>CAUYUJ010018471.1:310864-397221 GCA_963575745.1 Prorocentrum cordatum
CCCCAGCCCGCACGACCAGCGTCGTCCCAGTGAAGCAGCTTCTTGCACGATCCGTCAGTGAACACCGAGCCTGTGACGACAAAGTGCCCTTCAGACCGAGCTCCACGATCATAGCACCAAAATGCCAGTGTCGTTCCTGGGCGGCAACGCAGGCAGAAAGGAGTTGGGGTACAACCCACGAGCGTAGAGCAAGTCCCCAGGTGGTGCCCTCCTTGCTGCATCCAGGGTGGCTTCAGAAACCGCAAACTCACGAACGTCATCAAACACGTGGCACCCCCAATACCTGTGGTGAGCCGTACCGTCGACACCAGGGCAGTTCCTGCAGTCAGGGGAATGAGCATAAGCGTGACGATGCAATCGCTTCTGCGTGAAATGGCCTCCCACGACCGCGGTGCGCAGCGCAACCCGAGCGAGCGGATCCAGTACCCAGCGCTTGGCCTTGGGGCCCGTACGAAGCAGCGCCCGTATGGGCCCCAACCACGCTCCAGCAGGGTCCTTGTGAGACGGGCCCTCCACCTCTGGCATCACCTCTGGCCTGGCAGCCCACTGGTACCAGCCCACCACCTCAAAGTCCTTGAGCGCCAGCCATTTGACACCTGACGGGGCCACCTCCCGTAAGTCCAAAATAACGCCAGCACGAGTGCGCACACAAAATGCTGAGGAAACCGTCCAGCCCAAGTACGTAACAGACCGCGCAAAGGCACCCGCGGGGCCCGCCACCAGCTTCCAGCTCACACGCAAATCCACAGAGGCCACCTTCCAGAACTGAGAGCGCCATGCCGTCTGCAACGTGGAGTGATCAACTTCACCCGACTGAATCATTAAAGCCCAGTTGAACACAGGTCCAACAATGGCCATCATCGCAGGTTGAAACTCAAAGCCATCCTCCAACCTAGATGCGATCCAGTGCGAGGCCCCCGAGGGAATGACATTCCAGCCCAGCTTCGCCAGGGATGTCATACGCTTGACAAGGTGCGGTCCTGTTCCCACAATGCCCAAACCGTAGGTGATAGCAGGGCCGACTGCAGCCTTGGGAACCTGCCTGAACTTTGCCCCGAGTTGGCTCAGCCTCCTGAAGTGCCTGGCCCGCTTCGAGACACGCCCGACCCGACCCCGAAGCACACGAGCACGAACACTCTTGCCAGCAGCCACCTCCAGGCCCAGGACCTCCAACCAGGACCTGGCCTGGAAACCGTATCTCCTCAGGAGCCGAGCCACGGCGGGGGCGGTAGAGCCGTCAGACGCTGTGAGGAACGCCTTTGACTTCGCCACGGGAAGGCCAAGGTCCTGCAGGGCGTCGCAGAGCAATGCCACAGCGTCGGTGGCGATCCTGCGCAACTCCGTCCGCATGGCCACCACCTGGAGGGTGAGGTCGCCCGCGAAAACGTCCAAAGAAAAGGAGAAACCCACCTGCGCAGGGATGCCGAGCCCCACCGTGCAGACGAAGTCATCCAGCGACGCGAGCATCAGCAGCTGCACCATGGCCATCGCGAACTTGCAGACAGGCAGAACTCCCTGAGACACCGTAACCGCATGCGACGTAGCCTGCTGCCACACCAACCTGCGAGGCGCACGGTACATCACCAAGGCACATGAAATCAACTGCCGCGGAGACCCGTGCTTGGCCGCCGCATACACCAGCCTCCTCCAACAGATGCGGTCGAAGCACTTCTCGGTATCAACAATGGCCGTGACGACGCCCTCCTCGACCGCCAGTGCAGCCTCGGCCCTCGCCAAGGCTCGTGAAGCCACATCCAGAGTGGTCTTGCCAGAGGCCAGGGCAAAGAAAGGCCTGTCGTGCTCCAGCAGCCAAGTCCGCAGCTGCCCGCTGCGGACCTGCGACCATACGCGGTAGGTCGCCTGCAGGAGCGCGATGGGCCGCCATCCACCTTTGGGCTTCGCCAGGAGCACAATGTGGACGGCAGCCATCTGCGTGGGCCATCGCTCCCAGTGCTCCGCCAGCCAAAGCACATAGACGAGCAACGAGAGGGTCTCGTCCGTGAGCAGGCTGAGAGAGCGAGGGGCCAGTCGGTCAGCACCCTGCCCCGTATGCCACTTGAAGGACTTTGCTGCCGCACGCAACTGCCCAATCTTCGGCACAGGCAAGGAGGCGCGAGGCAAACGTCGAATATCCTCGAAGAGCTGGGCCGTATCAGGGAAATCCGCGAGGTGCCGCACCACGTAGTCGTCAGGCCCACCAGCCGCTCCATGCACTTGATCACGGGTGGGGACCGCAGACGCAGGGCGCGCATTCCAGATGCCCGCCCAACCATCCATTTGATCATCAGCAACATCCTGAGCAAGGGTGGAGGGCCTCCGATGCCGAACCACTTGGGAATGGGGAACTCCAGACGGCTTAGTGAAGCTGAACAGCGGCTTGATGCGAGACTCGCGACAGTTGGCAGCCCATCGCGCAAAGCCCCGCCTGCGCTCAGCCATCGCCTCATGCTCCAGGCCGTCGGCATAGGAACGAAGCCAACCAACGACAAAATTGACTGACTCCATCACTAGGCGCTGAATGCCATCAAGACCCAACTCCACAAGACCAGTAGCAGGCCTCCCAGCGTGGTCACTTGATTGCACCAAGGCCGCCCGACCCAACAACTCCTGAAATGCAATGGGGGACGCTTCAACGACCTCACGTGCCAGCGGCAGAACGCCACGCAGCGTGGCCACCACGTTCTGGCACTCAAGCGAGCGAAAAGACCTTTCGGCGCCCAGAGAGACAAGCCTGTCTCAAGCGCCGAAGCAAATCCAAAGGTTGCAGGCCAGCACGCAGCGCGTCGTCCGTCGCCTGGCCAGCCGTCGAGCACGTCGAGCGTCAGGAGGCGCAGCAGGTCTCGCAGCTGCAGGCGCTCCCCCAGCTTGGCGCCAGCAGTAGGCCACCTTATCAGCACGGCCGCAGTAGCGAGGAACGTCACATACAGGGATGCTATAACGCACAAGCAACTCCTCCTCCACGACGTTCACGAACTCAGCGTACAAGCGGTCCAACCTCGCCTGAGCCTGAGCAGGACTCGCAGCTCCTCCCAGTGCCACATCATGCTCGATGATGTCGCGGGTACCAGCCGCCAGCACGGGCGTGACGTCCTCAGTCGGGGCTGCCTTCGGGAAAGCCTTCGGCGCCCGCAGGACGAGGAACTTGACTGCCTTAGCCCGTGCGTCGAGGGACGTCAGCATAGGGAAGTGTGGCGACGCAGGCCATCCCTCCACAGGGTGGGGCGGCGCCGGCGACCCCGCGATAGACAAGCTGGCCAGCCAGTAGTCGATAGTCGAGTATGCTCCCTGAGCACTGCGGCACGTGCCCACAGGATGGCGCCCTGCGGGAGCGGGAGGCCTCGCGACCACTGCTGCAGGAATGAAGTCCAGGAAGCCATACTCCAAGAGGTGTTTCGGATCACAGTTGAAATCCCCCGCCGCAAGAAACGGCCTATTCCAACCCCGCAGCGCCGTAGCAATGTCGTACAGCCGCATCACATTCACGTCATTCCACCGTCCCACCTCAAAGTAGCACGACAACAGCACGAGCCCACCTTTGATGCAAAAATCAGCATGACATGCAACACAAAAGCTCGGAATCAGGTCAAAACCTCGTAAGCCCGGTAGCACCGTCACGCTGATGTGACGCCGAATGAAAAAAAGACCCACTCCAGCAGACGGGCGCCCCGACTCCAGACGTCTGCAAGATGAGATAATATCATGCCACCCAGCACGAGCAGCCCAGCCTTCAGCGCGCCGACGATCGTCACCATCGATGCGCAGTTCCTGGGCCGCCACCACCTGGATGCCAAGGTCGCAGTGTGTCGGAAATTCCCTGCACGAAGCCCAGGACGAGCCGTTGTAGGTGACGAAAGCGGCCTTCACACGGGCGCTGCCACGACGCCCACGATGTCTAACCTTCCATGTCGGTCTCACCTGCGGCTTCCCAGGCTGCAGCGGCGGTTCCCCCGCCAGCACGAAACGCGTAGGCAGCACCAGGAGGCAGTGCCGCAGCAGGGGGGCCGCGGCCGATGGCGGGGAGTCCGCTGGGCCTCCTGCTCCAGTGGCGGCGGGGGCAGCCGCAGCTCCTGAAGCCATGAGGGCTGAGGCGGCGGGGAACGCTGTGCCAAGCGCTGCAACCTGCTCCCCGATCGCCTCCAAGACTGTGATGCCCTGCCCACTGGCGACGCGCGCAGGGGCGCTGGCGAGCGTGGCCTGGAGGCCAACCAGCGTGGAGGCGAGGGCAGCCAAGTCGACGCCACTGGAGCTCGCCGCTGAGGCCGCCACGGCGCGCTGGGCAGCCTGGACCTCCGACTCCAGGTTCTTGACCTCCACGTCGGCCACGTCCTGCTGCCTGCGGAGGTCGTCGACCCTCGCGTTAGCCTCCACGAGGTCGTCCGCCAGCTGGGAGGCTCTAGCGCGTGCCACTTCCACCCGCTTCTGGAGGGAGACCAAAGGAATGGGGGAGGAGAGGGAGGAGGAGGAGGAGGAGGAGGAGGAGAAGGAGGAGGAGGAGGAGGAGGAAGAGGAGGAGGATGAGGAGGAGGAGGAGGAGGAGGACGGAGACGGATGTATACCCAATGTGCGTCAACGATATGCTATAAACCCTCCCGCGACATTCCTTTCTGATTTGTTTCAACAAGAATTTATCCTCATTGAGCGGCGGAGTGGCCCGTTAGAGGACAATCGTCTGAGACTCCTCAAACGCGACAAGACACTGTCCGTTCGACTTCAAGGCCGCGGATCAACCTGACTGCGGCCTCCTGACAAGTTTGAACCGTGCCAAAACACGGCTCGTGACCGACGAGAATGGGGCAGGGGGACCCCCCGCAGCGAACCGCTAACGGGCAGGGAGAAGGGGGGAGAAAGCCCAACGAGGGCCTCGCGGCCAAGACAAGGGGAGGCGCCTCTTCGAGCCTGGGAGCAGCGCCCCCCCCCCCAGGGAGGGACGACCGGCCCAGGACGTGCCCAGGGCTCCCCCATGGACCCCCGCCCGCGAGTCAAATCGGTTCGCAGCCCCCCCGCAATGCCATCGGGGGTGGGTCGGCGATTCGAAGTTGCGGAACTTTTTTGGTCTGCGGGTCGAGAGCGGGCCTCTTCCGGTCAAGAGCTAGGCGGGGCGCGCAAATCACTAATTGGGGAGAAAGGGCGCGGGCGGGCGGGGCCTCAGGCGGCCGGAGGGCGCGGGGTGCAGGCGGTGCCGAAGAGCATGTACGGGAAAAGGTTCGCCTTGGACAGGAGCCGGAGGCGAAGTCCCGGAGGGCAAGCGAAGTGGTGTTGCAGTCGACGGCGCGTCAAAAACACCATCCTCGAGTGCTGCGTGCGGAAGGACGTAACCAGTCTGACGTCCGGGGGATGGAGGTACACCAGGTAGGCGAAGAGCAACAGAATTTGCGGAACACGCTTGGTTCAAGCAGCCGTCAGTTTCCGCCCAGGGCCCAGTCGACTTCTCGCGGGCGAAGCAAGCAGCCGTGCCTGGCGTCGGCCTCGGGCCCTGCGGGCTTCTCGCAGGCGCCAGGTCGGCGGGTGACCGCGCCAGCTGGCTTCAGCTTGGGGCCTCGACGGCTTCTTGCAAGCGCCAGCGTTTCTGCAGTCGGGGCTGGCCTCGTGCCCTCTGGGCTTCTCGTAGGCTCACGCGCATTCTGCGCTGGCCTTTGCCCGAGACTTGCAGGCTTCTCGCGGGCTCGACCGGCCGTGCTGAACGAAAACGCCGCGCCAGCTGGCTGGCTGTGACTTGGGGCCTGGGCGACTTCTCCACAAGCGCAACTCTTTTTTGCTGCGGCGGGGGAGATTATCATGTGCTAGCCTCGGGCCATTTGGGCATATCGCGGGCGCGCGCGCGGTTGTCGGCCTATGCCCGGGGCCTTCCGCTTCTCACGGGCTCAACCTGGCGCGTTGATTACAATTTCCCGCTGGCACGTTGGCCCAGGGCCGTTCCGGCTTCTCGCGGGCGCCAGCTGGCATGTGGCCTTTTTGTGCCAGCCTGGCCGCTGCGATTGCCGCCCTTCGTGCGGGCGGGCGGGGAAACCAAGAAGATTTCAAAAGGCAATCGCTGCGGGGCGGCAGCACCCGCGCGGGCGGCGACGGGCCGGCGCGCCCCTCCTTCGCGCCGCCCCGCTGTTCTGCGAGTGCGCGCGCGGTCCTGCCATCAGCCAGGCATGCCCCGCCCCACCCTGCCCAGAGCCGGGGCAGACTAGACCGACGAGGATGGGGCAGCGGAGCCCCCGCAGGGAGCCGCTAGTGGACGAGCGCCCCTTCTCGGGGGGGGGGAGGGGAGAGAAGACCAAGCGAAAGCTCGCGGCCAAACAAGGGGAGGTGCCGCTTCGAGCCGGGGAACAGCGCTCCCCCCGGGGGAGGGGCGACCGGCCCGCCGCCGCTGGGAGACGAAAGCCACAGTTCCAAAAAAACATCCTGAATCCGTGAAGCTGCTGCGAAGTTTTGAAGGCGAAATCGCGCGGCACCCGGGCGAGAACCACATTTTGAAAACGGCCCGCCCTCCGTGCGTAAAGCTGCTTCAAGCTTTTGTTGCGAATGCGCGCGGCGCTCAGGCGAGGGGGGGAAGGGGGACGCTATTCCCGACGCATTTAATGTTCGGCGGCGGGGGGGGGCCCACAGGCCCCCAAGAAGCCCCCAGGAGGCCCCAGAAGGCCCCCAAGAGGCCCGAAAGAGGCCCCAAGAGGCCCCAAAACGACCCACAAGAGGCTTACCCTGCTCCCTTGCTCAATCCCCTGAGCCTCGGTCCTCAAGCCTGAGGATAATGGGCCCGGACCCCAAGCTTTCAAATTTCTTGATACTCCCCGCGCGCCGGGGCCCCCAGCGTTTCTGCATGACTTATTCGAGTCCAAGAGAGGCCCAAGGCGGGCCAACAGGGCCCCAAGAGACCCTCAAGACGGCCCAAGAAAGCTCCGAATCACCGAACGATCGGTCCAAGACGCCCAAGATGGCCCCATGGTCATTACCTTGATAAACATCATCAGCATCATCAACATCGTCAGCATCATCAACATCATCATCAGCATCATGATCATAATCATCCTCATCCTCATCCTCATCCTCATCCTCATCCTCATCATCATCATCATCATCATCATCATCATCATCATCATCATCATCATCATCATCATCATCATCATCATCATCATCATCATCATCATCATCGTCATCGTCATCGTCATCGTCATCATCATCGCCATCATCATCATCATCATCATCATCATCATCATCAGCATCAGCATCATCATCATCATCATCATCTCATCATCATCCTCATCATCTCATCCTCATCCTCATCCTCATCATCATCATCATCATCATCATCATCATCATCATCATCATCATCATCATCATCATCATCATCATCATCATCATCATCATCATCATCATCATCATCATCATCGTCATCGTCATCGTCATCGTCATCGTCATCATCGTCATCATCGCCATCATCATCCTCCCGAGCGCCCCAGATCGGCGGCACTGGCTGGAGGCCAGCACAACAACGGACGGTGCCACGCTGGGCGCCTGCACTCGCCAACTGAAGATGCACACTGCGCAGCAGCGCCCGGCCAGGCGCGGAGCCGCTCCGCGGCGGCTGGGGAGTGCGAGCCCGGGCCGATCCGACAGAGCGGAGCCGGCCAGCAGCAGCTGCAGTACCGCCGGCACGCCCTGCACGTGCAGAAAGGGGTACACTGACCACTAATCGTGGGCAGGAGGGGGGGAGCGGGCAGGAGGAGGAGGCCGGGGAAGAGGGCAGGGAGCGGAGGAGATCGCCCTCGCCGGGCGTCGCACGAAAGAGCTTGCCGTCAAGCCGACCTGGTCAGAGTGGCACTGGGAGAAGAGGAAAAAAGGGCGGTAGGGCAAGACTGCCCAGCTTCACGACGCGCACGGGGGCAAGAGGAGGGGAAGGGAGGAGGAGGAGGAGGAGGAGGAGGAGGAGGAGGAGGAGGACAGGAGGGGGAGGGGGAGGGACGCGCGCGCCGAAAGTCGAGGCTGGGCCGCACGGCCTCCAGGCAGCCTGGACATGTTGACACAGAACCTCGACATGCCACCGCACTCCACGCCGACTATCACCCTTCCGCGGTCCAGATCCGGGACTCCGAGTGGCCGAATTCGGGGGGAAGCGAGGACGAGACAGGCAGAGAAGGCAGAAAGCACGCCTACCCTTCTAACCAAAAAGGGGTAGCCGGCGTTCCGCTGCCAGGAGGCAAGGACGGGAGGAAAGAGACGAGAGGGGGGAGGATTGCGGCACGATCTCGAGGCAATCGGCGGCTTGTTGTCGGACCACGACGCGGAAGGAGATCGAGGCGCAGTGGCCCTGCGCGCGCGCTGGTTCTACTTTGTTGCGCGCCGGGGGTGGGGGAAGGAGGGCGTTCGGGCAGCGCTCGCTCCCCACACCGTACCGACGAGAACGGAGGGGAAAGAAGAAAGACACGAGGGCAAAACTACCAGGCAATAGTTGTCACAGTCGGCCCTCGCCGCACCAGAATGAAACCCAGGTGCCACCACACGCGCGCTCCTGCGAGAAACTAGAAGCACGAATCGACAGCTGGGCGCATCGTGGCCTGGAATCCATCAGCCACGCGGCCAGGACACAAGGGGGCACGATAGCCTGCACCACATCGTGCTGGAGTGAGTGGCGGCAGAGACGAGACGGAGACATCCTCCTCCTCCTCCTTCTCCTCGTCCTCCTCCGCGCTCCTTCCTCCTCCCGCCTACTCGCTCCCCCGTGCTCCTCCTCTTCCTCTTCCATTGTTTCCCCTTTTTTTCATATTTTTATTAACAAGTATATGTACTATATGTTTTAACTTTATAACATAATCTTTTCATTATAATAACAAAAAGCGCGCCCCTGTCACACCCCGAGGCGTGTCTGTAGGGCGGGCCCGGCGTTTCGCCTGAGAGGTCCTCACCATGTGTGATCCTCAAGCTGAGAATTTGCAAGAGCTTCACGGATGGAGGCTGGGTGCTCTTCAGAATGATGCTCTGGCCTTAGCGCCGCGCGCAGTCGTCTTGAAAAGTTGCATCAACGTCACGAATGGAGGCCGGGCCGTTTCAGAAGTGTTGCTCTCGCCGTAGCGCCGCACGCATTTATCGCATGAGCTTCACGGATGGAGGGCGAGTGCTTTGCAAAATGTGGCTCTCGCCTTGGCGCCGCGCACAACCGGCTCGAAACGTACAACAGCTTCACAGACGGATGGGCGACTGCTGCCCAACATGTGGCCCTCGACTTGGCGCCGTTGACAGCAGTTCCCAGGATTCTCATGGCCCAAGTCCCAGATATTGTGTTCCGGCACAATGTTGGACAGTCAGGGCGCAAGAGTTACTCCAGATTTCGTAATAGAAGGGAGGGGGTCTGGACCCTCCAAGACAAGCCATTTCAGACCTCCCCCGTGGGAGAACCCTCCAAAACATCGTCCCCAGATCCCCCAGGCTCTCCAAGATAGCCTGGAAGAGACCCCCCCCCGAAATGAGACCCCCCTCCCTTTATTACGAAATCTGGAGTACATTGATTCGCTGCGTTGAAGTCCAGGAATGATGTTCTAGTGCGATTCGGGATTCTCAAGACGCAACAGTAATGACGACTCGCGGGACTTAAGTCCAAGGAGTGGCATTCTGGCACATTTCAGGATTCTCAAACGGTTGTCTTCCAACGGGGCATTTCCACTAGTGAAACTGAATCCTTGTAGGAGCCTGTGAAGAGGGAACTTGGAGCACGTGTTTGTTGTAATAACGTTGATGAGTCTTGAATTTCCACTGGTCCTGGTCTCATCCTCCTCCTCCTCCCTCCTCCCCCTCCCCCCCCTCCTCCCCCTCCTCCCCCTCTTCTTGCGAGCTCCTCGCTCGCTCGCTACTTGCCCCTCGCTCGTCACAACTCGCGCGCATCCCGCTCCTCCGCGCCCAGCGCAGTTCGCTCCTCCCCCCCCTGAGGGGCAAGAATGGGGGGGGACTGACATAGTGGGGAAACGTCGACCTGGAATCAGCGATACATCGCTGACAGATGACATCCTGGGCAGGTTGGGACCGTCGGGGCCCTATCTGCGATGAACGGGCGATTGAAGGGGGTCGATGCAGTCCCCCCCATGCCTCGCCCCTGGTGGCTTTCGGGTCACACCTCGGGCCTCTGGCGGCCGTTCGGGACGAGTCGGGTACCCCAGAACGCTCTCGGCGAGGCGTAGCCGCTGGAAGGCAGCCCGAGGCTGCAGAGCCGCCAGAAGCCGACGAGCACAAACGAACACCTCGACCGTCGAAGCTTCGCCAGTGCCCCCCCCCCCCCCCCATGAGCCCCCCTGTCGTTGCCCCCGACCCCCCCCCCCTCCCCCGCCGACGCCTCCTCGCGTCCCCCCGCCTCGGCGGCGGCGGCGACAACGCGAGGCGCTCGGCGGGGAGAGGCGGCGAGCGGGCAGTGGGGCCTGTCCCTCTACAGAGGAGATGTTCAAAAAGAGTTTTAAAAAAATAGTCTGGGGGGACTATGGGGGGATTATTTTTTACTTTTCCATTCAAAATCTCCCTGTAGGGGGACAGGCCCGACCTGAGGCGAGCGGGGAGAGCGGAGCGGGGGGCGGCCTGACCGAGAAGGAGACCAGGGCGGACGCCGCGTCCTGCCCCGCGGGGTCCGGGCGCGGGGGCCCGGCGGGCCGCGGGAGCCCCTCGAAGAAGAGAGAACGCCATAGCGCAGAAACTTGTGCAGACTTATGTTGCTCCCATCGTACTTGAAGGCCCGCATCCCAGAAATGAGTTCGCGCACCCCCAAAAAAAGTGCCGAAAGGGTGTCGGAAGAGCGTCGAAACAGTGTCGAAAGAGTGTCGAAAGAGTGTCTCCCAGGGCTCGACACGTGAAAACCATTGATTTTTGAAATGTTCTCTTGGTGCTCGAAATTCATTATGGTGATCAAGGCTAAAGTAGGTTGGAACATCATAAGTGTAGACGAGCGCGTTCCACTACTCGCAGAGTAGCTGCTCGCAAGTGGCCTGGATCCGCCGCGGGGCATCTACGATGCATTCTCCATCGAGGCAGACATGTGTTTTATGATGTTTGCGAGCAAGCACTCTGCGAGCAGTGACACGCGCTCCGTGACTGTCGCGCTCCGAGCGGGGCGCCAAGATGTCATACTCATGGCGTTTGTTCCTCTTCGACCGCGTCCCCTGCGCCCGCCGTCGGCGACGCCAGCGCAGAGTGACTTTCAGTCGGGCATGCCCCTCTGCAGGAAGAAGATCCACAAGTAGTCAACAAATAGTCTGGGGACGATGTTTGGACTGGTTGTGAACATTCTGGAACCTTTGCTTGACAAGTTTTCATTGGTCGTCCGAAATCCGCCTGTAGAAAGACATGCCCGACCTAACCCTCGGGCCCCCTCACGTCCCCTGCCCTCCGCCTCGCACCGCTCTTGGGCAGCCTCGAGCGTAGCCCTACCCCTACTCTGGCTGGGGTATTGATCGAGGGGTGGGCGACTGGGCTTCCGAATGAGCTTGCCCACCCCCTCCCCCTCCTCCTCCTCCTCCTCCTCCTCCTCCTCCTCCTCCTCCTCCTCCTCCTCCTTCTCACCCTCCTCCCCATGCCGTCGGCGACGCCAGCGCAGAGTGGCATCCTCCTCTCCACGGCTGCGCTGCGCCGTGGCCCCCGGGGCACCCGCGCACCCGCCCGCCCGCCCCGGCGTCGCACGCAAAGGCGGCCGCCGGGAGCGACCGTCGCAGGTGCGTTGTCTCCCCGTGATCTGGGCTTTGGTCGGGCATGTCCTCCTCCTGCAGGCGCATTTTCAAAACGAAAACAATAGTCAAAACAGAAAGGCATTCCCAAAGTTGCAGACAGAATGCAAAAATCGTCCCCATATCATGTTTCGACTATGTTTGAATAATCTTGCTGTAGAGGGGCATACCCGACTTAGGTCTGGGTCAGGGGCCGTGGCTCGAAGGCGAGGCGGAGGTTCGGGCGGAGCGTCGTCCTCTGGTCCCCTCCTCACACGTGCTCCGTCGACCCCCGCTTGCCAGGGGGTGCGGCAAGGCGTGGGAGACAGCCGGCTGCCCCCTTCGCCCTTTCCCCCCTCCCCTGGGGTCCAAAATGCCGTTTGAAGCGGGGGGGCAGGACCCATGAGCTTGCCGACGCCTTCCGTGGGGCTCCTGGAGCCGGACCGCCCAAGAGGGCCCAAACACAGCGCCAAATTGGTCCAATAGAGCGTCAAGCCGGCCCAGGGTAGCCCCACAACGGTCCCAAGATAGCTTGAAGGCAGCCCACGATGCCCCGTCAAGGGCCCACGAATTCTCCGAGAGGGCTGCCGAAGGGCCCCCAAGAGGAACAAATCGTTCCACCCCCTGAGGAAACCGTACAGCTTTAGCATACTCGCCATTCTTGTCTTGACAAAGTTCGGGACGGTCCAGGGGGCCCCAAAGATCGTCCCAAGACGGCCGATGAGGTCCCCACAAGGGTCCCAAGACTAGCCCCAAAAGCCCCAAGATGGCCCTAGGGGCTCCCAGGGCGGCCCAAAAGAGTGCCAACAGGTCCAAGAAGGGGCCCAACAAGAAGCCCCGAAAAGCCCCCCAGATGCCCTCAAGAGCCGTCCACAAGGCTCCGCCTGGAGGGTCGGCGGAACAGTGCAAGCCACTCGAATGAGCCGTACAGTCGAAATCTATGGCAAGGACGGGCGGTAAGGGCCTTAGACGCAGATGTTGACACTTGTTGGGCGGCGGACTGCCAGCTCTCTTAAGGACTGGCCAGTGAAAGCCGCGAAGGACGAGCCGCAGAGGCCAGGACGCAAGGGTCCCCTGAGGACAGCAACGCATCCTTAGTATGAGTTTTGACTGTAGTGCTCAAATTCGCGACTGCCCGAGACAATATTCTGCGAATCACCAACGACTCACTGCGATCCCTGCCTGACGATGGGCGCAGGTTCTTTATGGGTATGATAAGACGTTGCTCAGATCAACACGTGTGCAGGCTGCCCGTGAGAAGCCGTTGACCTCCCTCCTTCTCCTCCTTCTCCTCCGTCTCCTCCTCCTCCTCCTCCTGCTCCTCCTCCTCCTCCTCTTTCTCCGTCCTCGTCCTTCCTGCGTCCTCCTTCCTCCTCCGCCACCCCTCCTCCTCCCTGCTCCCCCTTCGTCCTTCTCCTTCCCATCCCTCCCTCGTTCCATCCTCCCTGTCCCTCCCTTCCTCCCTCCCTCACCCCTCATTCCATATTCATGTTTCGTCCTTCTGCGTCCCCTTCCCCACCTCACATTTTGCTACGTCGGACTGCTGCGTTGCACCAGGACTGCATGCGCTGCCGATTGCTAGTCCCTATTCATCCTGCTCCTGCTGCTGCTGCTCCTCCTCCTCCTCCTCGTCCCCATGATATGTTTTCCTGACGCCCACCCTGAATACAATGGAAGTTGAAATTATTTTCTCGGACCTCCTGGGCAAAAGACAACCATCCAGGTCAAAGCGGGAGGGCGCAAGAGCAGCCCTGCGTTTTGGTGAACAAGGCCCTACGCCTCCGGTCGAACGAGAAAGCTGCTCGCCGCGCAGCCGCCGGCCCCAGCGCGGAAATCGAAGTGCAAGGCCGCCCCTGCCCGCCGCGACGCGCGAATCCCACACCCCCTCCCTCGCGCTCAAGCGCTGCCCCCTCGGGAGAGGAATCCGCTCGGCGCCGCCTCCCGCGCGAGGACCGCACTCCGAGACCCCCGCCGACGTGGCGCGCGCACCCTCCCCCACGCCGCCCACGCCGCACCTCCCCGGAGTGCTGCCAGAGCCCTGGGGGGGGGCGTGCCTCGTGGCTGGCCTCAGGGGCGCCCACGGCCGCAGTCGCGAGGACGCCGAACCCCTGCTGGCCTCGAGCCTGGATCTCCACCTGCCCCCCGAGGTGGCGGCGTGGAGCGCGGGTGGGGCCGCAGCCGGATGCCGGCCCCGCTCCACAGCGGAAGTGCTGAGACGAGTGCTGCTCGCACGCCTGCGGCTCGCTGCGCCCCCCTCGCCATCGCTCGGACGTCCATTCCCTGTGTCTTTTTGTCGGTTTCGTGCGTGGCTTTTTCGCCACATGATCGAGGATGCTCCTCGATGGTCCTCGCCGAAGGAAAAAAAGCGCACGTCCGAGCGATGGCAAGCCGCCCACACTTCCACCAGGACGCACCGCCGCCATCTCTGGGGGGCTGCCTCCGGCTGGCTCCGAGCAGAAAGGTGTGCACTGATCCGTGGCGAGCCCTCGCGCAGCGAGCTTGGCCTGTCCAGCACCCTGGGGCCAGCTGGAAGGGCTCCCGGGGGCCCAGCGGAGCTGGATAATCCGGGGTGACGATTAATAAACAAATGGGAGAGAACGATTAAAAACATAGTTTTCTGCTATTTCTGTACAATTTTCTGACTGGAGGAGAGCGATTTAAAAATAGTTTTCCAGCCCGCGGCCGGTTGTTTCTAATCGTCATTCCGGGCGCCGCCGCGTGAACACGACCCCCGGTCATTTATGAATCGTCATCCTCCATTAAGTATGGCCCTGAGGGCGCCCATGTGGCCTTCACCCTTACACCATAGGGACTTAGCACTAGCCATTGCCCCACGGCGGCGTCTCGAAGCTTTCAATAAGCACGGCGTGGTCCATCCATCCTACGTACGCCGCAACTTCTAACCAGGCCTTGTCAGAGTCAAGACTACCAAACACAAGAAGTGGATTCTTTCATCTCGTGAATCCGGATGGCGCAGCCACGCCACTCATGCAGTCGATATGACTCCCCATAGCTAGCCAAGTAGCGTGGGCAGCTCCCTCCCCTAGTCCACATGCGAACCAGCCTCTTGGCCTTACGGCTAGCCTTCAAGTGGTCCTTGATACGAAAGGCTCGAGCAAGTACGTGTTTGATTATACCCTAGGCTGGCGAACCATCAAGGTACAGCGCCTGCTGCTAAGGAATTTGTCAAGGCACGTGGTGCCATATTTCAAAGGACTCACACAAGACTTATGACCATCAGCTGAAATATACTGTACACGCTTAGGCTCAATCGCGAGGAACAATGTCTTGCCTCAGGACCGCAGCACTTGCTGTTGCATTCCTCGACAGAGTTAGCTCACAGCCCATGCAAGTTGGGTCACCAGTTTTTGCCTACCCCATGTGATGCAATGCTATGCCATGTGCCAACGCCTTGATTTCTACTGGAAGGAAGCTTCGATGTGGCTCCTGCATCTGGTGCCGTTCACATGTGGCGGTTCCTCCTCCTCATCCTCCTCCTCCTCCTCCTCCTCCTCACCCTCGCCCCCCGTCAAGCATTCTACCCATGGACGTCTCAGAAGGTGCTTTCTGTATAGGACTTCGACGGGGAATCCAGCCGTGGCGACAAAGCTTCCTAGATGCCCAAAACGGCTGGAGAACGCCACCGCACTTCGATCCTCAAACATCGATCCTCGATCCTCCTCCTCCTTCTCCTCCTTCTCCGCCTCCTCCTCCTCCTCCTCCTCCTCGTCCTCCTCCTACTCCTCCTTTTCCTCTTCCACCCTCTCCCGACCCGAATTCGCTCAAAAGAAAAAACCTCTGACCCCTCCCGAGATCCATCCTGGCAGCTTGCCCACATGAAGTCGATGTTTCACGCCCCGATGGGGCCGAAACGAGCCTCAAGAGGCCGAAACCAAGAGACACAACAACTGCAGCGCGACTTGGTCGACATCCTCCTTACTCGAAGGAGGCAATGGAGGCCTCCAAAAGGGTGCTCGAATAAATGGGGTAGCAGGGATGCGCCGCATCGCTCATATATCGCCGATGCGTGGGCGGTGCAGTGGCGACGTCGGCGCTGCACCTGCGCCGTCGGCGAGGAGAAAGTCGGGCTCCGCGTCGAGCCGCATCGCCGATGCATGGGCGAGGCGGCGCGATCCTCCGACCCCGTCTACTCGGGCCTCCTCTGGGAGGCGTGAAGGTACAAAGGGGCCCAGGGACACAAATGAAAACACACAAATAAAAAAGGATTCCCCATATGTTTTTCCATATGTTCTGGATTTGTGTCTTCCCCCCCCCCCTTCCCATATGTTCCCATATGTTCTGGGGATCGACGATGAATTGTGTCGACCTGTGCGTTCTGGATGTTTCTCTGGATGTTCTGGACTTTAGTCTTCCCCCCACACACACTTCCCATGTGTTCCCCTATCTGTTCTGGGGATCGACGATTTCTTGTGCCTGTGTGTGCTCTCTCCCCTCCTGGAGCCAGGGCGGCTAACATCCTCGCACCAGCCGGCGGCGCCGGGGCGCCCGGCGCGGCAGCGGGCCACGACGCCGATGCTGGCGAGCAGGGCGCAGAGGCGGGCCGGGTCCTGCGGGTGCCCTGCCCTTCGGCCTCGAGGCCTCGCGGCGCCTCGCCGCGCGGACGTCCATGCCCTGTGTTTTCAGGGGGAGGGGGAGGAGGAGGAGGAGGAGGAGGAGGAGGAGGAGGAGGAGGAGGAGGAGGAGGAGGAGGAGGAGGGGGGGAGGAGGAGGAGGAGGAGGACGAGGAGGAGGAGGAGGAGGAGGAGGAGGAGGAGGAGCAAGAGGAGGAGGAGGATTCAGTTTCGTGCGTGGTTTTTTCGCCAAATGATCCAGGATGCTCCTCGAGGGTCCTCGCCGAGGAAAAATACACACGTCCGAGCGATGCCAGGTCCTCGTGGTCCAGTCGCTCCTCCTCCTCCCTCTCCTAGTCCTCCTCCTACGAAGCCTCCGCCCTTCCTCGTTCGCTCGAGGCTCTCAAGATCCCCCCGAGGGGGATTGGACCCCCAGGGTGAACGAGGAGAACGCACAGGCTGCAGCTGGCACGTAGCGAGAGGCCGCGCGCCAAATATGCGCACCCGCCTCGGCTAATCACCCGCCACTGCCAAGCACGAGTTTCCTGCCTCAGCCAAGTAGAAAAATCTGCCCCAGCCAAAAGAAAAGGCATCCGCCACGGCCAAGCACTCGCTTCCGCCAAGTGTAGAGCATGGCGCGGGCCTTCCATCCACGGGAAGGGGGAGGCGAGGAAACGGGCCAGGGGGAACAAGGGGCCAATCCTCTGCCTGGGGAGCGCCCTGGGACCACGCCTCTGACTAGTTTGTTTCTATCAGTGGAGCGCCTGGGGCGCAGACGAGGAGGCTCTATGAGCCTGAGCACGTTCTGTGTATCAGACCATCCACAGAGACTGCAGTAAGCAAGTGGGATTCCATTGGCTTCGATTCCCGCAGCATGTCGAGAGCGCCGTGCCCCCCCCCCCCGAGCGGACTAGCTCAACGAGGCTGGGGGCCAGGGCCTGGCAAGAAAATGCGCTCTTGTCCGACCGCGCGCCGACAAACCAACCCGCCCCAGATGGGTCGGCGAGGGTTTCCCTCGGACCATGGGCGGCGGAGCCTCTTACTCTTGCACAACTACTGTCCAACAACTTCCTTGGGTTTCGACCACTCCGAGAGATCCGGGAGGCCAGCTTGACCAGATGCGAGAGTGTCCCGCCGCGAGGCTTCCAGGGACGCGCAGACGAAAGCCCAATGACAAAAACTGCCACACCCAGCCGAGCTCAGCTGAGCGACCATCAAAAGCGGGACTTAATTACGCGAGATGGCACACCGACCTTACGCCGAGGCTTGCGCCGGCCGCCACAATGGAGACGAGGGCGCTGACGCGCGAGCTTAGGCGGGCAGCTCACGTACGCGCCAACGTCGGCGACGATGACCCCGTTTTCTTGCGTCGCCCAGCTGGCAGTCTACTGGGAGCAGCTGCTCCTGCTGGTGGAAGCGCCACTGGCACCAGTGCGACCCCGCAGTGAGACCTCGTGGCACATTCTGGTGGTGCGAATCGAAGAACACGGGGCCGGGCTTCACCCACATCAGCTCGAGCGCATGCTTCCCCGAAGACAGACACGTCCCGGCACCCCTCCGGCGCCAGAGCGCCTATCCGACGACGAGAGAGCACGAGCTCTGCACGATGAGAGAGCGTCTATCCGACGCCATGCGGGCTGCCTGGGCCGCTTGGGTAGCAAGACAGGCTGGTGAATAGAACATCAAATCCCACTCCCGACACCCGCCGGGAAGAGGAGGGGAAGCAGAAGGAGGGGGAGGAGGCAGGATGAGGAGGAGGACTGAGGAGGAAGTAGGAAGAGGCATCGCACCCAGATGAAAGAACGCGCCGAGGTCAGTTCAAGGATGGACGAAAGCAACGGAAAAAACGTTTTGATCCTATTTATGATCCTCCTCCCCCACCTCCTTGCCACGTTTTGCCCTGGTCCAGGGGACGTCCGATACAAAATTCTGGCACTCTTTCGACGTCCAGAGTCAATCTCTGGGGCGGAAGACAAACTTACAACGTCGTCGTCGTCCTCCTCGTCCTCCTTCTCCTCATCCTTCTCCCCCTCCTACTGCTCCTCCTCCTCCTCCTCCTCCTCCTCCTCCTCCTCCTCCTCCTCCTGCTCCGCCTCCTCCTTTTTGACGCCAACTCCTGCTCCTCCTCCTTGACCTCCTCCTCATATTCCTCCTCCTCCTCCTCATCATCATCAGCAGCAGCATCATTACCATTATCATCATCAGCATCATCAGCATCATCAGCATCATCAGCATCAGCATCATCATCATTAGCATCATCATCATCATCATCATCAGCATCATCCTCCTCCTCCTCCTCCTCCTCCTCCTCCTCATCATCATCATCATCATCATCATCATCATCATCATCATCATCATCATCATCGTCATCGTAATCATCATCAGCATCAGCAGCATCAACATCAGCATCATCATCATCATCATCAACATCATCAGCAGCATCATCATCATCAGCATCATCAATCATCATCATCATCATCATCATCATCATCATCATCATCATCATCATCATCATCATCATCATCATCATCATCATCATCATCATCATCATCATCATCATCATCATCATCATCATCATCATCATCACCATAATCCTCAGCAGCACCATCATCATATCATGATCCTCATCTTCACAATTGTCCTACTCTTCCAACTCCTCCTCCTCCTCCTCCTCCTCCTCCTGCAGCTGCTCCCCCTGCCCATCCTGCTCCTCCTCCCCCCTCCCCTCTGCTCCTCCCGCTCCCTTCTTGCTCTAAAACACCCATCCCTCCTCCTCCTCCTCCGCCTCCTTCTCCTGCAGCTCCTCCTCCTCCTCCTGCTCCTCCTCCTGATTCTCCTCTTTGGCGCCTCCTCCTTTTCCTGATTGTTCCTCTCCTCCTCCTCCTCCTGCTTCCGCTCCTGGTCCTGTTCCTGCTCCTTGACGCATCCTCCTTTTCGCTGACGCCTTGACATGTTGACGCCTTGACGCTGGGCGAGTCCGACGCAATCGGCCAGCGCCCCCGGCGGACCTGCTACGCAGAGCCACTGGTTAGCCCTCGAAGGAGGTGCACAAGAAAGGAGGAGCGCCAGAGGGGAAGAACACGTCTCCTCCTCCTCCTCCTCCTGCTGCTCGTGCTGCTCCGCCTTTTCCTCCTCCTCCTCCTCCTCCTCCTCCAGACCCGTCCTCCTCCCTCATCCATCCTCCAACGTTCCTCCTCCCTTCTCCGGCATCCGGCACCCATCCACAATTACGCAATATGAATACTACTCTCCTCTCTCCCCTGATGACGTCCGGAAGATGTCCAGTCACCCTCCGCGTATTGTTTGTTACACACCGGATTCCTGGGAATTGGGTTTTCCCTTGGGTGGTTTGTTCAAGATGCTGCTCCCGCTGAAGCGCTGGCCTCGTTTTCGGGCTTCCGCTCGTTCCGCATCGTGCTCCCGCTGAAGCGCTGGCCCTCCTCTCGTTCCAGATCGTGCTCCCGCTGAAGCGCTGGCCTCATTTCCGCGCCTCCACGCGTTCCGAACCGTGCTCCCGAATATTTCATGCCACGGCATGGTTTTCGTTCTTTCCAAATAGGCCCCCAAATCTAGGAAATGCCCCCCCGAAAAAACAATCGGAAGAGATTCCACATTCGGTGTCGATTCATTGATTTTTGGGCCGCAGAGGCCCCCCCACTTTGGGGCGTCGCCACGCCATGCTATGTCATGCTACGCGTTGATCTTCAACACCATGCCATGCCATGTAGTGCTATGCCATGCTGCGACATCCGATTGTGCGCATAGAGAGGAGATCTAGGCCATGGTACGGGATGGGAGGGGGGGTAGGACGTCAGATATGACGCGAGCGCACCTAGCTATTCCCCTCCCCCCCCCCGTCCATCCTCCAGCGGCGGCGGGGACGCGCTCGGGGGGGGATCCCCTCCGCCTCCCCCCCCCCCCCTCCTCCAGCGGCGGCGGGGACGCGCCAGTGGGGGGATCCCCTCGCCTTCCCCCCCCCCATCCAGCGGCGGCGGGGACGCGCCGGGGGGGGGCGTCCCGCGGGCTCGCGGCCCCGGCAGCGAAGCGGGCGGCCCCGAGCGTGAGGTGCGGCGAGTCGAATGCTGGCCGGGGCCGGAACGAGGTGACCTCGGCGGCGGCCCCGACGGGGCCTCGACGGCGGCGGCGGCTTGACACCCTCGCGCTGTGAGGAACTCACCAACGAAATGATGCGTTTCGCGATTATCACCCTCTGGGGGCCGTCACCGGGACCTCAGACCGTCAACAAACTCGCCCACCTCTCAGCAGCAGCAGCAGCAGCAGCAGCAGCAGCAGCATCATCATCAGCATCATCATCATCATCATCATCATCATCATCATCATCATCACCACCACCACCACCACCACCACCCACCACCACCACCACCACATCATCATCATCATCATCATCATCATCATCATCATCATCATCATCATCATCATCATCATCATCGTCGTCGTCATCATCTCATCATCATCATCATCATCACGTCATCGTCATCATCATCATCAGCAGCAGCAGCATCATCATCATCAGCATCATCATCATCATCAGCAGCATCATCATCATCAGCATCATCATCATCATCGTCCTCATCATCAGCAGCAGCATGAGCATCAGCATCATCATCAGCATCAGCGTCAGAAGCAGCATCATCATCGTCAGCATCATCATCGTCATCATCATCACCACCATCATCATCAGAATCATCATCATCATCAGCATCATCATCATTGTCATCATCACCAGCATCATCATCATCATCATCGTCAACAGTATCTTCAGCATCATCATCATCATCACCATCATCATCGCCATCATCATCATAATCATCATCAGCATCAGGATCATCATCGGCATCATCATCAGCATCACAATCATCATTATCGTCATCACCATCATCGGAAGCATCAGCATCAGCATCAGCATCATCAGTATCACATGCATCATATGCATCAGCATCAGCACAGGCCTCATCATCATCAGCATCATCATCGTCATCGTCATAAGCATCATCAGCATCGACGGCGTCAACAGCACCAGCAACAGCATCATCATCATCGTCGTCATCCTCATCCTCATCATCACTCACAACATCATCATCATCATCATCATCATCATCATCATCATCATCATCATCATCATGATCATCGTCATTTCCATCAGCATCAGCATCAGCATCCGCATCATCATCGTCATCATCAGCATCATCATCATCGTCATCACCGTTTTAATGATCGCTAGACTGCTCGTCGTCATCATCATCAGCATCAGCATCAGCATCAGCATCAGCATCATTCGCATCGTCACCACCATCATCCTCACTACCATCACCAGCATCATCATCAGCAGCACCATCATGTGCAGCATCATCATCAAGGTCATCATCATCTCACTCATCAAGATCATCATCATCAACAACGTCATCATCATCATCATCATCATCATCAGCATCAGCATCAGCATCAGCATCAGCATCAGCATCATCATCATCATCATCATCATCATCATCATCATCATCATATCATCATCCACATCCTCATCCTCATCCTCATCCCCCTCATCCCTCCCCCTCTTCCTCCTCCTCCTCCTCCTCCTCCTCCTCCTTCTCATCCCTCTCCCTTCATCCCACTCTTCCTTCTGCTGTCTCCCTCCTGCCCTCATCCTGCTCCCCGTGCTCCCCCCTCCTGCTCCTCCTCCTCTGGGGATTGAGGATCGAGCTGCTTGGGCATTTTCTATCTTTCTTAAGCTTCCTCCGGGGTCTCCTCTGGGTCCTTCGGAGACCTCGGGAGACCTCTTTGACCTCCCAAGACCTCCTCCTCCCCCTCCTCATCCTCCCCTCCGCCTCCTCCGTCTCCTCCTCCTCATCCTCATCCTCTACCTCCTCCTCCCAATGAAACAGCTGACGATCTGAAACATCTTCAGACGACCCTCGTCCCCTGATCAACGAAGCTAGGCTTTTACACAATCTGGACATCTGGACCCTTTTTACGGTCCTGGGCCCAGGCAAACCCTGGCCCCTCTGGGGATACGTGTTGGCCAGTGAGGTGAGTGCAGCCGTGGCGACGACAGAAAAGACCAAGCACACACATACACACACACACACACACACACACACACACACGCACGCACGCACGCACGCACGCACGCACGCACGCACGCACGCACGCACGCACACACACACACACACACACACACACACAGACACACACACACACTACACACACAACAACCCACACTCACACAACGCACGCACTCACACGCACACGCAGACACACACACACACACACACACACACACACACACACACACACACACACACACACACACTTTTTGCGTCGGCGGCTGGGCAGAGGTTACTGCTCCTGCGATCGGGCATCCACACAGACACACACACACACACACACTTTTGATGGTCGCGGCCTCGCGCGCAGCGTCGAGGCGAGAAACACATTGATCGGAAGAGCGAGCGGCCTTGCCCTCAGAAGGATCCCGCGAGATCCGCGTACACCATCAGCACCAAACCATCCGGGCATGGATGGCGAGGAGGGGACGCACCGCTCCGGCGCTGTGCTGCCCAGCGGGAACCCAGACCCCCGACGTCATGATTTTTCATCATGTCAACTCTGAGAGGTCTCGACCTATTCCCCGGGACCGACTTTTCATCCTGAATCGTTCATTGACGGTCCTGAGGCCCGGTGAGGGCCTCCAGAGGCCGAAAATGTGGCAAAACCGCTCGTCATGATTTGTCCATTGCCCGAGGGAGTCTAGGAACACACAAGCACACACACACACACAAACACAAACACACATACCAAAACGAATAACTCAAACCTCCCGGCAGCTCCTGGCCGAGCGAAGCTAGCAGTGGGCGCAAGCGCGCTCCGTGGTAGGCTTAAGTCGGGCCTGTCCCCCTACGGGGGGATTTTGGACAAAAAACAAAAACAAATAATGAACAAATGCCCCAAAATGGCCCCAAATAAACCCAAAAATCCGTGCCCTGACGATTTTTCTACCATTTCTGAATACTCCTCCTGTAGAGGGACAGGCCCGACTCAATGGTAGGCCCCAGAAAACACCCGAGAAGCTCGGCCTTCAGACCTCGATGTCCTCCTCTTTGGACGCCCGAGATGGGTACGGAAAAAATCGGCACAATGCCCAAAGACAAATGTTGTCCCAAACCAACAGCGGCCGCTGTTGGGCAGACGGCCTTCTGTCTCGAATGGACACAGGCCGCGGCGGCGCGGACAGCGAGTCCTGCTCAAGATGAACAGGACATGCTGTTGGGCATCGTACCCACTCTTCCCGTGCCCATCTCGCTCGTGCAGGATCCTCCTTCCTCCTGGCAGCTCTCGGCTGAGCCGGTGGCGTACCACTCGAAGCCAGGGGCCCGCGACACCGGCGCCGCGGCCATCTCGGACGCTGCCACCTCGGCGGGGGGACCCAGCGGCCGGTCATCGCCCAGGGGTGCGACGGCAGCGGGGATCGAGGATCGGGCGCACGCTGACATGGACTGCGGATCCGTGGATCTTTCGCGTGGGCGCCAGATCCACGGATCGGGGAAAGCAGCCCTCGAAACCTCAGGACCATGTCACCTGACACTTGGCGAGGGAGCGCGCGGATCCTGTGGAAATGGGACCCGTCACTAATCCACGCGCCTATCTCAGACCCCCGACATCCTGATTTTTTCATGTGGTGACCCCCAGAGGTAGGTCTGGACTCCTTCCCCCCGGGGACCAGCTCTTCATCTTGAGTCGTTGCTTGAAGATCCCACGGGCCGGTAAGAGCGCCCAAACCGAAACGAACGAAAAACCTCTCGTCGGGTTTGTTTCATGACCCGAGGGGGTATGGGATGACTGCGTTCCCTGGAGAGGGTGGCCAAGGCTTTGGGGGTGCGGCCGTCACGGAGCCCGAGCCTGGCCTCACACTCCGCCGGACCGCAGCTGCCACAGGTGGGCTGCCTCGCGCGGGCGCCTTTCGAGCTCCGAGGCCCTCAGGGAATTCCATGAGGTCTCGAGCCCAGTGCTTCTATGATTATGCACACATACATGCACGCATACATGCATGCATGCATGCAGGCATGCATGCATGCATACATACATACATACATGCAGGCATACATACATACATACATACATACATACATTCATACATACATACATACATACATACACACATACATACATACATGCATGCATGCATACATACATACATACACACACATACACACACACATGCATGCATGCATGCATGCATGCATGCATGCATACATACATACATACATACATACATACATACATACATACATACATACATACATACATACATACATCCACCCACCCACCCACCCACCCATCCATCCACCCACCCACCCACCCACCCACCCACCCATACCTAACAACCTACCTACCTACCTACCTACATGCATGCATGCATACATACATACATGCACGCATACGTAGTTGAATACGTGTTTGCACATACATGCATATGTACATGAATACGTACATGCATACATATACACATACACTCATACCAGCCTACATGTCGGCATACATACATGCATACATATATGCATATATGCAGACCTACAAACATACGTGCGTGCATGCACACATGCAACGTCACATACGTACTTACATGCATACAGACATACGCGCATTCATACGTACAGTCATGCATGCATACCTGCATGCAAGTTACGTACATACATGCATCCAGATATACATGCATACATACATGCACACATGCATGCATGCACACATACGTGCATACACACATATGTGTTCATACACGTGGTGTGTACATAGAGATATAAATATATAAATATATGTCTATATTCACGGTAACGCCCGTGACCGGCCCCGCCGCCCCTCCCCTGGTCACATCACGACTCGCGCCAACGCCGTGTAACAGATGAGCCATTCTCACAAGCATTCCCAGGCGGCGCCGGCGTGACTCGCGACGTGACCGGCCCCCTCCCCCGCTCCTCAAGCTGTCACGCCCGTTACAATGGAGGCCAGCCCACAGGAAACCTTCCACATGAAACCCCACCCTGAGACCCCAGGCCGTCCACTGAGTTGTGGTGTGGGGACGTCACGCTTTCCATAACCAAACCATCGAGCCCCGAGAAACCCAGGGCCCCCTGGAGGCAAGCAGGGCGATCCTCGGCATGGGTCTCCACTGCATCTCCAGGGGATCCCTCCTCGAACTCTGGCCTCCAGGCCTCCAGCGAGTCTGAGCCACCTCCCCCGGCCCCTGGGCCGCAAAGAGGCCCAGGATGGTGCCGTGCAGCCGAGGGAAGCTCAAGGGCTTCTCTGCCTTCCGCCACGGTGCTGGCCCCTGCCTGCTCGCAAACCGGGTGCGCGAGAAGGGCGAGCACGGTGGAGTGGCGATGACCACGCCACAGGCTCCCCCACAGACCCCTTCGCGCTGCAAGAAGAGGCCATGGGAGGCTCTTGCAGTGCTCGGGCCTCGGGAGGCGCTGGCCGGGCCGCAGGACGCTCACCAAAAGGACCCGGCACGAGGCAGAGCTCCCGGGGAAGTGGGAGTTGTGTCTGCCGGCGTTTGGTCCTGTGGCCATGGGGAGGGACGGGCAGAGAGGGCGGATGGGCAGAGGAGGGGGGTGGAGGGAGGGACGGACGTAGCGCTACTGACACGGGGGGCCGCACGCGCGGGGGGTGGCGGGCCGCTAGAAAGGCACGCCGAGGTCGGGGGTGCGCGCGGCGCCCCGGAGGCAGGAGGCAGGGGGGAAGGGGGGGAAGGGGAGAGGGAGAGGAGGAGGAGGAGGAGGAGGAGGATGACGAGGAGGGAGAGGAGGAGGAGGAAGGAGGTAAGGAGGAAGGAGGAAGGAGGGAGGAAGCAGGAGGGGAGGGAGGGATTCTGGGATGCTCCAGGTTGGCCGCGCGCGCCCGCGCAGGGGCACGAAGCCCCGTGAAGCGGGAGGGAGGGAGGGAGGGGAGACTCGAGGAGCAGATACCGGCATAAAGAAAAGGCTTTGCCTCTCCTCTCCTCCTGCTCCTCCTGCTCCTCCTCCTCCTCCTCCTCCTCCTCCGCCTCCTCCTCCTCCTCCTCGCTCCTCCTCCTCGCTCCTCCTCCTCCTCCTCCTCCTCCTCCTCCTCCTCCTCCTCCTGAGCAGATACCGGCATAAAGAAAAGGCTTTTGAGGGGCAACGGAGGGGAGACATCGACCTGGAATCGGCGATACATCGCCGATGGATCGGCGCTAGGCCCCCGATAGAGGATCAGCACGTTCTGGGCGGGGTGGGGCTATTGGGCCCCTATCGGCGATCAATGAGCGATTGGGGGTCGATGCATCCCCCCATTGCCTATCCCCCCCTATCGTTGCCCCCGAAGGCTTTCCCAGACCCGAGGGCAATGGAAAAATCGCGGCGAGAGGTTTTCCCATATGTTCTTCCCCTGGGGGCCTCGGGACCGTCAAACAACGACTCGGGATGAGAAACCGGTCCCGGGGAATGGGTCGAGACCTCTGAGCATCGACGTTCCCAAGAAATCATGACGTCGGGGGTCTGGGACCGGCGTCGATCCAAGCAGTCAGCGCGGACAACCGAAAGCCTACATGGTTATGCCACTACTTGTAGATCGGGCATTTCCTCCTACAGGCGGATTCTTGCAAACTAAAAAAGAATCAAAAATAGCAAAAAATCCGCCGACCCTGTCGGCGTGTGTGAGACGCTTTCGTCCCGGTCGTCGCCACCATCCTCCTCCAGCCATCCAAACCCAGCCAATACGAAACCGAACCACGTCGTCATAGAGGAGAAGGCGAAGCCCTTCTCTTTGATCCCTTCCCAGGGCGGGTGGGGGTCCCGGGGGGGGGTCTCGGGGGGTGGTCCCGGGGGATTGTCCCGGGGGTTGGTCCCGGGGGGTGGTCCCGGGGGGTGGTCCCGGGGGGGTGTCCCGGGGGCAATGTGATTGATTCTCCTTTCTAAAAGACTAATAGATTCTACCCCCCCTTCCCCCCGGACTTATCGGGTCCCCCGCGCGTGCTGTAAATCACATATGATTATGACCACATGTCTATCCTAAATATGAATTCATACCATCCCAGCCAAGCCGGGTTCCCCCCCCTGCGGTTCCCTGTCAAATAACACTATGCGGGAACATTTTTGTTTCTAACATAACACTTTTTCGCGAATCCCTTGCAAAAAACGGGACGAAGTGCACATGCGCGCGTCGTCGCGCGCGCATGCCGAAATCCTTCAAAAACCTTCTGTGCCGGAAGGATTTCGCAATCGAGCTTCCGAAAGACATACAAAAACACATGGTTTCACAACACTGGTTTGCTAAAAAAACTTCCGCGCGAGCTCTTGCGAAATCTTAAGAAAACCATAAGTTTTTTTCAAGATTTTCACAAAATGCTACCAAACGGGCTTCGCGCGCGCGCATGTCGAAATCTGTCGAACGCCCTTGCGCGTGTGCCGTCGCGAGAATCCTCTGCAAAAAATGGGACGAAGTGCAGACGCGCGCGTCGTCGCGGACGTATGCCGAAAACCTTCAAAACCCATCGGTTTCGGAAGGATTTCAAAATCGTGCGTCCAAAAAACCTACAAGAACCCAAGGTTTCGCAACACGGATTTTCAACAAAAGCGTGCGCGCGCGCGCTCTTGCGTCGTCGTCGTCGTCGTCGCCGTCCTCCCTCCTCCCGTCGTCGTCGTCGTCGTCGCCTACGTCGTCCTCTGTCTTTTCTCCTGTTTGTCGTCGTCGTCCTCTTTGGCGTCGTGGTCGTTTCCATCGTCGTTGTCGCCGTGGTCGTCCTTCCTCCTCCTCCCACGTCGTCGTCGTCGTCCGTCGTCGGCGTCTCATCGTCGTCCCTCCTATGTCGTCGCCGTCGTCGTCGTCGTTGTCGTCGTCGTCTTCCCTCCTCCCTCGTCGTTGTCGTCGTCGGCGTCGCCGTCCTTCCTCCTTCGTCGTCGTTCGCGTCGTCACCGTCCTCCCTCCTCCTTCGTCGTTGTCGTCGTTGTCGCCGTCGTCGTCCTTCCTCCTTCCTCGTCGTCGCCTTCGTTGGCGTCGTCGTCGTCGTCTTCGTCGTCGTCGGCGTCGGCGTCGTTGTCGTCGTCGAAGTCGTCGGAGACGTCGTCGGTGTCGCCGTAGTCGTTGTCGTCGGTGTCGTCGTAGTCGGTCTTAAGTGGTTTTGCAAATCAAGTTGCGGGTGGGTGGGTGGGATGTTTGCGCGAGCAGTGGAGAAGACAACTTCAAGTTCAGCAATTGTTTTCCTTACTAGATTCCCCACTCCACCACCTCCCACTCCTCCTCCTCCTCCTCCTCCTCCTCCTCCTCCTCCTCCTCCTCCTCTATCCTCCTCCTCCTCCTCCTCCTCCTCCTCCTCGTCCTCACTCCCCTCCTCCTCCTCCTCCTTCCCTCCTCCTCCCGCCCCCTAAGTCCCTCTTCCTCCATCCTCCTCCTCCATCCTCTACTCCTCCCTCCTCCTCCTCCTCCCTCATACCTCCTCCTGCTCGCCCCCCTACTGGCGCCCCCTCCTCCTCCCGCCCCCATCCTCCCCCTCCCCCTCCCCCTCCCCCTCCCCCCTCCCCTCCCCCTCCCCGCCCCCTCCCCCTCACCCCTCCCCCTCCTACCCTCCTCCATCCTACAATTTACTCAATATGAATATTACTCTCCCTCTTCCCCTGATGGCGTGCTGGGAGTAGTAGACCCCCCCCGCGTACTGTTTTTTACACACGGGATTCCCGGGAAATGGGTTTTCGCTTGCATCTTTTTTTCCAAATGCTGCTCTCGCTGGGGCGCCAGCCTCATTTTCGGGCCCCGCTCGTTCCGAATCGTGCTCCCACTGCCGCGCTGGCCTAATTTCCGTGCTTCCGCTCGTTCCGAATCGTGCTCCCGCTGCAGCGCTGGCCTCATTTCCGCGCTTCCGCTCGTTTCGACTCGTGCTCCCGCTGCAGCGCTGGCGTCATTTCCCGTGCCATGCCACGGCATGCAATGCAATGCTAGGTTGATACTACGCTTTGCGGTGCTCTTCTACGCCATGCCATGCCGTGCTCTACAATGCATCGCGTACCCTTTCGCGATCATTGCCCTGCTCGACATCCGACTGTGCGAGTAGAGAGGGGATCTACGCCATGGTAAGGGATGGGAGGGAGGGGTAGGATGTCAGATATGACGCGAGCGCACCTAGCTTGTCTGTCCCCTCGACCCCTCCCCCTCCCCCTCTCATCCTCCTCCTCCTCCTCCTCCATCCTCCCCATCCGCCTCCTCCCCTCCTCCTCCTCCTCCTCCCCCGCCTCCTCTTCCTCCTGCTTCGCATCCTCCTCCTCCTCCTCCTCCTCCTCCCTCCTCTCCCCTCCTCCTCCCCCTCCTCCACCTACTCTTCCTCCTCCCCTCCTGGTCCCTCGCTCCTCCTCCTCCTCCTCCTCCTCCTCCTCCTCCTCCTCCTCCTCGTCTTCCTCCTCCGCCACGTCTTCCTGTACCTCCGACCTCTTATCATGCATCCCGTCACCCTCGAGGGCCGAGGCATCCAGGGTCGGCGGCACCGGACGTAAGGCCTTAGCAATAGTTCAAAACAAATCGTCCCCATACTATGTTATGACTATTTGTGAATTTGTCTCCTGTAGAGAGACATGCCCGACTTCACACACCGTGCTCCTCGAGGGAAGGAGGGGGAGGGGAGCGGAGAGAGGCAGAGGCTAGACAAGCGCGCTCCACCACTCACAAGAAGCAACTGCTCGCACATGGCCGGGACCCGCTGAGGTGATTACGATATATCTAAAGTTACATTTACATTTATAGTGAGGTTCTACATCTATCTATATATTGTGTATACATACTGCATGGGGCAAGCCTATGTCTTTCGGACGTTTGCGAGCAGGCACTCTGCGAGTGGTGGAGACCCACTCGGTGGAAAGGCGAGCACGTGGACGCAGGTTGCACGGAGGCAGCGCAGAGGAGGTCGCCTGTGGGCGTCTACGGGGTGGGCCGGGCGCCTCCACGTGCGCGTGCGAGTTGGACAAGTTGCCGCCGTGCTGCATGTGGAGCGCCTCTGCCCCAGACGCCCGCGCCCGCTCGCCCCATCGCTCGCGAGACATCCTCCCCCCCGGCGCGCCCTTCGGCGCGGCGGGCGGCCGGGGGGGGGGGGGGGGGCGGAGGGGAAGAGGCCGCGCCCGGACGGCGCATCGGCAGCCGCACGGCACGGTGCACAGAGGGGCCCATCGTGGGGCGAGAAGCAGCCCAGGCGGGATGCACCCGCGCGGGAGCGCGCAGGACCGCGCGGGGGGGGGGCAGGGGGGGGGGAGGGCGTGGACTTCCTTCCCTGGCTCCCCGAGGGCTCGACCCGATGCTGTCCCACGCCCGCGGGGGGATGCCGGGCCCCCGAGAGCGGTGGCCCAGAATCGTGGCCCCGACCGTGGCCCCCCCCATCGCACCATGCGGAAAGGTGTGCAGGGCAGCTTCTGCCGCACTGCGCCTCTCCCAGAGGAACAAAAAACAATCTATACATATATATATATACATATATAGATATTATCCTAACAGCTCTTCCACGGCTCTCCACGCTCCCTCCCCTCGCCCCGCGCATGCCCGCGCTCGAGGGGCGCCCCGGAAAGGGCGGCAACGCCGGGCCAAGGCGATGTTCCGAGAGAAGACGATGGGGGGGGGGCTCCCAGACTTCCTGGGATCCATGGGCTTCCCCACCCCTCACTAACACGTGTTCTCAAAAATTCCATGGGCCAAGATTTAAGGCGAAGCGGAGCGAGCCTTCAAAATCTTGTGTATATATCTCTATATCTATATATATGTATATATGTATGACTTCTTTGAGGTCCGCATGAATCCAGGATGTCCTCTGGGCCACATTGGTCTAGAGATATCGCTCTTTCTTCTTCCGAGCACCTGTTCCTTTCAGGGAAGTCTACCTCCCCCCTCCCTGAGTTTCGTGGGGCGGGGCGCGAAGTGTCAAGGCGCCCAAGATGGCCCAAGATGGCCTCGGTGAGAAGGCCAAAGCAGCTTATGCAATTAAAGTAAAGTGTGCACCCATGTATGCGATTATTATGTCCCAGGGGGGGAGGCAAATTTCAGACCCCCCCTTTTGATCGATGGCCTCCAAGATGGCTCCAAGCGGCCCACCAGGGCTCCCAAGGGACCCCCAAAAAAAGAGCCCCAAGATGGCTCCAAGAAGGCATCCGATGCTCCAAGATGGCATCCAAGATGGCTCAAGATAGCCGACGATGGCTTGCAATAGCTTCTGGCACACCTCCAAAAGGCCCGACGAGGGCCACTAGACGGTTTCGAGTGCTCTCGGAGCCCCATCATGACCCCCCCAAGACGCCCAAATCAGTCAAAACTCAAAGGAAATCAATGAGTTATGACTTCTCGCCTGCTCGTTTCCTATGCGCTTTGGAGGCCTCAGGATGGCCCCAAGACAGGCCCAAGACGGGCCCAAGAGCTGAGCGGCCCAAGAGGGCCCCAAGAGGCGATTGTAATAGCCCCAGGGGGGAGACCAAACGTTACGACCCCCTCTATTTGACCGACGCCCTCCACGATAGCCCTAAGATGCCCCCAACAGAGCCTCAAGAAGACCCCATGATTGCAATATCCCCAAAGAGAATCTCAAGAGAGCTCCAAGAGGCGATTTTGAAGGCTCTGTCCTCGTCCTCGCGGTCCTCCTCCACCTGCTCCTCCTCCTCTTCCTCCTCCTCTTCCTCCTCCTCCTCCTCCTCCTCCTCCTCCTCCTCCTCCTCCTCCTCCTCCTCCTCCTCCTCCTCCTCCTCCTCCTCCTCACCTCTCTGTTCGCCCTGGTTGCCCGCTCTGTTTCACTACATGTGTCTCTTCGTCTCTTCTCCCGAACTCTCACGGGAAGGGTCTCCGAACAGGCTGGTGGAGCGAAGCATTCCTTGCATCGGCGCTAGACCCCCAGAGCGCGCACGCGAAGGCGCCAGAGGCGGCGCCAGGGTGGCCCAGCGCCGATCCCACTAATCCACGCGGAGCTCCGACAATTTCTGTCTATGCCTGCCGTGTTCTCTTCTTCGACCTCTGCCCCTCTCGGAAACCATACACGAGCATTCCAGCCAGCGCACGCTGGACAATCCGGTAAGCCTCACAGCGCTTCCTCAGAGAGAGAGAGAGAGAGATCGCCGCCACTGCGCCCCTGTAGCGCTCGTCCCTCTGGATTCCCACCTTCCCTCTGCCAATGCGGAGACAGACCGTGCGGTGACCTCGGATCCCCAGAGACCTTCCCGCACTGTCCGTCGCCGCACAGTTTTGAAAAACCTTGGAGGCCCCGGTCGCCCGAGGCGCGCTTCGAGAACGACCCAAGTCCCAAATCCGTGCGGTCACCCTAGATCCTAGATCCCCACTGGCTCACCACACAGCGTGCTCCCCGCACTGTTTGGGGGCCCCCGAGGGAGCTGCCCTACAAGACTGCCGCCAGCCTGCCGTACGGCAGGTTCGTGGCGTGACGATTTCGGCGTGGATCGTCCGACCTTGAACAATCGGCGGCTTTCCGATCGTCCGATCGTTCAGCAATGGCCGATTATGTGCCACTGGCTGCGTTCAACCTTGAACGCCTGCGGCGGGGTCCCCGCCACGTCGACACGACACGGACCTGGAGCACACGCCTTCGCCTTCCGAGTGCCGCCCAGTCTTTGGGCGGCTAGGGCCCCAGGACGCGCGCGCAACTGGGAACAACTGCCCGACGCCGGGGGCACTCGGGAGGGGGTGGGGGGGCAGGCTACCACATCGGCCCTCGGGACCCGGCACTGAGCTGGACGGTGCGACGGGGCTTCAACCCTAGAACCTCCGACCATGTAGTTCTCGACGCAGTCTGGCCACCGCCTCCCAGATCGGGTCCGCGTAGACGGGGTTGGAAGGTCGCGCCGGCTCGCCAATGCGTCAGCGCAGTGGGCGCGGAGAAAATCTAGCCCCGCATCGAACCGCACCGCCGATGCGTCGGCGACGCGGCGCGATCCTTGGACCCCGTCTACGATCGGACCCTATCGGGGAAGGCTGGATCCCCGCACCCCCTTCTCGGTGCCTGATGGCGGCAGCCGCCGCCGTCCGTCGCCGCCGCCACCGCCGCCGCCTTCCCAGACATCCGACGATGTGACGCACGGCCCCAGATCGGGAAGACATAAAGACTCGGGTACGGGGGACTCGGGTTGGCCTGACGGGGCCATCGTGAAGATGACAAGACCCAGTCTGGAATTTGACGCGAGCTCCCGCTGCAAACATCCCACGAAAACTGGACCGTCAAACTCCAGGACGCGCTCGTCAAAAAACGCTGGCAAACCCGAGTTCTGGGTTGCTCGAGTTGTCCCCGACCAGAGGGCTCGACCCGCTCCCCCGGGCCAATGTTTCGCCCCAGGGCCGTGCGCGCCTGCGTCGCGGAAGGGCCGCCCGACGGCACGGGGGGGGGGGGCGCCTCAGCAGAAGGTGCGCCGCCTAGCTGCACTCGCGTGCTGCGCGGCGGCGGAGAAGGGGAAAGGGAACGAAAAGCAAGCAGACGGCGGCGAACGCACAGGCGGGAGGCCAGGGCCGACGGGACGAAGCAAGCGGGCGGGCAGGCGGGCAAGGGGCAGAGGGGACACAGCAAGCTGGGATCAAGGGCGGAAAAAGGCGAGGGAGAGCGGGTGACGACGAGGAAGAGGGGGAGGAGCAACCGTGAGCAGACGGGCCGGAAAAGGGGCCGAGAGAGAAGAGCCACCCTTGACGAGGCCACGGACACTACGGCGGCGACACCGACCGGGCGACGGGAGCAGAAGAAACGCGGGAGTTTGTGGCGGATGTCGGGCTCGTTGTGGGGGGGTCGTCGTGGGGGGTCGTCGTGGGGGGGTCGTCGTGGGAACTCGTCGGTCGGGAAGGGCGTCGGCAAGGGAGTCGGGAAGGCAGCGGGCGCCCGACCGAGCCCAGCACGCTGCGGCTTGGTGGGAGCTGCCCTCTGCGGGGGCCACCCGCCGCCCCGCCGATCAGAGGGCGGCCAGCGCGCGCGAGGAGCCACCACCGTGGGGCCCGCGGAAGGGCGCGGAGGGCGCCCGTGCTGCACAGCCAGGGCGGGGGGGGGGGGGGGGGGGGGGGGGGGCGGGGAGGAGGAGGAGGGGAGGAGGAGGAGGGGAGGAGGGGGAGGGGGAGGAGGAGGAGGGGGAGGAGGGGAGGAGGAGGAGGAGGAGGAGGAGAGGAGGAGGAGGAGGAGGAGAAGGAGGAGGAGGAGGAGGAGGAGGAGGGGAGGAGGGGGAGGAGGGGGAGGAGGCGCGCGGGGAGCAGTAAGCAACGCCGGGGGGCGCCCCACGCGGCGTCCGCCGCGGAAACACCCGCGGCCACGCACAGGCGGGCCGCGGCCAGCCCGGCGCCGCAGCATCGCCCGCGCTGTCTCCTCCCTGTTGAGTGAGACAGGCAGTCGCGGGGCTCCTCGGTCTGCAAGCAGTGTGGCTTCGTCCCCCATGGCGTCGTCAGCCACCTGCTTGTTTAGCCAGGACCGCGAAGGCCATGCGTGCCTCGCGGCCCCACGCGCCGCCGTGGGATTCCACCGCCATAGGGAGGAAGGGGGAGCCCTGCTCCGCTCACAGCCGCAAGGTGCTGCCTGTTGAACTCCTCGTCCTCGTGCCTCTCCGTCGCCGCTCTCGGCGAAGCGGCTGGCGCGAGCCATACGTGGCGCCAAAATCACAAGCAGCCACCATTCCGTTATACCACCACGACAAGTAAACGTCGGCGGGGCTGCGGCCATTGCCGTCCACGTGGGACTCGCCATGATCGTCCCAAGATGTGGCCTCCCCGGCGGGGCGCGTTGGTAGCAACCCCCAGCCCTCCAACTCCGCCCTGGCATGGCCAGCGGCCAGGGCGTCAAAGAAGGCCAGAACCCAGGTCAATGTGTGATGGCCCCTGAGGCCCGAAAACTGCGCAGCGAAATCTGATAACAAAAACAAATATCCCGGCAAAGCAACCTAACAGCGATGTGTAGGAGCATATCTGGAAGCATTCTCCTTAAGATTCAGATGAGAATCCAGTTGTAGAATTCTGCTGTTCTCGCAGTCGTAGTCGCATTCGTGATGACAGTCGCAGTGGCAATGGCAGTCGCAGTCACAGCCTCAGCCTCAGCCTGCCTCAGCCTCAGCCTCAGCCTCAGCCTCAGCCTGCCTCAGCCTCAGCCTCAGCCTGCTTCAGCCTCAGCATCAGTCTGCCTTCAGCCTCAGCCTCAGCCTGCCTCAGCCTCCTCAGCCTCAGCCTGCATCAGCATCAGCCTGCCTCAGCCTCAGCCTCAGCTCAGCCTGCCTCAGCCTCAGCATCAGTCCTCAGCCTCAGCATCTGCCTACAGCCTCAGCCTCAGCCTGCCTCAGCCTCGGCCTCAGCCTCAGCCTGTCACAGCCTCAGCCTCAGCCTCAGCCTCAGCCTCAGCCTCAGCCTCACCCTGCATCAGCCTCAGCCTCGCCTCAGCCTGCCTCAGCATCAGCTGCCTCCTCAGCCTCAGCCTCAGCCTCAGCCTCAGCCTCAGCCTCAGCTCATCAGCCTGCCTCCTCAGCCTCAGCCTCAGCCTGCCTCAGCCTCAGCCTGCCTCAGCCTCAGCCTCAGCCTGCTTCAGCCTCAGCCTCAGTCTGCCTTCAGCCTCGCCTCAGCCTCAGCCTCAGCCTGCCTCAGCCTCAGCCTGCATCAGCCTCAGCCTCAGCCTCAGCCTGCCTCAGCATCAGCCTGCCTCAGCCTCGGCCTCAGCCTGCCTCAGCCTCAGCCTCAGCCTGCTTCAGCCTCAGCCTCAGTCTGCCTTCAGCCTCGGCCTCAGCCTCAGCCTGCCTCAGCCTCAGCCTGCATCAGCCTCAGCCTCAGCCTCAGCCTGCCTCAGCCTCAGCCTGCCTCAGCCTCAGCCTCAGCCTGCCTAGCCTCAGCCTCAGCCTGCTTCAGCCTCAGCCTCAGTCTGCCTTCAGCCTCGGCCTCAGCCTCAGCCTGCCTCAGCCTCAGCCTGCATCAGCCTCAGCCTCAGCCTCAGCCTGCCTCAGCATCAGCCTGCCTCATTCTCAGCCTCAGCCTGCCTCAGCCTCAGCCTCAGCCTGCTTCAGCCTCAGCCTCAGTCTGCCTTCACCCTCGGCCTCAGCCTCAGCCTGCCTCAGCCTCAGCCTGCCTCAGCCTCAGCACCAGCCTGCCTCAGCATTCAAAATGGACCCGGGAATGGAGTTCTGGGAACACGAAGTACACGAAGTGGCCTACAGTTGGCTCTGGGCATTCAAAGTGTGGCCCCGGAATGGAGTTCTGGGAACTCGAAGAGCACGAAGTGGCCTACAATTGGCTCCGGGCATTCAAAATGTGGCCCCGGAATGGAGTTCTGGGAACTCGAAGACCACGAAGTGACCTACAATTGGCTCCGGGCATTCAAAATGTGGCCCCAGAATGGAGTTCTGGGAACTCGAAGACCACGAAGTGTGTAACTGTTTGCCCAAAACGACTTCCGCGGATCCCTGTCCGGATGCCGCCCAGACCCCCCTGGGGAGTCAGTCAGTAGAAACATATCAGTCTTCGCTGTTACGTAAAAAACTCCGGGACTGAACAAAAACCAGCTGTCGGATATCAGGGTTTGTCGCCGCCGACGCCGCCGGCTGTCGCCGCCTGCCGCCCGCGGTCCGCCGCCAGTGACGGCCAGTGGGTCGCCCCCGTCCGTCGTCGCCACTACCGCCGCCGCCATTGTCGCCAGCGACCGGGGGCTACAAAAAGATGCCGATGCCGCTATACTCCACGGCCCTCTCTTGGGGGCGCGCTCTGACCAGGACTCCGAGGTGAATCCAGCCGTGGAGACGAGGGAAGGGTAGCGGTATCGGTACCGGTTCCTTGTCGCCGCTTCTCCTCCTCCTGATCCTCCTCCTGATCCTCCTCCTCCTCCTCCTCCTCCTCCTCCTCCTCCTCCTGCTGCTCCTCTTCCTCCTCCTCCTCCTCCTCCTCCTCCTCCTCCTCCTCCTCCTCCTCCTCCTCCGCCTCCTCCTCCTCCTCCTCCTCCTCGCTCCTCCTCCTCGCTCCTCCTCCCCCTGCCTCTCCCGCTCGCCGACCGCCTCCCGCGTCGCCGCCGACGCCGCCAACCGCCGCCGCCCGCTGGCCACCGTCCGCCGCTGTCCGCCGCCGTCTTGCCAGGCAGCGGCGCGCGGCCGCCTGTCGTCGTCGCCTGTGGCGCCGCCGCCGCGCCAGCACCAGCGCAGCCGCCGCCTCCGTCGCCACTGTCCGCCGCTGGTCGTCGGTGCCGGGCGGCGGCCGCGCCAGCACCGTCGCCGCCGCCGCCTTCGTCACCGCCGAGGCCGCCGCCGCCGCCGCTCTCTGTCGGTGCCGGGCGGCGGGGCGCCAGCCCCACGTCGTCGCGGGTGAGCGCCACCCCGCGCCCACCGCCGCGCAGCTGGAGGCCTCCACGGGGGGGCGGGCGCCGTGAGGCCGCCCCCCCCCATGAGCTTCGCCGCTCTCTGTGCCCATTGGCGTTCGTTGCCTGGGCCCACCTGGCCGAGTTGGGCACCCGGGTTGGAATGTGTGCCTGCTGCTTCGGGCTTCGCGGGGCCTATCCCCAAACTAGGAGGTGGGCTGGAAGAAACGGAGATGCGTGGGCCCAGCGGTAATGGGGATATGTTGGACGGTGCTAGCCCCCTGCGCCGCGCCGGCCTCAGTCCTGGACCCCAAGGGTGAGGGTTCGAAGATCGTGGGCCCCAGACCTCCAACGTCTTGGGAGCAGCACAACGCACAAGTTGTCCGCGGCCTTCGGCCTCCAGGGGTCCTCGCCGGGCCACGGGACCGCCTAACAACTCCTCGGGATGAGCAGCCAGCCCTATTATGGAAAGGGTCGGGACGTCTGTCGGGGGCGGCAAAGAGGGGGGCGTCAAAGAGGGGGAGGCGCAAATCATGGCCGGCGGCATGTGCGCGGCCCAGGTTGGGGGCCAGGGACGTATTGAAATGAGAAGAGGCGCCATTAAATCTGGGGAATTATCATGGCCCACGCCATGATATCCCCCCCCCTAGTCATCACCCCCCTCTTTGACGCCCCCGAGTCTGGGGAACCCAAGACGCCTGGGGACCAGGACGTGAACAGCGTGTCGCGCCGAAGCACGGTGGGCCAAAACACGCGGCGAGGCACGCAGAGCTGAAATTCCAGACTGTACCCCCCAGAAGGTTCGTATCGTGGCGACTTCCGGTGGCGTTCAGGCCCGCGGTGCGGTCGCCGCGGGCTCGGCACGGCACGGACCTACCGTACCACCCACCCATCCAGGCAGGATCGATGGGCATCGGATCGGGAAGTCCAATCTGGTCCAGAGGTGCGTCAGAGAGTGGCCGATTCGGCACAGAGGGGGAATCGAATCGCATCGGCCGCGCTGGGACGCACAACTCCGCTATGCAAACATCGGGGCGCATCGGATCGCCAGAATATCGGATCGGAGTGATCGGGCCCTGCCAGCCCCAGACCCCCGACGTCGCGATTTACCCTGACAAAAATCTCGACCCATTCCCCGGAATCGGTTTTTCATTCTGACTCGTCTTTGACGGTCCCGAGGCAGCTTTGAGAACAGATGCCAGTATGACGTCCGAGCCTGCAGCCCTTCCTTCCCTTAACTGTGCACGTGCCTGGAGAAGGAGCCCCATGTCGATCGGGCAGCGTCGGTTATGATTTCGACAAAGACTGCGCAACTCTCCAAGACAACTTTCAGCCTCCTCCCGATGGCGAACACTCGAATATCGATCCAAACCCGGTGAGGGTCTCGAGGCCGAAAACACGGAAATACCTCCTGTCATAATTACCTAACAGCTCTTGCTGATTGGTTTCTAGTGGGTTCAAAAGAGAGCATCTTGACGCCCCAGGGGGGTCTGGGCGGGACCCGGACAGGGGATCCGGCAGGATCCGACAGCCCCAGGAATCCTTATGACTCCTTAGGAATTCTTAAGCATCCTTAGGAATCCATTCCCAGAACACCATTCCAAGGCCACATTTTGAATGCTGGGAGCCAACTGTAGGCCACTTCGTGTTCTTCGTGTTCCCAGAACACAATTCCCAGGCCACATTTTGAATGCCCGGAGCCAACTGTAGGCCACTTCGTGTCCTTCGTCTTCCCAGAACACCATTCCCAGACCACATTAAGAATGCCCGGAGTCAACTTTAAGCCACTTCGTGTTCTTCGTGTACCCAGAACACAATTCCCAGGCCACATTTTGACTGCCGGGAGCCAACTGTAGGCCACTTCGTGCTCTTCGAGCTCCTAGAACGCAATTTCCAGGCCACATTTTGAATGCCGGGAGCCAACTGTAGGCCACTTCGTGTTCTTCTTGTTCCCGGAACACCATTCCTGAGGCAGGCTGAGGCTGAGGCAGGCTGAGGCTGAGAGGCTGACGCTGAGGCTGAGGCAGGCTGAGGCTGAGGCAGGCTGATGCAGGCTGACGCTGAGGCCCAGGCCGAGGCAAGCCGAGGCAGGTTGAGGCTGAGGCTGAGGCTGATGCTGAGGCAGGCTGAGGCTGAGACAGGCTGAGGCTGAGGCTGAGGCAGGCTGACGCTGAGGCAGGCTGAGGCTGAGGCCGAGGCAGGCTCAGGAGACTGAGGCAGGCTGAGGCTGAGGCAGGCTGAGACTGAGGCTGAGGCAGCCTGAGGCTGAGGCTGAGGCTGATGCAGGCTGAGGCTGAGAGGCTGACGCTGAGGCTGAGGCAGGCTGAGGCTGAGGCTGAGGCTGAGGCAGGCTGAGGCTGAGGCTGAGGCAAGCCGAGGCAGGCTGAGGTTGAGGCTGAAGCTGAGGCAGGCTGAGGCTGAGGCTGAGGCAGTGGCTGAGGCTGAGGCAAGCTGCGGCTGAGGCTGGCTGAGGCTGAGCCTGATGCAGGCTGAGGCTGAGGCAGGCTGAGGCTGAGGCTGCGGCAGGCTGAGGCTGAGGCTGAGGCTGAGGCAGGCTGAGGCTGAGAGGTTGACGCTGAGGCTGAGGCAGGCTGAGGCTGAGGCCGAGGCAGGCTGAGGCTGAGGCTGAGGCAGGCCGAGACAGGCTGAAGCTGAGGCTAAAGCTGAGGCTGAGGCTGAGGCTGAGGCTGTGGCTGAGGCTGAGGCAAGCTGCGGCTGAGGCAGGCTGAGGCTGAGGCTGATGCAGGCTGAGGCTGAGGCAGGCTGAGGCTGAGGCAGGCTGAGGCTGAGGCTGAGGCTGATGGCTGAGGCTGAGGCAGGCTGAGGCTGAGGCTGAGGCAGGCTGAGGCTGAGGCAGGCTGAGGCTGAGGCCGAGGCAGGCGAATCCTTCGGAATCCTTAGGATTCCCTAGGAATCCTTAGGAATCCGTAGGAACCCCTAGGAATCAGGATTCCTAAGGAGTCCTAAGGTTTCCTCAGAATTCCTATGGATTCCTAAGGATGCCTAAGGATGCCTTAGCAATCCCTAGGAATCCTTAGGGTCCATTGGATCCTAAGGCCGTTGCCACTGCGACTGTCATTGCGAATGCGTCTGCGACTGCGAGAATAGCAGAATTCTACAAGTGGATTCTCACCTGAATCTTAAGGGGAATGCTTCCAGGTATGCTTATACACATCGCTGTTAGGTTGCTTTGCCGGGATAATTCGTTCATTGCCCGAGGGCTTTGACGGCCCCGGGGCCCGGTGAAGGCCTCCCGAGGCCGAAAACACAGAAACACCTCCCGTCGTGATTTTGTTCGCTGCCCGAGGGGGCCTGGGCAGCACGAGGGCACCCATTCGCAAGGCGGAGAGGGCAGCGAAGACCCCCCCCCACGGCAGCGGCCAGACCCCCTGTCAGGGAGGGCCCCTCCTCAACAGCACGAACAAGGGCTCCCAACTTCGCGCTTCGCGCTGCGCGCGAGCGCGAAGTGCGAATAACTTCGCGCTCTCGCGCCGCCTCCCAGGGGGGAAGAGGAGGAGGAGGAGGAGGAGGAGGAGGAGGAGGAGAAGAAATCGGAGCCGAACCGCGAAGCGCGAAGCGCGAGCAACTTCGCGCCCTCGACGGCGCCCTTGACGAAGACCCCCTCCTCACCTCCCCCGCCCCGCTGTCTCCCACCTCATGCCCAGAACCGCGGGTGCCGTGGCTCATCTGGCCCCGAGCTGGGCTCCCGCCAGCCAGCGCTTCAGACCGGCGCGCTCGGGCTGGAGGGCCACGGAACAGCATTTCTTGACCCTCGCTTTCCGCTCTGGCAGGGCTGAGGGTGAAGAGACTTGTTTCCGTCGGCAGCGAGGCGGGGCAATCCGCTCCGGCGTGGCAGCGACGCAGGGGCTCTACAGAGCGAATTGGCCGGCATGCAGGAGGGGGGAGGAGGACAGGCAGGGCGGCCGCGGGGAAAGGAGTGTGGAGAGACATCCAAAGACAGTATATTCGATTACTGCCTGCCCGTCTGGGAGGGCCTGGAGCCTCGGCGCCACGCCAGCGGGCGCCAGGGCGACGGTCGGCGGCCCTGGAAGAGGGCCAGGGTGGGCCCTTCCAAGAGACCAGAGGGCCTCTCGGAGGTCTCTCGGAGGGCATGGGCTGCTTCCCACCCAACCCCGTCGGGCAACGAGAAAACACGACAGGATGTTTTCCCTAATTTTCGGCCTCTGGAGGCCCTCACTGGGCCTCGGGACCGTCAAAAAACAACTCGGAATGAACAACTGGGACGCACAGAGACATACTAGTACTATATGTCCTCCTTGGAGGGGCGCGTCCGACACGAACATCGAGTGTACCCATCTTGTAGTATATCGTTTCCCGAGCGGTGTAGCCAGAAAGCACCCGCCACGACGCATACACGAACTATCAGATTTCTTGGTGCGCGCGTCGCCACTGGAGGGGCGACGCACATATAGCATCTGTGAACAAAATCACGACGTCGGGGGTCTCGACAGAGAGTCCCCCCCTCTGCCCTCGCAGCATCGGGGAGACGTGCGACGCGGGTCCGGGGGACTCGGGGTGGCCTGGCGGGGCCGCCAGGCGAATGACGAGGCCCGCTCTGACATCTGGCGCGAGCTCCCGCTGCAGGCATCCCACGACAACTGGGCCGTCAAAACTGGCGGCGCGCACAAGGGGGTAGGGGGAGAAAAAAAGGCTTCTTGGAAGGAGGCTGCTTCTCAGAAGGCGCCGGCCCTGCATCGACAGACAAGGCCCGCACATTCTAAGAAGCAGGGGTGATTCCAAGAAGCCTTCGCCGCTCCCCCTACCCCCCCCCTTCTCTGTGCGTGGCCGAAAACCCAGGGAGGACCCCTCAAAGAGGGTAGGCTTAAGTCGGGCGTGTCCCCCTACAGGGGGAGTTTCGATGGTCCAAAATTGTCAGAACATATTCTGAAAATAGCCCAAAAACAGATTATTCCCATTTTAGGCAGAGGAAGAAAACCCTAAGAAAAAAAACACTTAAGTAATTTTTCCAGTGTTAGGTGGTGTGCCATCCTAACATACAGCTCGCAAGTGCAAACACGCAAAGCCAACGATTACCACTAAGCACCGCAGCCCAGAATGTGAATCAGAGTGGCGACGAGAAACGACGAATTGCACCAACAACGGAGAGGATCATCAACGTTTCTTTGGCCCCACCAAGGGTCATGATGATCCTCTGGCTCCTCGGGCGGTGCAATACCGAAATGACACACCAACCACCAAGGATAGCAGCAGTACTGAAAACGGAGGGGATCATCAACTTCACTTCGGGGCCCTCGAGGGACATGATAATCCCCTGGCCGAAGAGGAGGAAGAGGAGATGGAGGAGACAGGGGAAGGCCTCTCAGAACCACCCAGGACGTCCAGGAATGGCCCCACCACCCCTCGATCCTAGAATCCCCGACTCTCCTCCATCCGCCTTGTGTAAAACCGAAAAAGTAGACCCGCGCCCACAGCCCAGGCACGGTTGCCGTGTGTAGCGAGGGCCAGTAGAGATGTGTTGACATTGTCGCGGGGTCTCGTTCTTCTTAGGGGTCGGCGGAAAAGCGTAGACCAGTTTAATTCTTGTGTGTGGCATCCGTCTTTATAGTCCTCATTGTTTTTCGAGAGGGGACTGGTTCAGACAAGAGCTCGCTGAACACGCAACCCCACAGCGTGTTCCTTTTGTCGGAAACTCACGGGCACATCGTGCGAGCTGATCGGAGATGGCGGACGGTCTAGGGCACACACGGCACGCACAGCAATCTCAAATACATTTCAATGCAGATTTGGCGTGAGCTTTCCGAGAACGTTACATAGAACCGAAAAGTGCGCGTGGATCCCAAACATCACGGGAGAGGCGGGTTGCCGCATGAGGCTCTTACAATGCAAGCACTGATTGGTACACGCGGCTTGGTCTGGCTAGTGGCTGCACGCGCCCAGCACACAAACAGCAACATTGAGTATTATGATCACTCGTGTGTTCGACGTACAGTGACCCATTGCCTTGTGTGCATGCATAGCGCATCACGTCCACCATCATACTAGAGATCGCTCAAGCACGATGTTTCGCTGCTAATTATGTCCCAGCTGTAACGCAGTCATTGCATTACTTGGCCCCGAGACTAGAAGAGAAATAGCTGGCTCACCAATCCCATTTTCAAAGGGTTCTCAGAGATGCCCTCGCGAGGACTGAATCGCCACTTCCTTCATGCTCATCCTCTTCATCCTCCTGGACCCTCGTTCCTCATCGCCCCTCCTCCCTCTCCTTCTGCTCCTCCCCCCCTTCCTCCTTCAAAGCCGCCTCAGACATCAGTACTGCCACTCCCCAAGCGCAGTGCTTGCACATGGAGTGTTTGCGCTGAGGGGGGGTGATTTGCTTTGGGCAAATAGCTACACGACTCAACTGTTTGAGGACCGCGCGAGCCATCGCTTGCAGGCGTTCAATGGGTTTGGCTGCCAGCTGACCCTAGCATCAGCAAAGCTTGAATTCTTCGAATGGGCACATGCTCTCATGTCCGCCCTTCAAGGCCATCTCCCACGCAACTCTGACAATCTCGCTCGCTGCGCCACTCCTTCCGCCCCAAAGCTTCCAGGCCTTGAACCTTCGAACGCCCTTGTAAGTCACCCTCCAACCCTGGTCCAGCTCATCTGCGGCAACTCTGCTCCCAGGCGGGCAAAGATCTTCAACGAGCTCTTTGATCACATCCTCGTCGCCTGGGAATACTACCTTGGGCGGGTACTTCCTTGGCTTCTTGGCATCGGGTGCCTCATCCTCGCTGGGCGGTGGCGCAGCTGCCCCTCGGCCTCGGCCTCGGCCTTTGCCTTTAGCCTCGGCCTTTGCTTTCGCCGCCGCCGCCTTGGCGGCCGCCTTCACCTTCGCATCCAAAGCCGTCTTGGTTTTCCTGATAACATCAACGACCTCGAGCTCTGCAATCTTTTGAACTGCTACCTTCTCAATGTGCTCGACCTCTGCCTTCTGCAGGTTAGCTTTGATTTCGTCAGACATAAGGATCTCCATTGCATCGTTTTCCTTGATGAGACGGTGTCGCAGGATGCTCAGCATAAATTCCTCGTCCAAATCAGTCTTGAAGATTGCCTCCGCCAAGGCCAAAACAAGTTTGGGGACCGAAAGCTGAGCGCTCCCAGGGACGCCGAACTCCCGTCCCATCCGCACCAGGAATTCTTTCTTGGTGTCCCACATGGCGTACTTGGCTGCGACGTGTAGAAGTGACTCAGGAGTTCCCAATGCAGCCAGCATGCCAGAAACTGGGAATTGACCAGTCTCGTTGTAGATAGCCAAAGGCGATTTCCACTCCACTGGCATGGCCGACCAATCGTCCCAGTCCAGCATCACCAGCCATCGCAGTGGCAACTCGTCCTCCGTCTCCGAATCCATCACCCAGAATCCTTTTTCTTTGATTTCCGTCAACATCATTTGCAGGCCAAGGATAGCAGAACCTGAAGTACCGAAAGGAATGAACCAACTCCCATCGTTCTCCTTCGGGTTGCATATGAGAACACGGCGGAACTTCTCCCCAAGTAGCTTGGCTTTCCAACACTGCTGGGCCTGGGGAATCTTTCCGTTCGCGACGCAATACCTGATCAGGGCTTCGTCCTCGAGAGTCTGGATTTCACTAAGAGGTTGCGTAGTGTGGTATGGCGCGGTGCGACCTCCAACGATCTTCGCATGCAATTGCTTGTACACTGCGGCCTCCCGTCGAAATGGTACATGAAATATCCCGTGCATCGAAAGGTCCTTATGTCCTCGGGGGACGTTCTGAGATTCGAAGTTGAGCCTATCGAAGTTGTGCTTCTGGTCCTCGACGTGGCTGTCGATCAGGACCTCCCACGCTTTGTCATCTGCAATTTCCTTCTTGAAGTTGGGGTTCTGTTGTTGCACCCTGCCCTGTCGCATACCGTCCTCGACCAACTTCGTCTGAGTGATCGTCTGCGGCCTCCGAAGGACTAGTTCGATGAGCTCTGGGGTTAACTTCCACTCGCCTTGCTTCAAAGCTTCAAAGACTTGCATATTGCACATCTTCGAGAGAGCATGCCGACAACGAATAGCATTCCACCAGTCGCCACCGATATTCTTGATCGTTTGGTAGTCGTCGAAGCTCTGCTTCACCCTGCCGACCCATGCCTCGCCTCCTTCCAATCCTAGTAAGAGGAATCTGGTCGGGTAGCTGTCGTAGGACATCAGTGCGCTCTTAGCACGTCGACATACGAGGCTGAGGGCGAAGTCCCCGAAGTTCGTCATCACGTCGTCCTGATAGAGAGCTCGAGGGTCGTCGCTGGCAAGGCCGATCCCGTAGTCCCTCAGGCCCGAGGTGTTGTGAACGAGCCCAATGGAGTCCATCACGCAGACGGAATCGAGGTTCGCAAACACGGCCACAAGCGGTGGCAATCCTTTGTCCCAGGCACGCGCACACCACCAATCCACCGACTCGGTCGAAGATCGATTCTCTGTGTTCTGGTCAGTGTGGAACTTGCGCACTGGCGTGCCTGCCCCGACCACGATCGCATTCACGACGTACAAATCCTTCTGAGCCAACATGATGGTTGAGAACATCGCAGTGTTCTTGCACGCGCTCCTCACTTTCCGAACTTCCTCCCTGTCCTGAGCTGTGGTTGATTTCTCGATGTCTTCAGTGTCAGCCTTTTTCTGGAACTTGACGATGTTCTGGGAAGCTAGCAGCTTGGCACCTTTATCTTGCAAATTCCCAAGCTGAATATTCATGTACTGAAGCAAAACGTACCTCATCGACCATTCGCGAAGCAACCTGCGGACAGACTCGACGTACTGGAACCACCTGCTCATGCCAACCTTCTCGAACTTAGTATCACAAAGCTCGGACAGCGACTCCCAGATCTCTTGAGTCTTGATGTCGTCCAGGTCCCCCTTCCCAGTCTCCCTCGCAATGTCATGCAGGCTACCTTGGAAAATGGGACAATCTGTATTCGCGACCTTGATGTACTCCTTTGAAGCTGATTGCATGTCTCGGTACCATTTCTGAGATTCCCATGGGCCTGAGTCCATGTTGAGGACCACGATCGTCAGAAGTATCATCGGCCAAAAGCCAGCATCGTGGAGCGCAAGTTGGAAGTCATTCCAGACTCGATGGCTTTGGTCATTGAAAACCGTCAAGTTCGCACCCTCGGAGCACAGGAAGTGGCATGCGCTCCATCCGTCGCCACCTTGATCCATGGAAACTGAAATAGATGGCCACTTGCATGGATCTGCAGGACGGTCTTTCTCTTCTTTCGCCAAGCAGAAATCTGCCCATCGCCGCCCAGTAGACACGTGAAGCATGTGATCTGTTACACATATCCAATGCCAAACTTTGAGTCTACTCTGGTCTTTGGGCTTCTTCGCCTTCCCATCCTCGCTTTGTTGTTTGAAGAACGATTCTGCCAACTCAGCCCAGTCCAACTTGGCTGAAACGATGTCATATTCTCCCCCGAATGCTAGCATCGCCGACGCTGGCGTACTGAACTCTGGAGCAACCTGCGGGGCATGGCCTACGCAGCGCACAGGGGGCGCGCGTCCGAGAAAAAAAAGACCCCCTCCTCTCCCTTTCCTCCTCCTCCTTACTTACGCCCGGGCAACTCCTGAGGAAGCGGCCCCTGGGCCACCCCCGAAACGCAAAATTACCCTGAAAAAAACTTAGGTGTTTCATTACTTAGGTGTTTCATCCCTGTGTTTTCACAGGGTTCCCGAGCGGAAACCCAAACACATAAGTTTTTCTTGGGGTGTTTAGGGTCGGCCTCGAAAAAAATACTTAGGTGTCTGAGTTTCCCAATTAGGTTCAGAGTCCCCCAGTGCCACTGGAGGTAGCCACGCCCCTGCGCCGTTAGCCTTAGCGATGAAACCGAGCATGCGGTGCTTGAGGCCGAAGAGCCCAGCGTCCACGGATATGCCGATATGCATATTGTTATTGAACTCACGCCTTGTACTGAAGAAATATTGTAGGAGTTTCTTGCGCTTGTTTGTCTCAACGAACACACTGAGCTTATTCGAGTCAAGGTGCGAGGCCATTCTGGATGACAGTGCGTCAGAGCGAGATGACATTAGAATGTTAAGGCCTTCGGGATCGTTAACGTCATCATCATCAGGCTGCCCATCGGCTCCGCGACGCTGTTCGTCACCCAGATCCTCTGGACCAGACCTCTCGGAGAGAAGCGCGCCCTCAATGATGCAGGCGACTTGGAATACCAGCTGCTTCCACAACCACTTCGTCTTGGCACCGACAGCCTCGACCGCAAGGAGGAAATCGAGCAAGAGTACTTGAGATGCATCTCTGAAGCGAAGGCCACAAATAGCTGCTTGGACAGGCGTCTCGTCGCAATCAAATAGCGGGCGCACATCGACCACGCCGAACCGCATTGGAATACGAACCTTATTGTACCCCGACAATGGCAGGCCTGGCCTCACGATGACATTGACGTCCAGGAATAGAGACCACTCTACGACGGCTGAGTTGGTAAATCTAGCAAGGAAGCCTGCGAAAAATGATTTCCAAGCGTCAAGTTCATCCTGCTTCTTCTTCGCCCCTGACCTCGACGGATTGGACCACCTGGCAAGCAAGTGGACGAGGGCGAAGGTCGACGCAGATGCATCTGGGAGAAATCGTGATGACGACAGCCTCTCCTCCTCTGGAGTGTGCTTCGTGGGCGGTGCCTTGCGCAGGTGGAGCTCGACATCCTCCAGGCCCAAGCGCTCGAGAGACTGAGCCCACCAGCGCCACCAATTCTGATGCCATCGGCTGGCCGTAATTGAAACGCCAGCATGGACGGCATCGTACATGACGGGCAAGCTCCACATGGCGTACGCACCCCCGACCGATTGGCCCAGCAAGAACACTTTAAGCCTCAGAGGAGTGGAGCTCCCAAGTATGGTCACGGGTGCCTTGAGAGATCGTTACAGCTCGAACGCACGAGGTTTCGGGCGGTCACACGGTTATGAGGGTTGCCCGCTAGCAACACAGGAATGAACCCACATCCCCGCCATGCATCTTCTCCCCGACGTTTTGTACACCCACGTTAACCCGCGTTCCCCCACTCCCCTCCAGTTCAACGATCGTGCCCCAGTTTCTTAACCAGCCCTTGTGACCACCCAAACGGCTCATGGATTCGAGCTGTTGTTAACCCCCTGCCTCCATTGCAACAAACTGCGACCTGTAATCATCAATGGAACAAAGCTCGTCTGCACCAGGACGCTGCACAACGACCTCACCCTTTTCATTCTGAACGACAACATGTTCAAGTTCATCGTCCACCCACATTGCCCGATGTCCATCAGAAGTTCGGTCAATCAGCATTGCGTCGCCACTCTCGGGGTCGAAGTCTAAAGACCACATCCCAGCAGGAAGATACAATCTCTCTTCGCTCCATTTTTCGAATAAGACGGAGAGCTGCATATCTGAGTCATATACCAATTCCAATCGCGATTTGTCGAAGTCTGATGGCTCCATCTGTTACCTCGCAGGCGAGCGGATGCGATGCCACGTGCAATCGGGCTAGACCTGAGACAGGTGAACTTGATAAAGATAAAGACGCCCCTAGGAACCAAAATGGCTATGGCAGGCTGCATGCTTCGATGTTGCCAACCCTGGCGAGGGAAAGACAGAATACGCGACAGTGAAGTTAATGTGGCTGTATCTCATTGGCTCAATTCGTCATCTACAAATACACCCTGCCACGAGCGAGATCTACCGAGATTGCCAAGATGTGGAGCTTTAACCTTGCGGGCCCTCTGGTGGTCTCTCTTTTCGGGGTCAGCCATAAACTGATTTAAGGTTGGTTTTCTTGAATGCACGGGTGCCTCTGAGGTTCACGCGGGGCCTAACATGTTTTGGGCGTACGGTTTGCATGTGATAGCATAGCCATGTGTTTTAGACATGCAGGTTTGTTATCGGTAATCTGTTGCTTTTCGTTGCTCTTTCTACTCTCAGATCGGGGGGGACAGAAGGCCCAAGGTCAAATCCCAGATAGCCACCCGCAATGCCAATTGACGACTCTCCTATGGCAGCGGCCTCGATGCGCGGATCCCCAGTACCAAACAGTGGTTGCACTCACTCAGCGTTGTCCTGAGTTTCATTTTGAGGGATCGGCACGAGGCCCACCGTCCCCATCCCCATTGCTTTGCTAACCTACTCGACTGGTTGGGGCCCATGCGTTTACGATCTTTTTTCTGCTGCGCATTTGATCGTGACACTGCGTGCGCCTATCACGCGGGAAGCACCACCGCATTGCCCGTAGCGTGACTGCAGCTGCCGACTCGCGTTGCCTCCCCGCGGCACTTGGCAAATCAGCGGGCCGAGGGCACATGAATACAAGCGTGCACTTGGTAAAACCTAAAACTACGTTGAAGAAGAAAGTTTCTGAAGGGCTGCCGCCTTCCTCTGGGAGCGAAACGTTGCAGGGCGCACGCCAGGAGGCAATACTACAATGGCGCCCTGGGTCGCTGGCTGGACTGGAACACTGGGCTGAGGGGGAACATCCTTGGAGGCAAGGGCCGCCGATGGAAGCGTGCTTGCTTCCGACGGCACGCGCAGCTCAGAAGACTCGCTCGCCTTGTCCAGGGCGTCCTCCAGCGCCTGCTCGATACCATCGTCCGAGGTCAGCGGCAGCTTTGAATCGGGTGTCGCCGATGGTTGCAGTGATGGGGGACTCCCGCTGGAGGTAGGAGCTGGCGGAGACTCGCATGGACCCTCGAGGGAGCTGCTGCTCCCAGACTCCTTCCACTCCAGTGGCGGAGCAAGGTTGGTTTTGGCCGCCTTCTCGAAGGAGACCCAGCACGGCTCCTTGTTCCAAGGCTTGCACGGGTCGTAGATGTAAGCCTTCAAATGGTTGAAGTTGTCTTCGACAACGTACGTGCCTTTGATGGTGAGATCCGAGAACACAGGCACCTCGACGCCCTTGAAACTGAGAGTTGTGTATACATGATCTTCAAGTTTGGTCTCAGAGTCCATGACGGGCAACAGGGTGAAGTGGCCTTGGCGGCCCCAGGCGAACTCGAACGAGGGACTCGGCGCGACTTCAGCGGGCCAACCTCCCATCTCCTGCAGCCTGCCATTGAACGCCGCGGTCAAGACGTCTTTGTCCAACGTGAAGATCCTCTCTTTGGTCATGTCGAGAACCAGGGCCCGACTGGCGAGCTTGACGGGGGCCTTGGAGTCCTTCAAGCACATGGCTTGGATTTGCGATTTGGTGTAACCGCTCGACTCCTCGATCCATGCTTTCAGGTACTTCAGCGGGAGCTTTTCCATCACTTTCCCAAGCAGGTCTGGGTTGAGGTGGTTGGCGGGCTGATGGTCAGTTGGAAGCTCGACCTTCATGACGGTGCGGACCTGCTTCAATTTCGACGGGTCCTTCATCAAATCAGCTTGCAGCTCCGCCATCTGGTTCTGGAACTCAAGCTTTTCTTCCTGCGCGAGCAGCTTCGCCATGTCCTTGCCCACCCTGCCGCGCTTAGACGAAACGTTGTTTGCTGAGACCCTGCGCTTCGGAGCCATGCGGGAGTGCTGCTGGTGCTCGCAAAATGCGATGCTGAAAAATGCGAAAGCTGAATGGCACTGCTGAATTTCGAGCCAAAGCGGCTACGGATCGAAGATACACGGATGAACACATGCTGAATCAAAGGGTTCGGTTTGCTTATATCCACGCCACAATGCGCATGTCAATGCCTTGCTTAGGCACACCCCCTCCTTTAATAAAAAGAGAGGAGGGGAGAGGGGAAGGGTGGCGTTTGCTTGAGATGTCCTCGCATCATCGTTGCCAAGGGTCACGCATTTAATTCATGTGGGGTTACCTGTATTTCCTCTGAGCAGGCCTTTGCCAAGGGGAGTCCCGAGCTAGGCGTATTATCTCGCCCCGACGTCCTCGACGGCTACCTCCACCTTCTCCTCTTCTTCTTCATCCTCCTTCTCCTCCCCCTCCTCGTCTTCCTCCCTTCCTTCTTCTTCTCATTATTCTCCTCCTCCTCCTTGTCCTCCTTGTCCTCCTTGTCCTCCTCCTCCTCCTCCTTCCACTCCTCCTCCTCCTCCTCTCTATCCTCCTCATCCTCCCTCCTCCCTCCTCCATTCTCTCTCTCTCTCTATCTTTTATCCTCCCTCCTCCTTTCTCCCTCCTCCCTCCTCCATCTTCACTCCTCCTCCCACTCCTACTCCTCCTCTTCCTCCTCCTCATCCTCCTCCTTCTCCCTCTCCTCCTCCTCCTCCTCCTCCTCTCTTTCCCTTCCCTCCCCCCGAGGCCGAGACGGTGAAGGAGGAAGAGGAATGTGAATTGCGAACAGCGAAACGCAGAGTCAATCTGGCTTTGGCCAGAGGCCACGTAGGCCCGTCGCTGATTGCTCTTGTCATGCACTGAGTCTTCCTCTTCTGTGAGGACGGCAAGCTGCCTTATTTGCGGCAACCCAAGGAATTTACTTACACTTAGGGTTTTGTTTTGCTGCTGACATTTGTCCCTACCTAAGCTCTGCCTAGAAGGGTTCTTACTCTCTGAGCTTGAAGGGGCCGGGCAGTGGAAATCGCCCCGGGCCGTTCCCCCAGGATCCGCCCCGCGGTTCCCCCAGTTACGTCCCCTTAGCTTAGCGCTGCTTATCTCATCTTAGCTTAGCTTACCTTCATCTTCGCTTAGCTTAGCTTCATCTTAGCTCAGGTTTATATTAGCTTAGCTTACATTCATCTTAGCTTCGCTGAGCTTTAGCATAGCAGAGCACAGCATCGCATAGCATGGGTGCAATTCCCTACCTAGGCTCTGCCTAGAGGGCTAGCTTAGCTTAGCTTAGCTCAGCTTAGCTTAGCTTAGTTTAGCATAGCGCAGCGCTGCATTCGCATATCATAGCATAGCATAGCATAACCAAGCATAGCATATCATAGCATAGCATAGCAGTTCATATCATAGCATAGCACAACATATCATAGCATAGCATGTCATAGCATAGCATAGCATAGCGCAGCTGAGCATAGCATAGCATAGCATAGCTTAGCACAGCACAGCATGACATAGCATAGCATAGCATAGCATAGCTTAGCATAGCATAGCATAGCATAGCATAGCGCAGCATAGCATAGCATAGCGCAGCTTAGCATAGCATAGCATAGCATAGCATAGCATAGCATAGCAAATCAATGCTGCTTTCCTAGGGGCTCCAACTTCTAGGTAGGGTCGCACTGGGGTAATTTGAACATTCCTCCTGCAGAGGGACAGGCCCGACTTGAGCCTAGGCGAACCCGAGTGCCGGCGCACTCGGGCCTCGCGCCTGCCCCTGGTGTAGGAACAAGGCCGCACCCCTCGCGGCGCAGCCGCAGGCCGCCGACGCAGATCTCCCGGCGACCCCGGGGTGAGGCCGCGCCGGACGTCCGGCCCCCCCGGGCCCCCGCTCTCGGCGCCCGGGAGGTCGCCCCCGATCCCCACTGCAGGCCTGACTACCTACCCGACCACCCCAGCCCAACCCGAAGACCCGAATCTGACCCGAATTTCGGGTGGGGGGGGGGGGTACGGGTTCCATGTGCTTTTTCAGCGTTCCCCGACCCCCCCCCAACTGGAGATGGAGGGAAAATTGAGGCCTTCGGGTTGGCTTGGGGTGGTTTGGTGAGTGGTGAAGGCCGTCGAAACACAGAGCGGCTCGGCCGGGATGAGAAGCCGGGGCCCCAGACATGCGACGCCGTGGTGTCGTCAAGGCGCGGCCCCGGGACCCCTCGGCCTCCCAGGTGCCGTCAATTTTGTGCATCCTGGGATGCTCGCTGACGGCCCCGGAGCCAGAGACCGGCTTCCGTGGACGCCGAAAAAGGTGGAAAGCCTCCGCCTTGATCTTCTCAGGACGTTGGGGGCCTGGGCAAAACGGGGGTCAAGGCGATCCCAATCCTCGCCTGTGTTGGGCCTGCGACCAGACAGCAAACGGAGGGACATACGATGGGGGGGCGTCCGTCCAGTTCCGTCTAATAGAGGGGCACGTCCGAGCAAGCCCCCTCCTGGGGTGTAGCATCCCCTGGTTGGCTCCCCTCCCACGCTAAGCGGTCAGCTCTTTGGGGGGGAACTCGGGGACTGGGGGCTTGGAGCCGCCTCTAGACGAGCGCATTCCACTACTCGCAAGTTGACTACTCGCAAATGGCCTGGATCCGCGGGGGGGGATCTACGAGACATGACACCGAAGCAGACGTGTGCTTTGCGGACGTTTGCGAGTAGGCACTTTGCGAGTAGTGGAACGCGCCGGGTGAGCCTCAGCGAAAGGGGACCAGGAGGCCCCAGGGAGCAGACGTCCGACGCCATCAGTTCTTCAGAGCGTGGCTCCGAAGAGTTCTGGACCTTCTCCCCTGGACAGGCTTTTCATCCTGAGTCTTGTTGCCGACAGTCCCAGGGCGAGAGCCCAGGGAGTCCAAGAATGAGCCAAAACCTGACGTCGTGATATTTTGCAACTTGTGACATCCAAAACCCGGATAGCGGAGCACAACGAGGCTGTCCAAAGGGCTCCCGAATGAGCTCTAGAAGCTCCTGAGAGGAGATTCCGAAGGAGCTTCTAAAGAGCTTCCTGGCAGACGCATTTGGGAACGCTGAGACAAGGCCTGCTGGAGCACGCTGCAAACTGAGGCAAGGCGCGCCGTGGTGTCTTCACGGAAGCCGGAACGAGCTCCGGAACTACCCTGCTGCGCCGGCTTCGAATTCTACAAGCCTATAGCAATCCAAGGAGCTATCCGGGAACTTGCCAGGCCGTTGGGAAAAATGCCTGGGAAGCTTGCAAGCTTGGAGAAACGCCTGTGGAAGCGGGCTGTGAGAACGCTGGAAGGGAGGCCCGGGGAACTTGCAAGCTTGAAAACAGGAGCTTCGCGATCCGGGAAACACGAGGGTGTCATGCCATGGGGAGCTGGCAAGCTTGCGAGCAAAGAGCTATCCGCGAATCGCGAGGATGTCATGGCTAGGATTCAGTCGGGCATGTCCCCCTACAGGGAGATTTTGGACGACAAATAAAAAAAACAAAAAATGCCCAAAAGATGCCCACAAAGACTCAAAAATTGTCCCCAGACTATGTTTGACTATTCTTTACTGTTCCTCCTGTAGGAGGCACGGGCCCGCCTTAAGGCTGGGAGGCCCCCGGGGGGGCCGGCGGCTCGAAGCAGGGCCGAGCGGGCCAGAGGTCGCGGGGCCCCGCCGCCGGCCGGCCCCGTCGGCGGCGCGCCGTGCATGAACGCCGAGTCCTCGGCGAAGAAGGACCCGTCCGGGAAGGGGCACTGCAGGGCGGCCTGGCCCGCGCCCTCGGAAAGGCCATGGCCGAGGAGAGCAGCTCCCAGGCATGATGGCGTCGAATAAAAAAATCAGGACGGACGGTTTTTGGCTAGTTTCGACCCCGAGAGGGCCCTCGCCGGGCCCCAGGACCGTCAATGATCGACTCAGGATGAAAAACTGGCCCCGGGGAAAGGGTCTGGACTTCGGGGGACGCCGTCCTGAAAAAATCAGGACGTCGCATGTCTGGATTCTCGCGTCGGACGCAAAGGGTTGGGAGGATGAGGGGCATGAGCAGCAGCATCCAGATGCAGTGCGCGATGCCTCCGACCGCCTACGGGGAATGATCTCCTCATTTCTCCCAACCCCAGCCTCCCGACCCGCTACGTGTCTCCCTGATGGACAGGAAGCGTTGCAGGACCCACCCGAAGCAGGAAAATGCCACCTGGAGAGAACGGGGAATGGAGAACCCGCCGAACCTCGGCTGCATCTCCTCTATGAAATCGCACTCTCGCGCGCGCGGAATGCGAGATTGCCAAGCCCCCATCCCATATACTGGGAGCCGGCGGTAAACCGCCAAACAGGTTACTGCCGGGGACCTCGTAGAGCTCGCGAAGCGCGAAGTAGTGCTCAGAATACGACGCGAAAGCTTCCTTACATATGAGCTTTAAATTCGAACAACATCCATCGGGCGCGTCCCATCGTCGAGAACGACGGCCAGCGGGACACTGCAAACCCACACCGCCCACAACGCGCGTGCTGCTCCGGACCGCACGCCTGCCGCGCCGCGCGGAGAGAAGGGCCCGAAGCGCCAGGCTTCGAACAGAAAGCGCCGTCGGACACGCCGCGTTCGGGACCCGGGCCCGTGCGCCTACGAAGCGCCCCCTCCCCGAAAGCCCGCGGGCCCGGGCACTGCTGGTGGGCCCGCCCGAAGCAGGACCGCGCTGCAGGACCCCTCGGAAAAGGGGGCGGAGAGTAGAGACTGGCTCGGCCCACGGCCACAGCCCCCCGACGTCATGAGTTGTCACAACGCTGACCCTGGGAAGTCTCGACTCATTCCCGGGGGCCTGTCTTTCATCCCGAATCGTTTTTTTCACGGTCCCGAAGCCCGGCGAGGGCCCCCCGAGGCCGAACATACCTCCCGCCATGATTCGTCACTGCCCGAAGGGATCTGGGGCTGCATTGCTTCGTCGGGCGCGCTCCGCCGCCCCCTCCCCGAGAGATCCGGCGAGCCCCGGGAGAGAGGGAGAGAGGGACGGAGAGCGAATGTGTGGGGTCGGGCGCAGGGTCCCGGCAATGGCGTCTCTATGGGCCACGCATGGGCGATACCTCCTCGATTGCTGTGTTCGGCGGGGGAACCAATTGAAGCTCCCCGCCTGTACCCATGCGCGAGACTTGACGGTAAACGAAGCAAGGAGGCGGCGGGCGGGGGAAAGGCGACGAAGGCAACGTGCGCTGAGGGCGCAGACAGGGAAGGTTGGAACAAACGAAAACGGCAAAGTGGGTGTTGAAATCTGCCCAGCCAATCTGACATGCAGAAGACTGCGCTCAGCTTGGGGGGTTTTGAGGGCAAGGGCGACATGCGAATTTCCTTTACGGGGACTAGCAACATGTGAATTTACACATTGGGAAAAGGAAGATGTGAATTCACAGTTTGGAGTCATGAAAGTGTGAATTCACATGTTGGAATTTTGAGAAGGAATCTGTATAAAGTGACCAGAATGTGAATTCACATGTTGGGGAAGAGGAAAGTTTGAACTCACATTGTGGGAAAAAGGAAAATGTGAATTCACATGTTGGGAGAATCGCGGGACCCATCCCAAATCTGTCTTAGGGGTCGACAAGCCATCGCTTGGGAACAGACGCGATCATCAATCGCTTAATCAAGACACATCTGCACTCCACTTCGCCGCCCCACGCGCGATATGCGAGAACGCCCGCACGCATGAACGGTAATGGACGGACGGCGCGTGTGCCAGCGCGGGCAACGCGCGGGCACGAACGACTGGCCCTCCATGACCGCCAACATTGGATGCCAATCGTACCCGATCACATACACGAGCGATACATTGAGCGTGCATGGGGGCATTCAGCCCCCACTGCAGGACCCCCTCCGCCCGCGCAGGGGGTCCTCCCTGCCGAGCGCCCGGCCCCCGGGGGGCCCCCGCCGTGCCGCGGGGGGGCCTCGGGAGGGGGGGGGTCCTTCTTCGGGAGCTGCTGCGGGGGCCCAGGGACGCACAAAGAAGCATGCAAAAAACCCAAGATGCGATCCCCGTCTTGTCTCGTATCTTCTGGAGTTTCGTCTTCCACCCCACCTCCCATGTGTTCCCATATCTCTCCGGGGCATCGACGACTGATGGTGTAACCGCTGCTGGGGCTGGCATGCGGGCGGTCCCCGGGGGAGCGGTCGGGGCTTCTGGGGGCCCTGCATCGGCAGAACCAGGGCGTCGGATCTCCGGGCCTACGCCCTCGTCGTCCCCGTCGCCGTCCTCGTCCTCGTCGTCCTCGCCGTCCTGCGCCCACTCATCCCCGTCGCCGTCGCCGTCGCCGTAGTCGTCCACCTCCACCTCCAGGCGGAGGCTTCGGGGAGCCAGCTGGGCCCACTCTCGGCGGTACGTTCCTGGGCGGGTCCTGGACGGCATTGAGGGGGCCCCTTGGGGCTCTTGTGGGTCGCTCCCGAGGCCCTGTCGGGCCATCTCGGCGCCATCCCTTGTCACTGGGAGGCTCAGAGCTCCAATCAGCGACCGCATCTGAGCCCTGCCTCTTCTGCAAGTCAGATGCCTGAACCCCCAGCTGGTGATCAGGATTCGCAGGCTGCCTGCAGCGAGAGGAGTGGAGGAAGGAAGGAGGAGGAGGCGGCGAGCAGGACTGGCAGCAGGGCGGAGGAGGAGGGGGAGGAAATAGCAAAGGAGAGAAGAAAGGAGGAGGAGGAGGAGGAGGAGGAGAAGGAGGAGGAGAAGGAGGAGGAGGAGGAAAACCAACCGGGGTGCGGACGTGCCAGGCGCGCCGCCCTGGTCGGCTGCCCCCTGCGGGGCCCGAGCGCAACGCCTGCCACAGAGACACGTCGACCTCCGAAAACCGGTTACAGACCTGCGAACACTCTGCGAAGAGACGGGGCTCCAAGAGAACGCCCAAGGTCCAGTCCGGATTCCTGACCGTCTCTTAAGCTGAGCCTGGAGCCCATGAGAGTTGATGTGTGTTTTTTTTGTTCTGAGGATGTCTTAAGCTGAGCCTGGAGCCCATGAGAGTTGATGTTTTTTTCTCAGGGTGTCTGATGGGTCTGCCTCGAAAAAACGCGGTTCTACTCGAGAGATCAGACCAATCTGGACGCGAACGTGCCCGAGCGGTCAGCCTGGTCGGCACCACCCTGGGAGGCCCGAGTGTGATGCCGATTGCAGCGCCGCGATCGCATGGGCTCTGACAAACAGACGCGGCTACATCCCAAAACTGCCAGTGCACTGGAGGTCCGCGCACCTGAGGTGTGAGCGTGCCCGTGGTTCCACCATGGGCCGCGTCTCCTGGGCGGCCCGAGCGCGATGCCTGGCACACTGCGGCGATCAAACGGCCACACTCCTCGAGAGCTCCGGCCAGTCTGGACGCGAGCGTAGCCGCGAGAACCACCTGGTCGGCTCCCCCCTCGGAAGGCCCGAGCGCGATGCGCGGTGCACTGCGGTGGTCGTGGGGCTCTGAAAGGACACGCGTCTCCATCCAGAGACTGCAAGGATTACCTCAGAGGTTCCACCAACCTGGGCGAGAACGTGCCCGCGCTGCCCGCCTCGTCGAGACCACCTTGCGAGGCCCCCAAGGCGGTGCCTGCGGCATCGCGGTGATCAAGGGGGTATGAAAAGAGATACGCCTACCGTCAAACTGCAATTCGGATCGAGAGGGTTCGCCAGGCTGGGCGCCCGAGTGCGAAGTTTGCTACGTCGTGATGACCCGACGAGTACGTGAGTCGGAGTTTGGGAGAGTCTGAGTGTGAGTGCGTCTGAGCGTGGGTGAGTCTGAGTGTGAGTGAGCGCAAGTGTGAGTTAGTCTGAGCATGCGGTGAATGAAGGAGGGAGGTGAGGAGACGGAGGTATCACACGAGAAGCAAAGCCTCCAAACATAGGAGATGGTTGTGAAACTCATACAGCTTACTCCCGCCATGCCCCCGACCTCCACAAATGGTGGACCCCATGAGTATTTGCGCAAGCACGTTTAAAATCGCCCATAGGCACAGAATGTTAGGATGCAAGGTGCGTAGAACACGACACGGTGCCAAAGTACCTTTGGACCGAGCAAGCAAGACACACATCAAGGATGCCTAAAATCCACAGATGCAAAGGTGCCTTGCTTCGCATCTTTCACGCTGGCTGCGACTGAAGGAACATCGCAAGCCACGGAAATGTAAACGCCCTCGCCACGGGTGTTCTCAGACTTTCAGCCGTCATATTTGGATCGCGAGCCAGGTACATGTAAATGCGCTTGCCACAGACGTATTTTGTAGAGGCAGGGTGGAGACGGAAAAGAGAGGTAAGAAGTAAAATTGAGTCGGGTCTGTCCCCCTACATGGGAATTTTCGACGAAAAATAAAAAGTAGGCGAAAAAAATCGAAAATGGTCAAAAATAGTGACAAAAAATAGTCCCCAGACTATTTCTTCACTATTTTTGAATATTCCTCCCGTAGGGGGACAGGCCCGACTCAAAAGTAAAATACACAAGGTAGGAGAAGAAGGCAGGGGTAGAAGGCGGGTGGGTGGGTGGGAGATAGAAGGTCCTAGCAACCCCCTCCCCCACTCCTCCCCACCCGTCCTCCCTCCTCCCCACCCCCCTCCTCTCTCAAAGGAAAAAGTACCATGCACATGCACCGACTTTGGCCAGGTCCATCCTGAGCCCAAGATCGGTGCATACGCCTCCTGCTTTGGCCAGGAAGGCATATGCACCGATCCTGGGGCCAAGGATGGGCCTGGCCAGGACCGGTGCATGTGCATAGTTCTCTTCGCCCGATCTCTCCCGCGCCCTCCACCCCCGATCCATTTTCTCCACAGTGCGTCCATCCTCCTCTGTCCTCTTGCTGGTCGAAACTGGCCATGGGCCCCGCGACATTCCCTGGGAACAGCTCGGCTACACGCAAGAGTGACCCTGGGTGAGAGTGACCTTTAGTGCGCGGTTTTTTGGGGGCCGCGGGGGGACCAAACGCAAGCGCGCAAGACGCTACCACCACATCGCGTTCGGCGATGAAGGGGCCGCATTTGGCCCGCACCAAAGGTCACTCCGGCGAAAGGTCACTCTTACGTCTAGTCGAACAGCTTCTCCTTCCGAGGCGTTCTCTGACGATCGCCGGCCCCCGGGGGGGCCGCCAGCGGCGAGAGGCCTCCGGGTTTTCCCCGCTCCTGGAGATGACTTGGACCTCCGGCGCCGCGACTTCTTCGCAGCGTGGACCCTCGTAGGTCTAGACCAATGCTTAAGTAGGGCATGTCCCCCTACAGGGGGATTTTCGACGAAAAGTAAAACATACTCAAACAATATTCCAAAATGGTAAAAAAAAAAAAAATACTCCAAAAAATAGTACCCATGCTATTTTTTGACTATTTTTGAAGATTCCCCCTGTAGAGGGACAGGCCCAACTTAAACCAATGCCCGATCCAGATTTTCTCACCTTGATTTGTTGGTTCGCTTCTGGAAGTTGACCCACCACCAACAAGATAACAAAACGCCCGCTGAGTCTCCGCTGCGCCAGGAAGTGGAGGGGACTACTTCTCTTCAGTGCTGTTGCTCTTGCGCTCGCTCCAGCCTTGGGCATGTTTGGGCATCAGCCGCAGCAGCGACGCGCTGGCAATCTCAAAATCTGTCTCTGCAAGTTCTTTCGCAAGCTGGGATCTTCCTGGAGGCGGGACCTCTTGGGAGGCGGCCGGGGGCCTGAGTTGGACGGGGCCCGAGAAATCAGCGAAGAGGGGCCCAGGCCCCCGACGTCAGGATTTTTTCAGAACGTCGACCCTGAGAGGTCTCGACCCATTCCCTGGAACGGGTTTTCCATCCCGAGTCGTTTTGTTGACGGTCCCGAGGCCCGGTGAGGGCCTCCAGAGGCTGAAAAATTGACGGTCCCGAGGCCCGGTGAGGGCCTCCAAAGGCTGAAAAATATGGAAACACCTCGGGCAATGAAAAAATCATGACGGGAGGTGTTTCCATATTGTTCAGCCTCTGGAGGCCCTCACCGGGCCTCGGGACCGTCAACAAAACGACCAAGGAGGAACAAACTGGTTCCCAGGAATGGGTCGAGACCTCTCAGGGTCGACGTCACGAAAAAATCATGACGTCGGGGTTCTGGTGAAGCTCCTTTCTCCCCCATGTCTGCTGGCCGGAAACAGTGCTGGGCCACCTCAGCCCCTCAGCTAGGTCCAAGATGCGGGACCGCTCCTCTTCATGGCGAGTCGGGCGTTGCGCAGTTGGGGGGCGATGAACCCAGACCCCCTCGGGCAACGAAAAAATCACGACGTGAGGTTGTTTATGCTATTCTCAGCCTCTGGGGGCCCTTACCGGTCCTCGGGACCGTCAGAAAACGACCCTGGACAAAAAACCGAAAGAATCATGACGTCGGGGGTCTGGGAATGAGGAGGGGTCAGGAAAGGTGCACCGTTCGTGCACCTCAGGGGCCCGAAAGGCTGAATGGGGCCCTCTGGGCACCAAAGGACGCGCGAGAGGGTGCACGCTTCAGGACGTGGACCCCCGACGTCATTGAAAGGGCCTTGGGGCACACAAATAGATAAACACGAATAACCGGATTCCCCATACTTTCCCATACTTTCTGGGTTTTTGTCTTCCCCCCCACTTCCCATATTTTCGCATATTTTTGCCTGGGAATCGACGATTCCTTGTGCCTGTGTTTTGGACGCCCGAAATGGGTACCGAAAGAATGGGTACAATGCCCAACAGCAAATGTTGTCCCGAACTAACAGCGGCCGCTGTTGGGCGGGCGGCCTCCTGTCTCAAATGGACACAGGCCGCGGCGGCGCGGACAGCGAGTACTGTTCAAAATGAACAGGAACTGCTGTTGGGCATCGTATCCATTCTTTCCGTACCCATTTCGGGCGTCCAGATGTGTGTTTCTTCCCCTCCTGAATGAGGGCATGGCCCGGATGCAGGCGCCAGTGAAGGGGAACTGGGACACACAAATAGATAGACACAACTAATCGGATCCCCCGTATCTCCCCCTCTATTTTCTGGGTGTTCGTCTTCCCCCCACCTCCCATAGTTTCGCATCTTTTTCCCTGGGAATCGACGATTACTTGTGTGTGTGTGTGTTATCAAGGTCCACGGCGTACCTTTTCCTGTGCAAGCTCCTCGGCACCGCCTGCACCCCAGGCTCTCTCCGGCCGCCTGAGGCCCCGCCCGCCTGTGCCCTGTCTCCCCAATTAGAGCTGTGCGTAGCCCGCCTAGCTTTCAGCGGAAGAGGTTCGCTCTCGCCCCGCCGACCAAAAAAGTCTGTGTGTTCTCGTCCCCCTCCTGAGAGTCCTGAATCTCTCGCGGCGTGGCCCCCCCGCAGGCCGCGCCCCGCTTCCCCGAGGCCGCTCTGCTGCGCACCCCGCGCCGCGCGCCTCCTCGGCCCCGGCGCCCGAGGCGGAGGGCCCCCCCCCCAGGGAGGCTGAGCAGCGCCCTCGGCCTCTCCGCCGCGACCTCTCCCCAGACATGGATCGCGTCGCGAAAAATCAGGACGGCCCCCATGGGAGGCCGAGCAGCGCCCACGGCCTCTCCGCCGCGACCCCTCCCCAGACATGATCTCGCGTCGTAAGAAAATCAGGACGGTCGGTTTTTCGTTCTTTTCGGTCCTGCAGGACCGGAAAGCCAGGACGGCAGTTTTCGGCCTCCGGGGGCCCTCGCCGGGCCTCGGGGCCGCCAGAAAACGACTCGGGACGAAAGACTGGTCCCGGGGGAAGGGTCGGGACTTCCAGGGACGCCGTCCCGGAAAAATCAGAACGTCGCATGTCTGGGTCCATGGCCCGAGGGGATCTGGGCCCTTCGCCCCCCCCCAAAACTGCAGTCGGCTTGGAGTGGACAGGACGCGCGAGAGGACAAAAGACCCTTCCGAGGGCCACATCGCCATGGAAGTGCAAGAAGGCACGTGTCGCGAGGCACAGGACACAAGGGTAGCCTTGAGCTGGCAGGGTCGACCTACTGATCCGGGCCGAATGTACCCTGAGACCCGACGCAGCGAGCACAAATGCAGCATCGCAAACCAAACACAAAAACAAAAACGCCCCGAGCCCTAGAACCCCCTCTTTTTCCTGCGTCATCTCTCGAGCCGGATCGATCTGTGAGGGTCCCGGGGCCCGAAGCGAGGCGAAGACGCCCAGCTCGCATCCATGGGGCCGCCAGGATCTCAGGCCATACGCAACACCCGAGCGAGAGATGCTGGCCTGGGCCGCCGGGCAAAGCACCCCGAGACGGCCAGCGCCCACCCTTTTTCACCATGCAGACAAGGCGCCCCGCGCCGAGAAGGGAGGAGGAGGAGGAGGAGGAGGAGGAAGAGGAGGAGGAGGAGGAGGAGGAGGAGGAGGAGGACGAGGACGAGGGAGGAGGAGGAGATGAGGAGGAGGTGGAGGAAAGCGGAGGAGGAGGGAGGAGGGAGGAGGAGGGAGGAGGAGGGAGGAGGGAGGAGGGGGAGGGAGGGAGGAGGAGGAGGAGGAGGAGGGAGGAGGAGGAGGAGGAGGAGGAGAGGAGGGAGGAGAAGGAGACGAGAAGGAGCGGAGGGCGGAGGAGGAGAAGGAGCGGCCGGCGCCCACACGCAGTGCCGCGCGGAGCCGTGCCGCGCGGCGCCTCCGGCGCCGCGCACGCCTCGGGGGAGGGGGCGCCATCCTGCGGCCGGCGCCCGCGGCGCGCCGCTGGCCGGCCGACGAGGCGTGCGCGCCGCCGGCGCCCTCGCGGAGGCGCCGCCGGCCGGCGGAGGCGCCGCGGCGCGCCGAGGGGGACGCGCGGCCCGCGCTGTGGCCGTGCGGCGGCGCTGCCGGGCTCCCGGGGGGCCTCGATCTCCAGACCCCCCAGACATCCTCGAGTCATGAAAAAATCACGACGGGAGGTTTTTCGCTATTTTCGGACTCTGAGGGCCCTTACCGGGCCTCGGGACCGTCAAACAACGACTCGAGATGAAAAACCGGTCCCGGGGAACGGGTCAAGACCTCTGGGGGTCGACGTCATGAACAAAATCATGACGTCGGGGGTCTGGGCCCCGCGGGTCCCTGAGATCCGGAGACCTCGGGGATGGACAGGACCCCCTGTGGCACAACGTGGTGGGGAGAAAACGGCCTCGGGCCCAAACCTGGCGGGCGCAAGCCTGGAAAACGACGGCCGCGGCGCCCCCTCGAGGACCGAAAGCGGACAACACGCTGACCAGCGAGCCCCCGACACCCTCGGGTCCCTAAGATCCTGGCGACCCAGTTCTGTCGAGCCGGACGTGCTCGCTCCACTTCGGGCCCCGGGGCCCTCCCAGATCGATCCGGCCCGAAAAATGGCGCCGAACCCTGAGATCGGGCGCTCCAAAAAAATTGGAGCGGGCGGTTTTTGGCAGTTTTCGGGCTACGGGGGCCCTCGCCGGGCCTCGGGAGCGTCACAAATCGACTCAGGACGACAAACCGGTCCCGGGGAAGTGGTCCGGACCTCCTGGGTCCACGCACAAAAAAAACTCTCGCGCCGATCGGATCTCTGGGATCCTGGAAGCATCGGGAGGGCCGCTGTCTGGCAGGGGTCGGCCTCGGGGGGGCGTGAAGAGAAACGGCTCGGGGTGGAAAGCTTGTCCTGGGGAAGGGGCCGAGACCTCTGGGGTCCATGCCCTCAGGAAGTCACGACGTCGGGGGTCTGGGCCCGGGGGCACCTCGATCGGCCCAGCGGTGCGGCTATGGTTAGGTCGGGCATGTCCCCCTACAAGCGGGCTTTGGACAAACATTGTTTTAAATAAGAAATCGCAAAATATCCCCCAGTAGTCAAAAAGTGCGAGCATACATCCATGCATCCCCAGGACGACGCGCGGATCCAACTGTGGCTTTGGCATTTGTTTCGGTGGATTCCGTCCGCGCGGATTCGATTTAGGATTTGCTGGGTCCGTGTGGTATTTTTTTACAGCGGATCCGACGTTTACCCCGTTTAAAATTTATATGCATACAACGGGGAACTGGAAGAAATCGGATCCGCAGACCCCAGAACCCGCCCGTGTTTAGATTATACGGGGGAAGGGGTTCGGACATTAACTTCCAACTCATCATAGTCATTTGCAAGTCAAGAGGGAAATATGTCGTCCTGCGTGAGTAACAGGCCAAATATACATATGGAAGTACACATATGTCTCTATATACACATCTACAATGTTGTATTATATGTAAGCAAAAGCAAACAAACGACCCCTGACATTTCTCAACTATGGTTGAATAATCCTCCTGTAAAGGGACACGCGCGACTTACGGCTATGATCGCACGCAACAACTGCCGTCCCTGAGGTCTGGGCGTCGCGTGCTTTCTCACGCCGGGCTTTGTCGCCTGGGCTCGGGCCCCAGGGGACCATCACTGATCGATCCGGCTCGGAAAATGCCGCAGACAGACGGGATCTGGGCCTCCAGACATCCGCCAATCGGATCTTTCCAACCCGCGGCACCAGGGGTCCCGACCCAGGGAGCGGTTTTTGACCCCTCGGGCCCCGGATTCACAAACATCATATGCCCTCCGATCTCTGGGCCTCCTGCCGCGCTTCCTCGCGAGGCTGCACTTCTTCGAGACGTCGGATCTCAGGGATGAGCCGCCCGGGCCAGGAGTGACCTCTGGTGCGCGGCCCCCGGTCCGAGCGGGGGGGGGGGGGCCAGACCGGAGTGCGCGAGGCGCTGCTGTCGCACCGGCTCGGGCTATGTTGCTCCCACCGCCCCTCGGGACCAAATCCCAGAAGTCAGTTCGAGCGCCCCGAAGAGTACGTATCGAAACAGTGTCGAACGAGTATCGCCTCCCAGAGCCCGACACATGAAAGCCCCCCAGTTCGGGTATTTTCTTGGAGCTCGAAACTGTGTCTGGCGTTTCAGGCGAAAGCAGTTTGGAAATCCATAAGCATAAGGCTCGGGGGGCGTTAGGCTCGAGTTCGAGGGGACTCGGGTTGGCCTGACGGGGCCGTCAGGAACATGACGACGCCCAGCCCGAGATTTGGCGCGAGCTCCCGCTGCAGACCTCCCACGGAAAAGCTGGATCGACAAACCTCAGGACGGGCCTGGCAGGAGGCACCAGCAGCCCGGAGTTGCGGCGAGCTCAAGTCTGACGCTACCCCGATCGGCATGCGGAGGTCGGGGGGGGCCGCGGTGGGCCGCCACCGAAATTCACTTCTTGGCGAGGGGCCACCCCTTGCGTGCGACCGACGGCGCCCGAGCCTCGCCCGCCACGAAGGGCTTGGCACCCCGCCCCCTCCCGGCGGGCAGCCAAGGGGCGGGGCGGCGCACCTGGAAGAAGAAAGGACGGCACGAACCAGGGTGGAACCTGAACGATGCTGCTCGCTTTCGCTCGGTTTGCTCGCTCTTCCTCGTCTTGCCCTCGCTTTCGGCGGTGGACAAGCCTCCCTTCAATGGACCTCCCCTTAGTGAAAACGGCCTGGGACCGAGACCGACGGACCTGGACCCGCAAAAATGACGGCCGCGACGCCCTCTCGCGAACCGAAAACGGCCAATTCCTTAATCGACGTGTCAGGGTAGGAGGTCTGTCCACCCCCGACGCTTCGCCTGGAATGCAAAACGAAACGAAAAAGAAAACGGCCCACGAGAGGGCCCAAACACCGCTGCGACCCAGCCCTGGCACGAGCATGCGCCTCCCGAGGTCCGAAGGCGGACTTCTCGGGCCCGTGCCGCCGGGCGCCCCCCCCCTGCAGCCGCATACAGTCGGGGCGTTGACCTAAGGAACCCTAAATAAGGAACGAGGCCCCTGTTTCCCATAAGTTAACCTTCGATTCCCTGTCGAAAACATAGGGAAAGCCTGAGGCAAGCTGCGAAACACTTTTAAGGAACGCGGAGCCCCTTCCCAACGAAAAGGGTTCCTTCTTCGGGGCCCCGACTGTACAGCCGGACTTCACTGGACAGGACACGCGACCCCCCCCCCCGCACCAGGCGGGCGACGCGCGGAGCCCCCGGCGCCGACGCGAGCAGCCCGCCCGCCGCCCGTCCCGGCAGACTCGCAGACGCACACGGTGGACCCCCTGGGTCGGTGCTGCTCGGCCCCCCCTCGGCCGCCACGGCGGGCGGAGCGCGGAAGCCGGCGCCGACCCGAGAAGCCCGCCTGCCTCCGCAGGCGCACGCGGTGGAGGCTCGCTGCTGCGTACACGGTCGGGGCCTTGGCCCGAGGAGCCCCAGGTGAGGACCGGGGCCCCTCCTCCTCCTGAAGTTCCGCTTCGATGTCCCGTCGATGGCCTGAGGAACGCCCGAGGCGAGCCGTGCAGCGGCTGGGGAACCGTTGAGCCCCTCCCGGACGAGAAGGCCTCCCTCTCCGGCGCCCCGACCGTCAGGCACATCGGGCACGCTCTTCGTCGGCGGCCGAGGGCCCCGTGTGCGCCAGGGCCTCCGTGGGTTCCCCCGGGGTCCTCGAGGAGTAGGGCACTTCCGTGGGGCACCTGCTCGCAAGCCGATGTCTTCTGTTGGTGTCCTGGCTGTATGCTTACGTCTACGTCGGGCATGTCCCTGGACAGCAGGAACATCCAAAAACAGTCAAAAAGTATGCAGACATGTTCTGTTATGTTTGAATGCTTACGGAACTTCTTTGACTTGTTTTGCGAACTGTTCCTCAAAAATCTGCCTGTGGGGGGAAATGCCCGACCCAAGTTTACGCGTTTCTTCTTCCGCGGGCAGCGGTCTGGCAAGGGCCAGCCCAAAGGGGCCGCGGCCTTCCGGTGTCGAGCATCGTTCACCCCCTGCCGCTCTCACATGCCTCCCTCGCGCTGGCGGGGCGCGTTCTTGATGATGTCGTCGACGCGGATGATCATCTCGGCGGCCTCCGCCGCGGAGCAGAGCTGAGAGATCTTGCTCCTGAAGGACTCCATGATGCCCAGCGGCGCCATGTCCGCGACTCTGCCGGTGGTGAACTCCAGGCCGTACGAGCCCTGCCCCCTGGCGTGCGCCGCACGCAGCTGGCCGACCAGCTCGGCGGAGTCGTACCCGCTGTTGTCCGCCAGGATCGTCGGTATCTGCTGCAGGGCCTTCCCAAAGGCCTCCATCGCCATCTGCTCCTTGCCCTCCACCTGGCCCATCTTCTCCATGATCGCCTTCGACATCGCCATCTCGCAGCACCCTCCGCCGTAGACAACGCGCGTCTCCTGCACGGTCTGGTACAGCACGGCCAGCGCGTCGTGCAGGGAGCGCTCGGCCTCGTCCAGGATGTGCGTGGAGGCGCCGCGCAGAATGATGGTGCAGGCCTCGCCCTGCGAGCAGCCCGAGAACTTGATGACCTTGTCCTCGCCAATCAGCATCTCGGAGATCTGACTGCACTGGCCGAGCTTGACCTGCTCTGGGTTGTCGAACGTGGACACGATGTCGGCGCCAAGCACCGCCGCCAGGCGCTCGCTGCCCTCAAAGTCCGAGTGCTCGATGGCCATGACCCCGTTGTCCTTGAAGAGCTGGTCGGGGTAATTGTAGACGAGCTGGCGGTTGATGAACACGTTGCAGCCGTGCTTGCATATCTTCTCCACCTTGGTCTTCATCTTGTCTTTCTCGGCCTTTTCAATCTCCGCGACGGCCTCGAAAGAATCAGTCTTGACGCGGGCACCGTAGATCTTGATTTTGTCCGTGTCCATCTGGCAGTTTGCCACCAAGATCTTACAGTCGTTGAGCAGCTTGGGATGTCCTACCGAGATCTTCTTCTCGAGAATGAACCCCTCCTCCAAGAAAGAATCCTTTAGAGACGCTCCTGGCTTCTTGATGACCTGGATATAGTCCAAATTAGGCTTACCCTTCAGCCGCAGCACCGCGTCCACCGCCAGCGTAGCAAAGTGGTCCTTCTCGTGTTTCAGCAGCTTTGAGCTCAGAGTCGTCCGCGCAATCTTCAGCAGGTCCTCCCGGAACGCGACCGGGTCGGACCCGTTATCCTGCGCCATGGCCTCGAGCGTCTCCCGCGCTGTGGCCAGCGCCAGGCGGTAGCCCTTGATGATGACCTGCGGGTGCATCTTCTGCTCCACAAGCACCTGGGCGACGAAGCCGAAGGGGCCCCACGCACGATGACATGGCGACCTTATACGCGCTAGCTCACGCAAGGCCGCCACCGCGGCACGCCACGAGGAAACGAGGGCGCTGACGCGCGGCCTTGAGCGGGCAGCTTGAAGCGGGAAAGTCAGCGCAGCCAGCACCGTTCTATTTTGTCACTCGCCTGGGCGTTCCGGAGCATCTCCGCCGCCAGGACGACGACGGAGGTGGTGCCGTCCCCGCACTCTGCATCCTGGGTCTTCGAAATGTCCACCAGGATCTTCGCAGCGGGGTTGTCGATCCAGATGGACTTCAGAATGGTCGCGCCGTCGTTTGTCACGGTCGCTTGGCCCTGGGCGCCTTGTCCGGGCATGGGCTGCAAAATCTTGTCCATGCCCTTGGGGCCCAGCGTGGACTTCACGAGGTCGCCGATGGCTATCGCTCCGATGAACGCCTGGAGCCTCGCGTTTTCGCCCCTCTCCTCGCTGGCATTCTCCTTCAAGATGCTGGGGCCGCCCGCCAGGACACGGTGCATGGCTCAACGCTGCTCGGTGCACGCCGCGCCTGCAGGCACCCAACACAAAAAAAGAGACGCTGCTCGAGGTCGGACGGCTGGAACCACAGTGGCTACCGACGCGTCGACCTCGAGACCCTGGAGGGGCCCTGGGATCCTCGCGCAGTGGCGGAACCTAAAACGGGAAGGGTAGGGCGATGTCCACCCCCTGGGGGGGGCCCTTACCATGCCCCGGGGCCGCCAAAGAACAACTCAGGGTGCAAAGCCGATCCCCGTGGGTAGCCACGCTGGGAAGAAATCAAACGGATGTCTGGGATGGGGGGCGCTCGCTCCCCGCGACGCGTTCCAAACGGAGCAGGGCTGCGAGGCCACCTCTCACGTGAAGGACGACGAGCACCGCGCCGCGGCTGACCTCCAGCCGACGAAGGCGGCCTTCGTTGCCCCGTTGGCCTCGATCAACAGCAGGTAGTGATGCTCAACTAGACAAAGACAACAATACTGTCGGTGCTTCGCGCGGATTTCTTGGATCGGCGCTGGACTCCCTAGCGACGCACCCATGTGCTCGCTGATCCTCCTCCTCCTTCTCCTCCTCATTCTCCTTCTCCTTCTCCTCCTCCTCCTCCTCCTCCTCCTCCTCCTCCTCCTCGCCCCCTCCTCCTCCTCCTCCTCCTCCTCCTCCTCCTCCTCCTCCTCCTCCTCATTCTACGTATCACCTCCGGCAGAGGCCACTACAAAGCGGCTTATGATGGCCGAGAAAGGGCCGAGACGTCTGCGCAAATGGTTCCCCCCCCCCTGCCGCCGTCTCTCTCCTTCCTCCTCTCCCCCCTTTAAGAGACACCCTCCTCCTCCTCCTCCTCCTCCTCCTCCGCCCCTCCTTCTACCCACTCCTCTCAACGGTCAGCAGTGGCAGGAGAAGCTGCACCCGTGCGCCCACCGTGGCGTTACACAGACTGTCCTCGGCGTCGCTGTGCCGTCGCCGACGCCCAGGAAGAGGAGGAGGAGGAGGAGGAGGAGGAGGAGGAGAAAAGGAGGACGAGAAGAGGAGGAGGAGGAGGAGGAGGAGGAGGAGCGCGCTCGCCAAGAGGGGTGCGGACGGAGGATAAGGTCGGATGACACGCCAACTGCGCCCTTCAACGGGAACGTGTTGCAGAGCGACGGGGCGTGCCTAGAAAATCACAGGCAAGATTCATACAGTACCATGGCCGACTACAGCATGTAATTGCAGTCTGGTGCGGACGAGTTGCTGAATCTTCGGGGCAACTCCACTATGCCGACGCTCGTGACCTGAATTGTGATACGCATTAAGAAAACAGATCAACGTATAACACGATCGACTAGATGGCCTCCACAGGGCGCGCGTAGCGCCATACACACATTTCTCTGGGCCGGCAGCCAGTAGGAACGAGGAGGAAAGCAGAGAGCAAGTGACAGCTGCGGAAAGCTGAGGCACTCCAGAATGTGTCCCCACCAATCGCTCCGCATGCAACATATGGCAACGTGGCGTCTCGGAACCTGGCCGTGGTACAGTGGAGGCTCGCCCACAAGAAACCTTCCACAAGAAACGTAACCCTGAGACCCTGGGGCGTTCGTTGACTGTTGCTGTGGGAACGCCACGTTCTCCATAGCAAAGCCATCGAAACCCAAGAAACCCAAGGCACCCTGGCAAGGTGTTTCATGGCATGGGCCCCCACTGCACACCATCCGCTCTACCACGCCCGGAGCGGAGGCGGGCGGCCGCACGGAGGGACCCCCGCGGAGGCGAGGCGAGGGAACACAGGTGCCGCCCTGGCAGCAGGCTCGATGCCGAGACTCGGCCTGCTCTGAAGCTGACTGTTGTCATCCGGGATTCCAGGTATGGCGCTCAGCATGGCACGGTTTTCCCACAGCGCCCTGAACGCCGCGGTACAGCACCAGCGAAGTGAGGCGCCAGGCTGTCGCGCTATCGCCGTCACCGTCGAATGGCGAGAGCAGGCTCACGCCCCGATGGACGGCGCGGCTCCGCATCGCAGCCCCGTGCACTGCAGCGCGTGGGACGGTGGCCTGGACAGGGAAACTGCTCAGCCTGAGATCATGATCCCCAACGAAGACGACGACGGCCTCAGAGAAATTGAGGAAAGGCCCACAAGCCTTCCCGGCGATCATCCACGCTGGCAGCGACACGGCTGGAGCTTGAGCAATGCTTGCGCTGGAGTTTCCGACGTCGACTGCAGATGCCCCCAGTGCGTTGATCTCGGGGGGGGAATCCCAAAAAAGCATGCGCCGTATGGTATCGAACACCACCACGAATGGGCGACCAGAAGCCAGACAACCCTGTCGAACACCTCGTCAGCACCAGCAGCCACACCCCTGACATCCGCGGAATCGAGCTTCCGCCCACGCGTTGTCGCACAAAGCTTCGATAGCTAAGATAAGCCACTCGGTAACGCCCATAACCCGAAGTATCAAAAACGGCACGGCGTGAAGGACAGACGGGAAGGTTGCTTTCACATCGTACGTTACCATGCCTGTGTTGCACATGGCACGCTGCGCGATCCAATGCAAAATTTGGCATTCAAAATCAATGATGTGTTCGGCCAGTCGCCTGTTCTTGATGAACCCCCGATGCTCACTCCCGTAGTTTGGCATCCGTGTTGGGGTGGTTTGTTCAGGGTCGGGTGCACTCTGGAAGGCGCGCGTTCAGACTCTCGTCTGGGCTGGTTTGAGCAGGGACCGACCGTCCCGGCATTCCTATAGTCTACCACGAAATGTTCTTAGGACCCAAAAATGTTCGAAAAACAAAAACAATGCCCTTAGAACATGAACCCGATGTGCTGAATCAAGACAATATCAACAATAAATGTTCTAAGACATTTCGTGGAAACCACAAAAGGTTCTCAGAACATTGTTTGGTAGGGCTATAGGCGAGCCAGGACGCTTCGCCACTGCTTGACTGGCTTCGCCTTTCGCCAAGAAGACGGCATGGGACCAATTGAAGCCAGGTGCACGCGTGCCACTGTGTCGATATGCATCATAGGATACTGCTGCGCCCTCAGGCCCGCACCGTGCCCACGCCGAGAAAGGGACGCCATCCGGACCGAGCGCAGAGTCCCGCGTAGTGCCGAGCACTTCCGCAAGCTCCTCCTTCTCCTCCTCCTCCTCCTCCTCCTCCTCCTCCTCCTCCTCCTCCTCCGCCTCGCCCCCTCCTCCCCCTCCTCCTCCTCCTCCTCCTCCTCCTCCTCCGCCTCCTCCTCCTCCTCCTCCTCCTCCTCCTCCTCCTCCTCCTCCTCCGCGTCCCAAAAGAGGTCCCGACGGCACTCCTGCACACAAGGCCGCAAAAAGCCCCCCAGAGCCTCCAGGCCAAGGTCGGTGCGGGAGAGCGAAGGTTGCCCGAATGACCCGGCACGCTCCTGCCCAGCCGCGCCTGGGTCCAGGATGCTATGCCCGAGAAGGTCAGTAATCGAATGTAGCCTTGAAGATGCCATGACGATAGACACTCTAACGGCCTGATCCGTGGATTCAAACTGTGCATCGGATGTTGTTTTTAAACCTCATGAAACATGTCTCAAACCTATGTTTTGAAGGCTTTTTAACCACGTTTTAGACAGCTGGAAACTATTTGACAGCATGCGTCCTTTCCATTGATCGTCTTCCAAAGATGTAGCCTCACTCGCCGCGCCGTGGGTGACCACGCGCTCCAGGGCCGATACAGCCGGCTCTCTCGTTGAACTCTCTGGGTGGGCGCTAGAGTACTGTCGTGTCGGGCGTCGTGCAGTTGCTGGTCGATCTGCTCACGGTGGAGCTGGTTCAAGAACAAGTAAACATCTCTTTGCCGCTCCCTCGTGCACGCGCCAACGTCGAAATACTGTCCAAGATGCTGATCAGCACTGATAGCGCGCCGCAGAAGTGCCGGCGAAGATGACGAACACGCCCGCAAGGCGACTATAGCCCACAAAAGCCGCTCGATGAGAGGTGCTGCCCCCGGCTTCCTTCCGACGTGTAACCTCCCTGGGTGCAGCGTGCAAGAAGACCAGGACCTCTGCCGAGGCTGCAAAGATGCGCTGCGGGGTAAGCAGCTCGCGCCATCCAGGAGCTCCCGACACACAACAACGGAAAAAGGCCTGTCTTCAGTAACCCACTGCGGTATCGACGGGCTTGGCGGCCTCCGTTCAAATGGCGGTGTCACGTGAACATGCATATGATCAGATATCTCTTGCAAGTCACCAGGGTTCCCACGAGTGTCGAGCGTTGCAACCGAGTGCATCAAAACCCCGCACGGCCGCGAGGTGTATATGCGGTCGATCCGTGCCACTGTGTCGATGCATGTTGCTCCGTTCTCCTGGGCGGTGGTCCTATTGAGTACGTTTCGCCTGCTCAATCTCGGCCACGTCAGGGAACAAAAAGTGGGACAGACGGGCAGACGACTTCCGCGAGTACCGGACCCCGCCCTGGACCTGAAGACGTCCTTCTGAGAGCTCCGAAGAAACAGAAGTCACCAGCAACGAACAACGTGGCACACTTACCTGGCACAGAAAAAAACGAATGCGGCGAATATCTACTTTCCGTTGCGTGTTGGGCCAATTCGGATCGATGTGTATATCTATGATCTGCAGTGCATGGGTATCGCTTGACAGCGTGAGCGTGCGAATTCGGCATTCACGAACACATTGTCGTGATACGTGCGGGAGATGTGCACGAAGAGTAGAGTGGACGAGCATTGCGCAGTCTCCTTTCTTCGTCCATAAATCTACCCCCCCCCCGAGCTTCCAATCACACGGCGCAGCATATTCTGAAGCGCTTCACCAGACTCCCTAACTTCCTGATGTGTGTCGTAGTTCGTCATAGATCGATCTAGGCGTGCTAACTTACTTCGAGGATTAGAGGACGCGGACGTCTGCGCCCCTAACAGGGAGCGAATGTTCCAAGTCAGAATGCGCAGACGTGGAAGACGTGGCATAAGAGTACGAGGCTGATGCAACTCCAAAGAGCCAAGCGCAGGCTCAGAAGACAAAGGGGAAAGCGAAGATGAAGAAGATGTGGTAGAGCCTGATCGGGAAGTGCAGGCAGACGAACCAGAAGACGACGATGATGTAGCAACAAGCCTGCAAGGAAGCTGCGCTAGCGATGCATGTTCTTCATCTAGCTTTGACCCCACATCAGTTGAGCCTGATCCGCGGCCCCCGCCGCGTAGACCTGGGGCAACAACTCCGCTCAGGCCGGCCGGAGCAGCGAAACTTCTGCGCCAAGCTGTGAAGTCACACTCTTCATCATCATCATCAGGCTGTCCCAAGAGAGGTGGAGAAGAAGAAGAAGAAGGAAAAGACGCGCCGTGTGCAGTTTTCCCGCCCGAATGGAGCTGCGGCCTTCCTAGTCACAGGTCATGGATTCCAGTGCTGTGCCGGACAGGCTTAATGTGCGCAAGGACTCAGGCTCGGGAGTGACCTCCAGCTGGTCTTGGACCGTGTTCATCACGCGAAGAACTTGATCATCTTCTCGCCAACTGTGAGGTACAGGGTCGCCTTGTAGGGGTACGAACCGAGCAACATCGCCGCCTGCCATTTCTTGTTCTGCTCCATCCACGTCTTGACCCGTGTCCATACCGTGCCGAGAACCTTGTTGCAAAGCTGGACGCTCCGCGGGACGTTACCACGTAGGCGCAAGACGATGGAGCGGATCTCCACCCTATCGAAATACGAGATCCCCACTTCCCTGACGTGCTGGACGAACCTCTTGGCCGCCTCCGGATCACCGAAGACCATGTTGACGCCGCCGCTTCAGGTGGTCCTCGCCCACCTCCGTCATCACGCGAGCCAGCATAGGCCTGGGAAATCCTGAGATCCACACTTTCTTCCGGTCAGCCAGGCGCTAACCCGCATGCGAGCTCCCAGAGTTTGGAGGCCGACTGGCCCAGGCCGAAGTCGCCCCAGAAGTCCTCCTCGGACTCCTTGTCCAGGACGACTTGGATGGACTCCACCTTGCAAGAGAGGGCCACGGGAGCCGCGGATTCGGAAGCGCAAGCAACGCTATCCTGGTTCTTCTTCTGAAAGTCGTTCATCCGGTCGGTCGGTTCCTGATCGCGTCTGTGTGCGGCGCCACGGTGTCAATGATAGGCTTGAGTTCATCCACCGCATTGGAGACATAGGAGGAGGAGGAGGAGGAGGAGGAGGAGGAGGAGGAGGAGGACGAGGAGGAAGACGGAGAGGAGGAGGAGGAGGAGGAGGAGAAGGAGGAGGAGGAGTAAGAGGCCGGGTCGCGAGGTGCGCGCCGGCCTCGCGACGGTAGAGGTAAGAGAAGCCGTAGCCGTACACCCAGCCTGGCGTCGCGCAGCTGTTGGTCGCCCTCGTCGGCGTCGTCGTCGCCGCCACTGGCATTCTCATCGTCGTCGTCGTCGTCGCTGCCGTCGTCGTCGTTGTCGTCGTCGTCGTCGTCGTCGCCGTCGCCGTCGCCGTCGCCGTCGCCGTCGCCGTCGCCGTCGCCGTCGCCGTCGCCGTCGTCGTCGTAATCGTCGTCGTCGCCGTCGTCGTCGTTGTCGTCGTCGTCGGCGTAGTCGTCGTCGTCGTCCTCGTCGTTGTCCTTCTGAGGTTCACCTCGACCCTCACTGATCGAGAGGAGATGTTTGGAGGAATTTGGCAGGTCGCTCAGCGTCTTTTCACCAAGGCCCCCAGAAGCCTCCGGAGAATCAGGGCCCAGAGCAACTAGAACTTACCAATCGTCGCCGACCTCCTCCTCTTTCGCTTCCTACTCCTCCTCCTCCTCCTCCTCCTTCTCCTCCTTCACCTCCGCCCCCTGGCGCACCCGGCTTCCGGCACCACCAAAGTCCAAGCAATTGTGGTGCCGGATGAAGAGCCGGAGCTTCGGGCAGCTGGCACCTGGCACCAGCAAGTCGGGCATCATTTGCTCATTACTGCCTGCCTGGGAGGTGATGCCTTGCCGCGGTCACGGAGAGACCCGTCGTCTCTCTCTCTCTCTCTCGTGGCAGCAACGTTCCGACCACCCCCTCGTCTGGTATGACCTGCGAGTCTCTTCCCCTCGGGCCTGTCCAGCCTATGCGCACCTTTTCTTTGCAGGACAACGCGGACTGAGTCCGCCACTTCCTCTTCCCGCCTCCTCCGCCTCGAGCGTCCTGGACCAACGGGGGGCACGGCGCTGGCCGTGTATCGCAAGCGGCCGCCCGCGTCTCGTCGTGGAAGATCAGCGTGCCTGGCCGTGTTCCAGAGGCCGCGGGGAGCCCCTTTCGTGCTCTGCATGGCCAGCAATTGCCGGCGTCTGCCTCCGGTTCTTGCCGGTGCAGATGGCAGGGTCGGCCATGCGACGACTCGTGAGGTCGGATCGAGTCGGAATGCGCGCCGGGTCGGGCTGCATCGACACGGAGTCGAAACCCGAATGAGCTGCGCCAGGACGCGGAAAACGCCATGTGAGCAACGATCCGCATCGAATCGCAAAAAATACCAAAGTCGAAACGGATCGAGCTGGCCAGGGCCGATATCGACTCGGATTGATTGGATCGAAATGCACCGTGGATAGTCGTCGCATGCTTGTAGGGGACCAGCGGAGCTCTTGATGAGCCTGTCTTCGCCGACGTCTTCGGATCGAATTATCTGTCCAAGTCGACGCAATGGCCCCTGCAGGCGCGGACGTCACCAGGAAGCTGACGCGGCTGCGATTCGACTATCACTGGCGAGATAAAAGTTCATCCACGCCAAGCTGGCAATCTTTCGGGTAGCCACTCAGGTCGCAGATTGACGGACACGCTATCAAACTTGATATATGTCAATGCGCCAGCAGGCGAAAACATATTCATTGCCGTCAGTATGACTGTCATCGACAAGTTTACGCGGAATCACTCCGTCCACGGTTCGCGGAAGAAATGAAATCAACAGGCAGGGGATTGCGGTAATTACGTTGCGTCAGGGCTGCATCTGCGGTAGGGAGTGTCGCTGCGTATCCCTTCATTCCACCAGCAGCACGTATTATGCTCTCGGATGCAGCATTGTCATAATCATACAGACAGACAGACAGCGAAGCCAGGCGCCCGGACGGCGCATCGGCAACAGAGCACGGCTGAAGTAACAGACAATGATCAAGGAGCCCCGTCGAGCACCACTCAAAACGTGCACGGTGTCATCGACGGCGGGCGACTATCATCAGCGGGTGGCAGCCCAGTGCTCACGCACCATCACGCATCAGCTTGACTGGCTCGGTTGTCCTTGCGCGTCTCCCTCCAGCGACCTTCGCGATGCTTCGCGGATCCCCCTCACGCTGTGGTGCAGATCCCTCGTGTGCACAGTGCCTCGCGCGGATGCCTCGCGCAGGCACGTCTCGTCACCTGCTTTGCCCTTGCCTTTCCCCCCCGCATCCTGCCACGAGCCACAGCGTGTCCAGTGGGACACGGATCCAGGACGCCCTGGGCCCTGCCATGATCCAGACCCTCACTCCAACGCGCCCTTGAACGGCCACGGGGCCCGCGACAGACGCCGGGAGGCCGAAGGTGATGGAAATCGCTGGGCCCCGCGGCTGCGCTTGCAAGCAGTGCGCGGTCAGGATCCCTTGCTTAGCGTCTCGGCGGCGGCCCCGGCGACCCGCTGTGCCCTGCAAACTGATGGCGTGTCGCTCCGCTCCGCGGGGCAGGAGGCTGGGAGAAGCTCGGGGCGTTGACGCCCGAGCACTGAAGCGTGGTCAGCACGTCGCGCCGCAGCGCGGTAAGCAGCGGTGGTCAGCGCGGTACGCCCGTGTCTCCTCACTGCGCGCGCGGAAAAATCACTCGCCGGCGCTGCCAACTCGCCTCCCGGCGCCGCCCCGCCCGCCTGCCCTGGCTGCGCCCGTCTGGCGCCCCCCGGCGTATACCCAGACATCCGGCTGCCCCAATTTGTTCGATGCGTGGGCCCCGGAAGTCCAGACCACTTTCATGGTTGAGCAGGGACCGACCGTCCCGGCATTCTTATAGGCCTACCACGACATACCCTCAGAACCCAAGAGTGTTCGAATTACGAAAATTATCCCGGCAAAGCAACCTAATAGCGATGTGTAGAAGCATATCTGAAAGCATTCCCCTTAAGATTCAGATGAACATCCAGTTGTAGAATTATGCTGTTCTCGCAGTCGTAGTCGCATTCGCGATGACAGTCGCAGCGGCAACGGCAGTCGCAGTCACAGCCTCAGCCTCAGCCTGCCTCAGCCTCAGCCTCAGCCTGCCTCAGCCTCAGCCTGCCTCAGCCTCAGCCTCAGCCTGCTTCAGCCTCAGCCTCAGTCTGCCTTCAGCCTCGGCCTCAGCCTCAGCCTGCCTCAGCCTCAGCCTGCATCAGCCTCAGCCTCAGCCTCAGCCTGCCTCAGCATCAGCCTGCCTCAGCCTCAGCCTCAGCCTGCCTCAGCCTCAGCCTCAGTCTGCTTCAGCCTCAGCCTCAGTCTGCCTTCAGCCTCGGCCTCAGCCTCAGCCTGCCTCAGCCTCAGCCTGCCTCGGCCGCAGCATCAGCCTGCCACAGCATTCAAAATGTGGCCCAGGAATAGAGTTCTGGGAACTAGAAGAACACGAAGTGGCCTACACTTGGCTCCGGGCGTTCAAAATCATGCCCAGGAATGGAGTTCTGGGAACTTGAAAAACACGAAGTGGCCTACAGTTGGCTCCGGGCATCCAAAATGTGGCCCGGGAATGGAGCTCTGGGAAATCGAAGAGCACGAAGTGGCCTACACTTGGCTCCGGGCATCCAAAATGTGGCCCGGGAGTGGAGTTCTGGGAAGTCGAAGAGCACGAAGTGGCCTACAGTTGGCTCCGGGCATCCAAAATGTGGCCCGGGAATGGAGTTCTGGGAGCACCAAGAGCGATTTTGCGAGGATGTCCGAAGCGATTTCGGCTTCGGCGGCAGCCTCCCGGGTCCCGCCCAAACCCCCCTGAGGAGTCATGATGCTCTCATTCGAGACCACTAGAAACCTATCAGCAAGAGCTGTTAGGTAACAAGGTTCTTAGAACATCAAACCGATGAGTGAAACAAAACAGCCACGGCCAGAAAGGTTCTAAGAACATGTCGTGCAAACCACAGAAGGTTCTTAGAACATGCTTTGATGGGCTTATAAACTATAGGCTTGCAGTTTCCATTGGGCACGGGCTAGACAGCTACCCCCGCTAAAATAAATAATTACTGTGTGGTAAGTATCGTAAATGGGTTTCATAGTGGATGTAATTGTTTGAAATTGAATAGTACCCAAATGTCAACGACAAACAAATACAACGCAGTGTTAGCATTCAATATGCTACATGCACAATATATTTGCTATGCACACATATATATATGTATATATATATATATATATATGTATATCGCATGCCTGTTAGATGTACTAAGTAGAATTCTGAATCCTATGTTACATACCATTTTAATCATACCAAGTATACACATGTTCTTTACACGTATCTGAGAATGGGTAAGCATATATATATATATATATATATATATATATATATACATACATACATATGTATATATATAGTGTGTATGTGTGCACGCTTGTACATATATGCACAAATTTGGATGCACTGTGAATGCGTAGCATGTAATACCTTATTATTTGGCATACCAGCATGTCCGTAACATGTTTTAGAGTTGAGACCTTGTTAATGAATATTGGACATACACAAACATAACATGCCCATGTCGTCGTCTTGTCTGCACATTGTAGTTGCTACTGTATTCCGTTGCCACACACAAGCACACTCGACCACTGGCACTGCACCGGCGAATCCTAAGAACACTGATGACGCCTCCACGACAGAAGGGTACGTCATCTGAGTTAAAGTTGTAGCAGCAAAGCCTAGCACCGCATAGCCCGCACACCACATATCACCATCGCAGGCGGGCGATCGGCGGGCGATCGGTATTCGATCGCAGTTGTCGCTGGGTCTGTCGATTTGAAACGCGGCTATATCTTGCGGGCCGCCCTACAACCCTGAGCAGCCCTTGGAAGCCCCAGGGGGGGACCTGTTGATTTCGGCGCAGTCCTCGCGCGGATCGTCGCCCCCAGGGCGGCGGCTGGCGCGCAGCCTCAGATGCATCTGCGAAGTCTCTGTCCTCCGCCCGCTTCCCGGGCAGCAATAACTTGTTATTGCAAGTCATAAGTCGACGCCCCCAGGCGGGAGTGCCCCGCCGTCGGCGCAACGCGCGATGGCGGGCGCCCGCATGTCCACCCGCCACGCGCCGCCGCTACGTCGGGCGGGCCAGGCCCCGCGCGGGCATGCTGGCGTGCCGCGCGGCCGTGCGTCGGGGTCCTTCCTCCCTCCGCTCCTCCGCGCACGGTCGCGATGTCTCCTCTTTGCCGCCTGGCCGCGGGGCGGGATATCAAGTGCCCGGTCATGTCTGCAGCGCCCCACCTGCCTAGTATGCACTCTTAAGGTGGGGCGGCTGGCCGGGGTGTGGCCCTCTGTCTGCCAGCGTGCGGCTCTGGACCAACCCTGGGGGCGACGCGCGGGGCGTCCGTTCGCCAGAGTGCGTCGGACGCGACCGCGGTCGCGCTTCTTTTCTGGCCCAGTGTGGCCCCTCGTGGGTGTCGTTGTCTAGGGCTTTTCCCTGCGGCTCCTGTGTCCCTTGGTTCACCTCGGGCCAGCACCGCTGGTCCTTGGTGACCTACGCGTTGTTTCTCCACCCTGGCGGAGTCTGTTTCACGGCCCTGAGGGGTCACGGCATTGCTATCAAGCCCAGAGTGGCCTCTTACGTCGGCCCAGTGTGACCAACGTACCCATAGGGTTCCCCCTCGCGGGTCCAGAGCGACCCTCGGCTGGCGGCCCAGAGTGGCCATTCAGTAGCAGGGCAGCCGATGCCAGCCCGCATGTCCGGCGGCCCTAGAGCGGCCAATCTTCGATAGGGCGGCCGTTGCGGCTTGCCTGACTGCCAGCAGACCCGCGCGTCTCGCTTGGAGGCCCATAGTGGCCAATCGTTGCAAACGTTTCTTTCGCATTCCCAGTGAACAGTCGAGCGCGAGACTCGCAGCGCGACAGACTCGCAGCGCAAAGGCAGCGAACTCCCGCCGTCGGTCGACGGTTTTTGCTCTGGCTGCCGCAGGTTCGCAGCGGCTCCGAATGTCGGGTGAAGTCAGCGGCTTCTGCTTGCTTGCGATGGCGGAGCAGGCTGCGCAGGCGGCGCTCGCGCCGTTCGAGGCGAAAACAGAAAGGGGCACCTTGGTGCGCACCGCATCCCGCGCGCGGGTCGCGTACGCAGACACAGTGTTGTCGCAGGCGCGCGAGCGGCTTCGATACCTGCTGGTTAAGGGGGCGGGCCCCAGGCTGCAGGGGCGAGCGCCAAGGGGCCCGCCCCTAGCAATGCCAGCACCACCTGCCAACGAGAGCTGCTGGTCGCCAGTCCGACTCGGAGAGGTCGGCCCTCGGTTAGTAAGGCTGGAGCAGGTGTGGGCTGAACTGCGCTTCGCCCTGGCCCATTGCGCACCGCGTTTGCCGCGCGACGTCTGCCATATCATAATGGGCTACGCTAAGCCCCAGATCGTCTCTGCGCCCGTGATGCGCTACCGCCTAATGGACAATCCAGACAGCGGCGATGAAGCGCACTTCCGCCGGGCAAAGCTGCGAGCGCGCCCGCCAGCGCGGGTCGCGGGCGCCTAGGGCGGCGCACGAGACCACAACGCTTTTAACAAACGCGCGCGCTCGTGCCGCGCGTGTCGTCCCAGTGTGGATTTGCGCGCTCCCTCCCGCAACTGGAGGCAGCATAATGGTCGCTGCGCGGGCTACTAAGTACGCCGTGTAGCGATGTCGTCTGACTACGAGGTGCCGTCAACGCAGCCGGCCTCATGTCGCGAGACGTGTCACATTGGCCCTTTTGCGTGTTCTCACTGTCGCGCGCGCGGGCGGCGGGAGCATCCAGCCCCCCAGCGCGATCGCAGCCGATCGTCGCCACGGAAGCGCACATCTGCCGCACGGACCTCAGGCAGCCCCTCGATGGAGCTGACGGCCACGGTGCCGCTTGGGCCGCGCGCACGAAGCGCGAGGATCGACCAGCTGGCCAGCGCCTGCCCGCTCGGTAAGACGCGTGACCCGCGCTCACGGCCATAAGCGGACCAGGTTTCCGCAGGCATCTCGCGTTGCGTTCCCGGCGCCGCCGTTCCTCCCCTGCGTTCGGGGTGCGCGCGTTCGTTTTGCGTCTGCGAAGCGGCGGACCAGGTATCTGCAGGCACCTCGCTCGTGTTGCTACTGGCGCCGCCGTCTTTCTGTACGCGTGTTGAGTGCGCTGCGTTGCAGTCGGCCCGCCGCGCGTTCCCCGCGCGTGCGAGCAGTGCGACGCTGGTGTTTTCTGGCTTCTTTGTTCGTGATGGCGGACGGACCGCTGCTGAGCTTTCTGCGCCAAGACCCCGTGTTCGGGGCAGAATGGTCGGACATCGAATACAAGGCTGCGATTGACTGCCTAGGCGCTAATAAGCTGCTGACGCCGGCACAGCTGGCGAACATTCGGCTAGAAGAGCCGTCAGGCTCGGAAGGCCTGCCAGCGGGCGTGAAAGGCGCGCTCCGCCGCGCGCTGGAGCGCGCCACAACTGCGGGTAAGCAGGTAGCGTACGCGAGCGCGCCCGTCGAGCCCCCCTGGTCTGCGCGCTCGCATCGGGGCGGAGGCCAATGTGGAAATGGCCGCCCCCGTACACCACGTAGACGTGGGCGCTGGGTTGGCGACGATTACGTTGAACGGCCTCAGCCAGACGATCTGGCCGAGGCGCGCCCTCGCGCGAGCGCGCCAGCGGCGGTGACAGCGGTCGCTGCCTTGCAGAGGAGCGAGAAATGTGATTGGATGGCTGCCGATGTCGTACGCGCGAGAAAGTGGGGCTGCGCGAATCCTTTCGTTTACTCTGAGTTGCGCGGCTTTCTCCCGACCTGGGCCGCGAGCGCCCACGGGGTCGACGACGCAGACGCCAACGGAGTGACGGCTGAGTGCGGCAGTAAAGGTCAGCGCGCGTTGTCGTGGGCCGAGTTCTACCTCGCCTACGACGCATGGGCGATTGCGGCTGCTGCCACTAAGCAGCTATCTTACGCACGCTGCTTGGAGCATAAGCGATTTGTGCTCCAGGTCCGCGACGTGCCAGCGCGCGCACGCAGCGGCGCGCGCACCCGTTGCCTTTCGCGAGGCGGCCTTGGAAGCTCCGCTCGCGGGCCGCAAGGCGGGGCTTGGGCTCCTGTACGACAAAATCGTCCGCAAGAGCTGGGCCGAGCGCTCGCGACAGAGCGGCGTCGAGAAGTTCAATATTGAGGAGGCCTCGAAAGGGCTCGACGCGTTGTCCCTGCGGTCTGCCGAGAACGAGTTCGACCGCGCAGCCAAGGTCGCCCGCGCGTGCCGGGGGCGTCGCGCGTCGCGCGTGACAGTTGCGTTTGCAGGCGCAGGGGCAGGCCGCCCAGGCCACGCCCGCGGGCAACGGCCGCGGCAGTGGCCGCGCCGCGCCGAACAAGGGCGCGGCGGAGACGCGCTCTTCGCATTCCGGTGCGTCCTGGCACAGCGGCGGCTGGGGCCGATCTACGTGGAAGACGGGCGCGTGGGGCAGCTCGAAGAGGTCGGCGCCAGACGCGCCGCGCACGCCGCCCCGGCCCGCGAAATGGGCCAAGAAGTAGGGGGGCGCTCGACGCCCCCGATTCACGGCGCCCTCGCAATGTTTGCGCGGTCGCGCCGTTCGCTCCGCGGCCGCGCGCGCGGCAGGCGCTGCTGCAGATAACGCAGGCGGTGCCCGTGACCTGCGTGGCTTTCCTGCCTGGCGCAGCGCGCCGGCCTCGCGCTGAGGCATTTTGACGCATTCGCCTGCGGTTGCATTTCTATGAAGAAAGGGCCATTCGCGCGCGGCCCGTCCCAAGGCACATAGCGTTCCTGCTCGCGCGCATGGCGCGGCGCGCGGCGTTGCACGCAGGTCTGGTCTCGCCCTATCCGCGGTGGGCGCACCCGTGGAAGGCGCACAAGCATCCCGCAGAGGCCAGGGCTTCTCGTGCGAGGCCCTGCTCGGCTTGGGGGTGCGCTACCAATGCTCTCGCGCCCTCGTCCTGCCCACGCGCATTAGTGGAGTGTGGCGGGTGGCATCGGTTGCCGCCGCAACAGCGCGCATCGGCGGCGTCGCGCCTCTCGTGGAGTCAGCGGCGGCAGAGTTTTGTTGCAAGAAAGGACGCGCAGGGGCTCACGGTTGCGCAGTCTTCGCACTCTTGCATTATGGTGGTGCGGCCACAACGGTCAAGCATCATACCGGCGCCGCCGCCGCCGAAACGACGTTGCACGGCGAAGGGCGCGCCGCCCGCGCCGGCGCCGCTGGCGCGGGACGGCGCAAAGTGCGCCCTCAAGCGCGACGTCATACGTCAGGCCCAAGGCAGGACATACACATTTGAAAAGAAGATCACGTTGGCGACAGACGTCTCAGACGCGGCGCGCTGGATCAGCGAGCGCACCCCCGGCGCGGTCCGGCGAGCGCGCGAAGAAGCCGTTTGGCGCATTGAAACTCAGGGCCGCCAGCTCCAGCAGAGTGGCGCCATCGAGGCGTGGTAACGCGGCGCAGACGAAGGCGTTCGCGGGGTCGCCTGGCATGTCAACGGGCCGCTGCTTGCAGAATTGGCGGCCAGCATTGGACACATTGATCGCGAATGCGTGGAGTTCTTTCGCCAGGCGTGCCCACGTGCCGCCGTCGTTTGCCATCGCGCGCCCGTCGCGCGCGAGGGGGCGCCCCTGCTGGGTGAATTACTGGCGTCGGGCATTGGCGCGCCTGCTACATTTCCGCAAAAGACGTCCACCGAGGTTCTTTTAAAGGGCGCCCGGGCGGCAAACAAGCGTCTGCTCGCGCGTTTACGCTCCGACCCCAACGCGCAAGAGTTGTGGGACCTTACGGATAAAGATTTCCGACTATGGAGGATGCGAGCGCCCGAGGGTCTGTCAGATCTCGACTTGGGCAGTATCACTCTGGTGCCCCGGTTCGGGGTAGTACAGGGTGTCAGGAGCGACGGCACCCGCAAGGCGCGCGCGCGCGCCCGCGCGAAGCGTTGTTTAAAGTTTGTCGCGCGCGCGCACTTCGCGGCAGGTTCGCGCGGTGGACGATTGCTCCATTGCCGGCATCAACACCGCAACGCGTCCGCGTGAGCGCATGCGGCACGAGACAATTTATCACCTCTACCTGCTTTGCCGACTATTTACTGAAACGGTGACCGCTGCGTCGCGAGGGCGCAAGGGCCACGCGCGCTTGGGTTGCAGGCATCCGCTGTGCCGCGCTTGTTTAAGCTCGACATCGACGCCGCCTTCCGGAGGCTTCCGCTGCGACCTGAGCATCGGGCTTTGATTAGAGTCACATTCCGTTACAAGGATGAGGTCACGGCGCATGCTCACTGCGCGTGCCCATTCGGGGCAGGCGCGTCGTCCGCTCTCGGCACACACCGCGTCGCACTTGTCCCCCGCGCAGTTGCAAGCGTTCATAACTGGGAACGCGCTGGCGCCCTCATATGCGCGATTCTTCGCCGTGTACTCCACGCGGCGATCCTTCGCTACGTGGACGATATGTTCGGCGCCGAAAGGTGGGCCGAGGCGCGCGGTGCCACGCGAGCCGGCCGATCGGTCGCCGTCACGCGCCGCGCGGCAGGTCGAACACCTGCTGGATTGCATCGCGCGCATCGTAAGATGCTTATTGGGCCGGTCCGCGCTGGCAGACGAGAAGATTTCCTGTGCTGTCCCGCTCGGTATCCTGGGACTTCGCGTCGACCTCTCATCGGAGGGGATGTCGCGCGTTCCGCTGCCCGACAAGATCGCTAAGTGGACAGCACGTATCACGTTGGCACTCGATTCGGGCATCTTACGCGCAGGCGTGGACCCAGTTTGCGGCCCGCCACGCAGCGTCGCGGCGCGCGCGGCCAGGTGACGCGAGCAAACTCGCGGGCGCACTAGCCTGGGCATCCGGTAACATGTTCAACCGCGTGGGGCGCGCCATGCTCAGGTGTGTGTGTGTGTGTGTGTGTGCGTGCGTGCGTGCGTGCGTGCGTGCGTGCCGTTGCGTGCGTGCGTG
>CAUYUJ010018471.1:397321-409821 GCA_963575745.1 Prorocentrum cordatum
GTGCGTGCGTGCGTGCGTGCGTGCGTGCGTGCGTGCGTGCGTGCGTGCGTGCGTGCGTGCGTGCGTGCGTGCGTGCGTGCGTGTGTGTGTGTGTGTGTGTGTGCGGGTGCGTGCGTGCGTGCGTGCGTGCGTGCGTGCGTGCGTGCGCGCGTGCGTGCGTGCGTGCGTGCGTGCGTGCGGGTGGGTGGGTGGGTGGGTGGGTGGGTGCGTGGTGTGTGTGTGTTCTGTACCGTGCGCCGGCAGCGCACCCATTTGCCACGCCCACGTTGCGGCAGGCCGATCTACGCCCAGGCACATCGCGGCTCTCCCGACATGCCGCAAGCGCTACGGCTAGTGCTGCGGTGGCGGTTGATCGGGCTGGGCGGCGAGCTGGCACAGTCACGAAGGTGGTGCGACGAAGCGGCGGGCCCCGTGACCCATCTGTTCTGCGACGCAGCCAGCCGCCCGCCCATGGCGGCCGCCGTACTGTTCGTTGACAACAAGTGCGACTGGACGTGCATGCCACCTGCCGCCCGGCACGGCTGCGCAGGTCAGCGTCAGTTTTGGTCGCGACGCGCGCGCACGCGTGCGCCGGGATCTTGAAGGCGTTCCAGCCCAGGGAAGATAATCAAATCATGGGCTTGGAAATGCTGAGCATTGCCCTGGGCTTGTGCTCGTTTGAACACCTGCTCCGCCGTCGGCGCGTCGTAATCTGGTCTGACAACACAGGCGCGCAGGCCGCCGCCGGCAGCGGCGCCGCGCGCGCGTTCGATCGCGCTTGTCTCGCACACGGCCTCCGGGTCAAGATTGCGCAATTGCGGTGTCTAGCACGTGTGGAGCGGGTGCCGACAGACGAAAATATCGCAGATGATCCGTCCAGGGGTGAGTTCGGGCTGCTGCGGCAGCTCGGCGCAGTGCGAATTGATCCGCACCTGGACGAGGCGTTCTGCACGCCAGCGTCATGGACGTCGATGCTCATCCCGACAAGGTGAGCCAGCGCTCGCAGCACGGCTACGCTGCGAGGCAGCCGAAACTCGGCGCCAGATTGGGCATCTCGCGGCGCGCGCCACGGTTGACGCGCGCCGCTCAGCAGGGGCTCACACCGCAAGGTCCACGCGACCTAGCCTGTATCATTATGTCTCACGACGATTTCGCCGCTCAGCTGAGCAATGTTCTGCCTAGAGCGTCACTTGCTGATATCGACGCGGTTTGCTCTTGCCTGCGGTTTAACGGGATGACGCGCTGGCAGCACCTCGAGGGCGCGCTGTTCGATGACTTTCTGGGTCGTGAACGCCTTTCTGTCACCGCAGCGACAGCAGTGCGAGAGCTGCTGGCACGCCCGCAAGGCGGCGTGCATCGCGGGCGCGCGGGTCGCGCGCGCGCGCCGCGCGTATTCTGAAGGACGACGGGCGAACGCCAGGCCCAACGGTGGCGAGGCGGCGCGGGCACGCCCGTCGAGTCAAGGCTCTGCGAGCTCGGCTTCTTCATCGTCCTCTTCCTCGAGCGTGCGGTTATGGGCACCCCGCGTGGTCCGTCGCAGACCGCTTTCTCCGCGCGTTGCACGCGCGCGACGTCTTCGCGCGCGGCCGCGCGCGCAGGGCATCCCAGGGCCGGCGCCGCCACCGGGGCCTCCACCCGCGATGCTTACGGCCCGTCGGCGGCGCAGCCGCAGCTCGGCAGCGGACCCAGTGGCAGCGGCGCGCCGTGCGCTACGTACGGCAACGGAAGGTTTCGAGCGTCAGATGGGCGATCCGCGCTGCGAGATCGCGAAGGCTGCCGCAGCCGTCACGTCGCCCGAGGCGGGGCGGGCGTGGGCCCAGGTTGCCCGCAACAGCGCCCTGCTCGGATCGTGCCCACGGTCACTACCGCAGGTTCGCAGCGGCTTCGAATGTTGGGTGAAGTTCGCGCGCGACGTTTTGCAGCGCAAAGGCAGCGAACTCCCGCCGTCGGTCGACGGTCTTTTGCTCTGGTCTACGACGTTCAGGTGTCGCGCGACGTTCTGCAATTACCTTTCGCATTTGAAGAAGGCATGCCACGTCGCGCGCGCGGCAGACGCAGCGTTCACGCACGCGTCGCTGGCCGGCGCCAAGCTGGCTATCGAGAAGCGTTCGGGTTGGTCGGCACGACCCCGCATGGCGGTCCGGATGCACGTGCTGGAACAGCTACTGGAACGCCCAGGCGCGTTACCAGAGGGATCCGGGCTGGGTCTCCTCTTCGTGACCGCGTACGCGTTTCTACTTCGCCTCCCGTCGGAAGCGCTGGTCATCCAACGGGCCGCCTCGCTCGACGACGCGTCGCATTTACGCGCGGGCCTTTTCATCAGCGAAGAGGCGGCCGTCTTATCGCTCGCCAGACGGAATAACCGGGAAAGACGGACAACTATTGTGCGCAATTGCTGGTGTCAGCGCTCACGCGCCACGTGCCCCGCACACGCTCTCGGCGCGCGGTTCAACTCGCAGTCCGTTGGAGAGGCCCCGTGGGCGGGCTGGTGCGCCACGGGTGTACGCAACGCGCTGCGGTCGGCACTGCGTCACACGGGAGTAGTTAACGCCGACGCCTACGGCGCCCACTCGTTCCGTCGGGGCCACGCCCAAGACATTGTGGAGTTCGGCGGCCGAGTCACCGACATCCTGAAGGCAGGTGACTAGCAGATGCCAGCTTGGATGCGCTATCTTGACGTTGAGAAGATGGAGCGCCAGGCCGTCGCCGAGGCGCATTTCGGCGCGTCGTCCAGCGACGACGAGGGCGGGGATTCGGTAACCCCCGGCGTCCAGCGACGTCATTCCACGCTTGGTCGGTGCAAGTAACGTCGCGCCAGGCCCCTTCGCACGCTCGTTCGCCCTCGTTCGGTCCATCGGTTGCTCTCTCGCGGGCCACGCGTCTGTGGCCGTCTCTCTGCCTGGCATTGGGTGGCAGCGTGCCTGCGGGTGCCGCAGGCCCGCTGCGTGGGGCAGCGCTCGGCCTCAGCCCCTGGGTCCGCGGCGGCGGGCATGGCACCCATGTGCTTCGGCCTGCGCCCTGGCGCGCCAGCCGCCTGTGTCGTTTGACGCGGTGGGCTGGCGTGTCGGCTGTTGGCGCACGGCCGCGGCCTCACCCAACGTTGTTTGGGTGCCGTATCCCCCCCTCTGGGTGGCATCGCGGTCGAACGTCGCCGCGAAGGAGACTTATGGGGCAGTAATAACTTGTTATTGCAAGTCATACGTCGACGCCCCCAGGCGGGAGTGTCCCGCCGTCGGCGCACCGCGCGATGGCGGGCGCCCGCATGTCCACCCGCCACGCGCCGCCGCTACGTCGGGCGGGCCAGGCCCCGCGCGGGCATGCTGGCGTGCCGCGCGGCCGTGCGTCGGGGCCCTTCCCCCCTCCGCTCCTCCGCGCGCAGTCGCGATGTCTCCTCTTTGCCGCCTGGCCGCGGGGCGGGATATCAAGTGCCCGGTCATGTCTGCAGCGCCCCACCTGCCTAGCGTGCACTCTTAAGGTGGGGCGGCTGGCCGGGGCGCGGTCCTCTGTCTGCCAGCGTGCGGCTCTGGACCAACCCTGGGGGCGACGCGCGGGGCGTCCGTTCGCCAGAGTGCGTCGGACGCGACCGCGGTCGCGCTTCTTTTCTCCCACCCACCACCCTCGAGGGGGGGCATGGTACCCATGTGCTTCGGCCTGCGCCCTGGCGCGCAAGCCGCCTGCGTCGTTTGACGCGGTGGGCTGGCGCGTCGGCTGTTGGCGCACGGCCGCGGCCTCACCCAACGTTGTTTGGGTGCCGTATTCCCCCCTCTGGGTGGCATCGCGGTCGAACGTCGCCGCGAAGGAGACCCATGCTTCCCCGGCTCATCATCATCATCATCATCATCATCATCTCGCCGCCTTCCACCTTGGTGCTGATGTTGCTTCTAACTTATCGCCCAGCGCCCCCCTCCTCCCTCACCCCCATCTTCGTCGTGCCTCAATCCTCGACTTTCGAACCTCGAACCTCCGAGGGCCGCCGATTGGCCTTCGCCAGCCGCAGAGGAGAAGAAGGAAGCAACCGGAGGCAGATGGCACGACGACGATGGCGCCGACGGCAGTTGTTTCCACTGCTACGGTAACAACTCGAGCATCAGTCGAGTGAATATGTTCGTTCGCACGGCCGCGCAGGAGTTCAAGGCGAGCGAGTAGACAGAGTAGGACTGGATGGGAGGATGCATGAGAGAGGTCGAGTGGAGGGAAGCCCCGGGGGTCTACAGTCTTGCTTGGCATCGGCGCTCGGCAAGCAGAACCCGATTGCTTGCTCGGCCAGCCGAAGCCGAAAAATCGAAAAGAAGAAGCCCGAATGAAATGCGCACTGCCTGGTAAATTCTGGACCTGGGCTCCGTGGAAGGCCCTTGAAACTGACGCCCGGAAAACGATCGCAGCTTTCTCTTCCGTTTGCCCTCTAACCACGATCAGGCCCCATGAATCTCAAAAGGATTCACTCCCCCGCGAGAACTGGCGCAAACAATTCGGGCTGGGCTATCAGCCCAAGGCGTCAGGGCGCCGTTCCGCCCAGGGGGGCCCCCTAGGTCTCCAGGGCGGCCTGCAGGGAGTTGCAGAGCTCGGTGTCCTCGATGTTTTTATCAATGAGCTTCTGCCTCGAACCCGTCGCGGCCTTCTTCTTCTCCTCCTCGCCCTTGAGCGGCTCGATGGTAGCCTTGATGATGTGAGCGGCGAAGGCTGTGGCGACGGTGAGTTTGCCTTCCATGGCAGTCTGTGCCGCGGCGGCCAAGATGGACGCGGGGGCGGATACCCCTTTGTTGTCCTGAAAGAATACAAGGCAGCTTTGCATACATAGGATGTTGAAACTTATGGGATTTTTAATGCATGCTTAATTTATGAATAAATTAATGCATCAACTCATCCTTTTATGTTTAATACATGGCCCGCACGCGGAGCACGCATTTAAAACGGCACTGTCCATGTGAATCTAGATCATGCTTCCCCTCCCCCTGTAAGGTCCCAGAGAGCGGAGTGGAGGCACGAGGACGAAGGAAGAGGCGATTTCGGAATTGGAGGATGGGGAGCATTGGGGGAGACTGGCGAGTTGAAGGATGAGGAATTGGAAGAAGAATGGAGCAGGAAGTTAGCGTTACGTGCTTCTGCGAGCGGCCCTTCGTCACGGCAGACGCAGCGTCCTTCATCTCCAGCAAGAGTTCACTGCCCTGGGCGAGCTTGATGTAAACAGCACTGCCGGTGAGCGTTGCGAGGACCTCAGGTTGTCGAGAAGGCTATCCGAATACATCTCCCATTGCAACGGGCGCCAAGTCTTGACGTTCGATTGGAGGTCCTGCAAGTTCGCAGTCCACACTTTCTGGACGTTCTTGAGGGCGGTCATGGCCTGGCCCTTGCACGCGCCCACGAAGTACAGGCCGTCGAAGATATTTGTTAAGCCCAGGCTGATGGACTTGTTACTCTTTTCGTCCTCTTCCTTCGCGTACAAGGTGCGCAAATTGAACTCTCCAGTGTCCGTGATGATCTCCAGGTCTGTGTGTTTGCAATAAACCTCGTCGTTCAAAGATCTGGAACTGCCGCGAAGAGCTTCGACAGCCTTGAACAGAGGAGAGTCCTTCTTCGGAACAAGCTCGTCAATTTTACTAGTCGCCCGTATGAGCTCAATTTCACGACGTCCGTCAAGACCTTCAAGCCATGATGGAGCACGTGGGTTTGGTGGCGAAGGTGACTGCCACCGAGGCAGGACGCGACGTTCGAGGCCCTCACCACCAGATCAGTGACGTCCAGGTCGATGTGAGGTTTGAGGTTCGGGACGTAGTCGACTGCGGTGCCGTGGTTCACATTGACGAAGGAGTACTTAGGCAAACCCTTGACCGCGTTCAGAGCGGCTTTGCTTGGCCTTGACCCTGGCCCTTGCCTGGGCCGCTCGGGCGTTCGCGGTCGCGCCCCGGCGACTGCCGACGCGCCTCCGAGCCGCGAGATGCCCGAAGGCCCGCGCCACATGTGCGGCTCCGCCCTCGGGCACGGAGGGCGGCGCGGGCGCGGGCGGGGGGCCAAAGTCGGCGCCGCGGAGAACAGCGAACCCCGCCAACAATGAGGCGGGCTCCATCTGGGAGCCGAAGATAATGGAGAGGAGAAGAAGGAGCAATAACATCCAGAAGAGCAACGCAACGCAAGAGCAACGCAACGCGCAATCATCCCCGTCCTTGCTCGTCATCGCCGTGCTCGTTTAGTCACTTGCTGTTGCTCGACTATCGGGCACGCTGGCCACATTGTGCCCACCCAACCCTTTGGAAGAAGACACGCGCAAGTTCAAGGTTCAAGAGAACCGAACCATTCGATATGAAATCATCTTTTGCATTTCCATCAGAAAAACCATTCAAAATCACAACGACTACTACTACTACTACTACTACTACTACTACCACCACTACTACTACTACTACTACTACTACTACTACTACTACTAATCATACTACTACTACTACTACTACTACTACTACTACTACTACTACTACTACTACTACTACTACTACTACTACTACTACTACTACTACTACTACTACTACTACTACTACTACTACTACTACTACTACTACTACTACTACTACTACTACTACTACTACTACTACGACTACTACTACTACTACTACTACTACTACTACTACTACTACTACTACTACTACTACTACTACTACTACTACTACTACTACTACTACTACTACTACTACTACTACTACTACTACTACTACTACTACTACTACTACTACTACACTACTACTACTACTACTACTACTACTACTACTACTACTACTACTACTACTACTACTACTACTACTACTACTACTACTACTACTACTACTACTACTACTACTACTACTACTACTACTACTACTACTACTACTACGACTACGACTACTACTACTACTACTACTACTACTACTACTACTACTACTACTACTACTACTACTACTACTACGACTACTACTACTACTACTACTACTACTACTACGATTACTACTACTACTACTACTACTACTACTACTACTACTACTACCTCTAAGACCACTACTACGACGACTACTGTGCTACGATTATTACTACTACTACTACTACTACTACTACTACAACTACTACTACTACTACCACCACCACCACCACCACCACTACTATTACTACTTCTTCTACTTCTTCTACAACTACTACTACTACTACTACTACTACTACTACTACTACTACTACGACTACCTCTACTACTAAGAACGACGATATCCAAATGCGCTATCTGGCGCAGGTCGGTTTGTTCCTTTAATACAAACGTATCGTTGCTTGTTGGACCAGACAAATCCGTTACTGCGACTTGCATTCGTATTTGTGATATTAATTATTCGTATAATCATGAAGCCCCTCGCCGAAGAATGTAATTCATAGAACTGTAATGACGTAATTAGTTAAACAAGTATACAAGTATCTACCGAATGACATAATTATGTATACACTTATGTAATTTTATACATTGAGTATGTAAGTCTGTAATTACTTATATAAGTCTGCCATTTAAGGAACTACCATTATGTAACGATTCCTACAAGAATGTACATAATTGTATAGTTACATATGTTGGAAATTAGTATGTAATTGTATACACTGACCAAACACTTATGTAAGTATTGATATATATATATATGAAATTATATGTATAGATGGTACATTCTCGGAATGAATATATGTATGTTATCTTGCGCCATCTACAAGGCCTCAGATAGTGCTCTTCCGAAGATGACAAGCTATAGGCAAACCAGGACGCCTCGCCACCGCTTGACCCAGGGCCTGTGTTTCGTCCTGACTCGTTTCTCGACGCGCTCGAGGCCCGGCAAGGGCCCCCAGAGACCGACAAAGGCCAACAACCGCCCGCTGGGTAGCCACACCCTCTGTAGTCGCCGAGGAAGACACCGTCAGCACACAGCCGGTGCACAGCGCGTGCGGTGTGCCAGGGGGCTGCGCGGCCAGGGTGTGCGGGTGCCTCTCTGGTGGGGCGGCAGAGAGCGTCGGCCTCTGGGCTGGGGCGCGGCAGGGAGAGCGCGCGCTCGGCGCCCAAGAAATCAGACTGCACGATGAGACCAAGGAGCTCTCAAGCTGCGACTGCGTAATATTTACGCCTGGCTCTCGGGCGTGTCTTGCAACCTCTAGGTTCGGGTCTCGGTGGCTACGGTTCGTAACACATTCACGCAATGCTGCAATCATGCATACCTGCACACCAGCAGCAACTTACGCAAAGCATGTGCAATTACGAGCTGCAGTGGCAATGATGTCCGGCTCAAATGTGATATATATATATATATGTGTGTATAAACAAAAAAACAAAAAACACGGCATAAGCACAAACCTTGAAGGTCCGTGCGGATTTTTTGGAGCGGCGCTAAAATGCGCCCTCGATGGCACGTAAAACGCGCCAGGGGCGGCGCCGGAGGCACCGCCAGGGCGGCCTGGCGCCGATCCAAGAAATCAGCGCGGGCCGTCAAAAGTTATGCTTATGCAGTGTGTTCTTCTTCGGTGCAGTTCGCTTGATGGACAAAATCCTGCGCCACCCGCACGACCAGTGTGCCAGCGCAAACTTCACCCTGCCCCCGAGTCAACGCATCCTCCCCATTCAAGCAAAGAAACCCCACACTACACATCCTCAACCGCCGTGCGATTCAAAGAGTCGCCAGGTAAACCAGGAGCAACCCACGAGCTTACCTGCGATAGGCCCCCGATTCAACGTTGGTGGCATCGCAAGCGGGACGCAGTTCGGACAGCCGACAGATCCACACATCGTGGCGCAGCCCGCCACTGATGAATTGGGGGCGCAGGGGGTGTTCACAAACATCAGCAGAAAGGGTGCAGAATTTGTGCATCAACCGTTCCCTGGGCTCTTCGGCCTCAGGCGCTTGACAGCTGCACTTAGCACTAGTTTGACTCACTTTGGTTCGCCATCTCCTCCTCTTCCTCCTCCTCCTCCTCCGCCTCCACTTCGACCCAAAGAAGGCCTGTCTAAAACTTCCAAGACGCCTCCTAGAAAAACAAAAAGAGGCCTCCCGCTCCTCCACCTCCTCCTCCTTAAAGAGGCCCCAGGAGGCCGATAACGGCGGAGAAAATCAGGAGCCCTGGAATTCTCCGAGGAGGCAAAGAGCCGATACCGCTACTCCCCGAACCTCTCCTGGGGCGCGTCCTCGCCCGGACTTTAAGGCGACCCCAGCCGCGGCGACGAGGGCTCTCCAGGAAGAGCAACCCGTCTGCATCGACAGTGACGGAAACATGATCATGAACTCTGGAGGTCCGCGCGGACTTCTTGGGTCGGTGTTGGAGCTCCTGCTCCTCCTCCGCCTCCTCCTCCTCCTCCTTCTCCTCCTCCTCCTCCTCCTTCCAATCCTTCCCCTCCTCCCTCTCCCCCCCCTCCTCCTCCTCCTCCTCCTCCTCCTCCTCCTCCTCTCCTCCTCCTCCTCCTCCTCCTCCTCCTCCTCCTCCTCCTCCTCCTCCTCCTCCTCCTCCTCCTCCTCCTTCCCCTCCTCCCCCTCCTCCCCCTCCTCCTCCTCCTGCTCCCCCCCCCCCCTGGCGCGCGGAGCAAGCCAGGGGCGGCGCCGGAGGCGCCGCCGGGGAGCTCCGGCGCCGACCCGAGAGAAACCGGCGCGGACCTCCAAGGGCCGATGCCTCGTGCCGTGCGCCGTGCCTCGAGGCATCCGCTCCTCCGCTAGAGGCGGCCTCCCGGATGGGGTCGGAGCAGATTGAAGGGGCCCCAGGACACACAAATAGATACACACAAGAATAAAAAGATGCCCCATAGTTTCCCATATGTTCTGTGTTTTTGTCTTTCCCGCCACTTCCCACATTTTCCCATATCTTCCTGGGACTCGACGACTAAGTGTGTCTGTGTGTATTTTTCCCTCCTGATAGATGGGGTCGGAAGATCGCACCGCATCGCCGATACATCGGCGATGCATCGGCGATGCATCGGCGATGCATCGGCGATACATCGGCGACGCACCAGCGATGCACCGGCGACGTCGGTGATGCATCGGCGACGTCGACGTGAAGCGAATCGGGCTGCACATCGAGCCGCATCGGCAATGCATCATCGATGCGGCGCGATCCTCCGACCCCATCTGCTCCGACCCCATCCAGGAGGCCTAGATCCGCTGGTGCTCTTTCCGCGGCGCTACGCCAGGGAGCCCCAGCCGCGCGCAGAGGGGAGGCCGTCGCCCCAGCCGCCAGGATGCCACGCCACCCCCGCGGCCTCGCCGCACGGCCGCAGCTGCAGCCTGTGCACCTCCTGCCAGAGGTGGCCGGCCTCCTCCTCGCAGGCAGCGGCCGCCCGCCAGGTCTCGGTGGCGACCCACCTTGGCGGCGCGCAGCCTCGTACCTCCGACGGCCTGAGGACAGGACATGCTTCGCGAGCGATCTCCGCCAGAGAACGCGAGGCGGGACACCCAGGGAGCACCATCACGCTCTGGGCCCGGCGGCCGCGGCATGCAGTCGTCATCCATCGGAGGCTCGAGGCGGCACAGCCAGGGAGCACCGGCAGACGTTGGGCCTGCCGGCGGGGGTATGCAGGGTGTGCGAGGCTGGTCGGGAGCTCTCTCCCTCTCTCTCTCGTTCGCCAACCTGTCGGCTTGGGAACAACACAAAACTCTTTCGCAATTTTCGACATCTGAATGGGGGGGAGCACATTCGGGAGCAATGGGACCGTCAAATACCGACCGAGGTCCGAGGACGAAAGCTGGGTCTCCTGGGGGGCATGTATTGATACAGCCAAGCCGCTGGATAACATTGGGTCCGCAGATGGGGTAGAAGGATCGCGCAGCATCGCCGATGCACCAGCGATGCGGCGATGTGGAGCCCGATGCTCTCCACGCCGACGGAGCCGATGCAACCCCAAAGCCACCGATGCATCAGCGATGTGCCGGCGAAGCATCGGCGACCCGGCGCGATCCTCCAACGCCATCAACTCTGAGTTGATGGCGTTGGAGGATCGCGCCGACTCGGACTCCGTTTCGGAGGCCTCCATGTTAGAGGATCGCGCCGACTCGGACTCCATGTCTGGAGGCCTCCAGAAAAATGGAGTCTGGGCTGATTCAGCGCAGACTCCCTCTCGGAGGCCTCCAGCCTCGGAGGTCCGCGAGACTCGACGGCACCCCGGCCCGAGAGGGGCCCCCCGGAGGCCGGACATGGCGACGGGCAGCCGCCCCGAGCTCGCGCAGGGGGAGGGAATGGGGGAGGAGGAGGAGGAGGAGGAGGAGGAGGAGGAGGAGGAGGAGGAGGAGGAGGAGGAAGGAGGGAGGAGGAGGAGGAGGAGAAGGAGGAAGGAGGAGGAAGGAGGAGGAGGAAGGAGGAGGAGGAAGAAGGAAGAAGGAGAAGGGAGGAGGCGAAATGGGCGGTCCGAGCCCGCGCGCCGCCCGCCACCTCTGCCAGCAGCAGCGGCAGAACCACTGCCCCGAGCACTCGCCCGCGGCCTCCGCCGGGGGGGGGGGCGGGGGAGGTCTGCGCCGGAGGAGGGCCGACAGGCCTGGCCTCAAGTCGGGCCAGTCCCCCATACAAGGGGGATTTTCGACGAAAGTTAGAAAATACCCCCAAGAAATAATAGAAAAATAGTTCAAAGATAGTCTGGGGACTTCTTTTTTTGTATGTTTGACCTTTTTGGGGCATTTTGGGGTATTTTCTATTTCTCGTAGAAAAAATCCCCCTGTAGGGAGACAGGGGGAGGCGAGCGAGGCAGAGCTGGCACGCGACGTCCACTCGAGGGAGGCGGCCCCGAGGGGGGGCACGGGACGTGCTGCTGTGCGGTGCGGGCCCTCATCCCCCTCTCTGACCAGCGGCCGCTCGGCATGGGGCCCAAGCAGGCAGATGGAGCCAGAGGACAGTGCCGCACCGCCGAAGCAGAAGCCTCTGCGACGCAGGGATGGAGATGTTTGTGTTGCGCCTCTCTCGGGACAGCAGTGGAGGTGGCGCGGACAACACTTCACCGACCAGGGCACGGATGCAAACGGTGCAGCAACTGGGTGGTCAAGACTTGGAGAGAAGACTGGAGGGCAAGGTGAGGAGAACTGTTGAAGGGAAGGCACCGTGGTTGTGCCATGGAGCTGCTGCAAAACGGAAGCAGGGATGGAGAACATTGGGCTCCGTACTGGCGCGGTGCTCTCGGACACCACCTGCTGGGACCCGCTCGGGCGGCCTGGACTGAGGTCTGGCCGTGCTCCACCTCTTGGCGGCGCACGCGGAGGGGTGGCCCGAGGGTCTCTTGGAAGCCGGGGGGGGGGGCCTCTGGGAAGCGACATGCCTTCTCAGAAGGGTGCGCCCCTGGCGCCACCCCCTGCATGCGCGCTGCAAAGTCGAAGTAAGACGAGGCCAGGCCTGGGACGGAATCGGTCCAAGACAGGTTGGGAATCTCTGAGATCCGACGGCTCAGGAGAACGTAACAGGCGCCGCGGCCGTTCTAGCTCCAAGGCGCCCCTGAACGCTCGAAGAGCTTTCCAGAACGCTCTTGGACAACTCATCACAGCCATGGCCTATCGGCGACGAATGCGAGAGTT
>CAUYUJ010018471.1:414821-417321 GCA_963575745.1 Prorocentrum cordatum
TTGGGGTCCTCTTGAGGGGCTTTGGGGGGCTTCTTGGAAGCATCTTGGGGCCTCTTGGGGGCTTATTGGGTCCTCACGGCGGGCTCTTGGGGCCTCTTGAAGGCCTCCTGGGGCAACCTATGGCGCAACCAGTAGGGGGACGTTTTATTCTCGGCGGCCGAGGGCGCAACCTATGACGCAACCAATAGGGGGGCGTTTTATTCTCGGCGGCCGAGGGCGCAACATATGGCGCAACCGCAAGGGATTCTGGCCCCTGGCAGGCGCGCGAACCCCGTTGCAAGAGCGTGCGAAAGTAGCTCGCGCGAGCTCATGTAACATAAATGTTGGAAAACCATTGGTTTTTTTAGGATTCGGACAGCGCGCGCGGGTGAAATTTTGAAAAGTCGTGCAGGTGTTTTTCGAGGACCTACGGTGCGATTCGTGTGATTTTATGATGCGCGGTGCTAAAATTCTTAAGAACCCAATGGTTTTTGGAGATTTCGGCGTGCGCGCGCGAAGAAAAAACGAATGTGTCCCGCATGGTATTATTTGACAGGGATGATGGCCCTGGCAGGTGCGCAACCGTTGTCGCAGAAGTTCGAAAAAGTTGCTCGCAAAAGCCCGTTTGACAGAAATGTTTAAAAAGTGTTGGTTTTCCTACGAATCCGCAAGAGCGCGCGGGATGAGATTTTGACATTTTTTTGTTGAAAAACCATTGGTTTTTTGATGTTTTTATGTTAAAATCGCTCCGAACACTAAGCTTTTGGAAGGATTTCGTCTTGCGCGCGCGAATGTCCACTTTACCTTATTTTTTGCAAGGGATTCTTGAAATTTGATTATATTAGAACAAGAAATGTCATTTTATAGTGTTTTTTGCAAGGGAAAGCGGGGGGGAACAAAACAACCGGATCTTGATCACATCGAATTACCTGAGGCTTCCTCACGAAAATGATGAAAATGTAGCTGCGGCCTAGGCGGCGCAGGGGGGCCGTGCACCAGGGGTCCCAACAATAATTATTCTTTAGAATTAATAATGTTCAACAACAACAACAACAACAACAACAACAACAACAACAACAACCAAAAACAACCAAAAACAAACGCACACACACTTTTGGTCGTAGCGGCGCGGCGACTCGCCAGCGCGCCGGGCGCCCCTCACGGGGCGGTGACCGGGGGCGACGGGCAGGCAGCGGGCAACGGCCGGGCGGCGGGGCAGCGGGCGGGCCGGGGCCGCGGGCCGCGGGCGGCAGGGGCGGAGCAGCAGCCAGGCGGCGCCGCGCCAGGAGCGGGCGGGCGCAGCAAGAGCGGCGCGCGGGGGCGCAGCCGGCGGGCCCCCGCCAGGGTTAAAGCCGGGCGGGGGGCCGCAGCGGCAGAGACTGGAGCGGGCGAAACCGCGGCGCGCTGGAGGCACCCCAGCGAGCCAGGAAGGGGGGGGGGGGGAGCAAGAGGAGGAGGAGGAGGAGGAGGAGGAGGAGGAGGAGGGAGGAGAAGGAGGAGGAGGAGGAGGAGGAGGAGAATGTAGAGGAGAAGGAAGGAAGAGGAGGCGGAGGAGGAGGGAGGAGGAGGCGGCGGCGGCGGGCTCATCAGGGGCACGGGTCAGGGTTCGGACGATACTGAGACATTCCGAAACAGGCCCAAGCACCTCGAGTGCGCTCTAGAGCGGTGCATGGCATGTGGGGGGGGGCTCACACGCTCCTCAGCCAGCAGAATGGACATATCCATGTGGCCAGAAGCGGCAGACCCCGACAAAACTATGGGGCGACCATCGCAGGCAGGCGGGGAAACACGTCCCTACAGGAACCTAAGAAACGAAACAGGCCAGCACCCACGGACCAGGCTCACGACTGACATCCCACGGGGAAACAAGGCACAGAGAGCCACGGCCAGGTACACACTCAGGAGCCCCGCCTAGGAGCCATTCCGATCAGTCTCAGGATGCTGGCATCAATATTCTGAAAGGAGGCGGGGCGAGAGGGGACGGACGACGACCTCGGAGGGGCGAAAGAGGAGGTCGGGGGACGGAGGGATCAGGCTATCAACTCTCGAATTCGAATTTGACTGTCTCGACGGTCTGGTGAGCTCCCTCTCACACCTGCCTCCCAAGCCTAATACGCAGCGAGACGAGCGGGTAGCTGTCCCCTCGGGGTAGGAGGCGCTAGCCTCTGGGAAGTCGATGGCGCAGTCTGTGTTGTACTGGGCGGATGTATCTGGCGACACGGAGTGCGAGTCATCGATCCCACGGTGCACAGCTGGCTTCCCTCCCTCCGCGTCTGCCGAGCCGTCGTAGACACTGGAGCCGAGGGTGGACTCATCAAGGTCTCAGAACTGGTGGTCTGACTCGCCCGATCTCTCTCCTCTCCCGCTTCGAGCTGTCCGAGCAGAACTGATGGCGAGTCTGAGCCCTTCTCGGGCATCCTGACCATCGAGCTCCAGCTAAACAGATGCCGACTTCGAGCCCTCGCGGGCGTCTTGACCATCGAGCTCCAGCAAAACAGGTGGCGACGTCGAGCCCTGACGG
>CAUYUJ010018471.1:422321-424821 GCA_963575745.1 Prorocentrum cordatum
GGAGGAGGAGGAGGAGGAGGAGGAGGAGGAGGAGGAGGTGGGGGAGAGAAGGGACGAGAAATCGGAGAAGGGGGTCGGGGCGCGGGGCGGTGGGAGCGGTGCGACGCCAACATAAAGTGGTCGGGGCGGAGGGGGGCGGTGCACTCGGCGGGCGGGGAGGGGGAAAGGGCCGTGGGGGCGGGACGGTGGGGGCGGTGCGATGCCGAAATAAACTGGTCGGGGCGGAGGGGGGGGGCGGGTCAGAAACGGCACTGGACGGGCGGCGGTGCGACGCCGAAATGAAGTGGTCGGGGCGGAAGGGGGTCACGCTGGTGGTGGTGGTTAGCGTGGGTGGGTGGGTGGAGGGGCGGGAGGGGCGGGGCGGTGGGGGCGGTGCGACGCCGAAATGCAGTGGTCGGGGCGGGGAGGGGCGGCGTGCAGAGAGCACTGGGCGGCTGGGGAGGGGGAAGAGTCCGGGGGCGGGGCGGCGGAGGCGGTGCGACGCCGAAATGAAGTGGTCGGGGCAGGGGGGGGCTCGGAGGGCCGAGGGCACTGGGCGGCTGGGGAGGGGGGCAGGTCGGGGAGCCGAAGCGGTGTCGGCGGTGCGACGCCAAAATAAAGTGGTCGGGGCGGATGGGGCGGGGTGCAGGAGCACTGGGCGGCTGGGGAGGGGAGGGTCGGGGGGGCGGGGCGGTGGGGGGCCTCCGACTCGGAAATAAAGTGGTCGGGTCAGAAGGGGGCGGGGTACACGAGGGCACTGGGTGGACGGGGGGCGGGGCGGTGGGAGCGTGCGACGCCGAAATAAAGTGGTCGGGGCGGAGGGGGGCGAGGTGCAAGAGGGCACTGGGCGGCTGGAGAGGGGGAGGGTCGGGGGGGGCGGGGCGGTGGGGGCGGTGCGACGCCAACATAAAGTGGTCGGGGCGGAGGGGGGCGGGGTGCAGGGGGCACTGGGCGGCTGGGGAGGGGGGACGGGTCGGGGGGGCGGGGCGGTGGGGGTGGAGCGACGCCGAAATCAAAAGGTCGGGGCGGAGGGGACCGGGGTCAAGAGGGCACCGGGCGGCTGGGGAGGGGGGGGTCGGGAAGGCGGGGCTGTGGGAGCGGTGCGACGCCGAAATCAAGTAGTCGGGGCGGCGGGGGGCGAGGTGCAAGAGGGCACTGGGCGGCTGGGGGGCGGTGCGACACCGAAATTCGCCGGCCCAACGGGCCAGAGGCGTGCTAAGATCTCCGGTAACTTGTTAACAATATTTCTAGTTCGCGCGCGCGGAGCGGACCCTGGGGGCCCCCGGACGAAAAGTACCCCGGCAAGGTCCCGAGAGAAGCCCGGGAGAAGCCACCAGACCACTCCAGGGGAGGGTATTTTTCGACACCCCTCACGAGGATCGTGGCCTCCGAGGGGGGAGCCGCAATCGACTACCCCCAAGAGCCCCCCAAGAGGCCCTGGGGGGCTCCAAAACGCCGCCAAGGAGCCCCAAGAGACTCCCAAGAGGTCCCCAAGAGGCCCCCAAGAGGCCCTAAAGAGGGCTCCAGGGCCGGCGGCATGAGCGAAGCGATTAAATAAAAGGTCAGGGCGGAGGGGGGCGAGGGGCAAGAGTGCACTGGGCGGCTGGAGAGGGGGGGGGGTCGGGGTGGCGGAGCGGTGGGGCGGTGCGACGCCGAAACGAAGGGGGCGGGGCGGAGGGGGGGGTGCAGAGGGCACTGGGCGGCTGGGAGGGGGGGGAGGGTCGGGGGGGCGGGGTGGTGGGGCTGTGCGACGCAAGAATGAAATTGTCGGGGCGGAAGTGGGCGGGGGTGCAGAGGGCACTGGGCGGCTGGGGAGGCGGGAAGGGTCGGGGGACGGGGCGGTGGGGGCGGTGCGCGCCGAATAAAAAGGTCGGGGCGGAGGGGGGGGGGTGCAGAGGGCACTGGGCGGCTGGGGAGGGGGAAAGAGTCGGGGGGCGGGACGGTGGGGGCGGTGCGACGCCGAAATAAAAAGGTCGGGGCGGAGGGGAGGGGGGTGCAGAGGGCACTGGGCGGGGCTGGGGAGGGGGAAAGAGTCGGGGGGGCGGGACGGTGCGGGCGGTGCGACGCCGAAGTGAAGTGGTCGGGGCGGAGGGGGCAGGGTGGGGAGGGCAGTGCACGGGGGGCGGTGTCACGCTGGTGTTGTTGTTGTTGTTGTTGTTGTTGTTGTTGTTGTTGTTGTTGTTGTTGTTGTTGTTGAACATTATTAATTCTAAAGAATAATTATTGTTGGGCCCCCTGGTGCACGGCCCCCCTGCGCCGCCTAGGCCGCAGCTACATTTTCATCATTTTCGTGAGGAAGCCTCAGGTAATACGATGTGATCAAGATCCGGTTGTTTTGTTGTAATCCGTTTTCCCTTGCAAAAAACACTATAAAATGACATTTCTTGTTCTAATATAATCAAATTTCAAGAATCCCTTGCAAAAAATAAGGTAAAGTGGACATTCGCGCGCGCAAGACGAAATCCTTCCAAAAGCTTAGTGTTCGGAGCGATTTTAACATAAAAACATCAAAAAACAATGG
>CAUYUJ010018471.1:427321-470717 GCA_963575745.1 Prorocentrum cordatum
ATGCAACAATCCGACGCGAGGCCGTCGCGAAAAGAATCATACGCCCATTCCCCTAGCCCCGAAGTCCAACCACATCATGGTCAATCTGTTATCTGGTTAATCACGATGATTATGCCAAGATTGTCTAAGGGACTACTCCAACTAACTCAATTGCCATCGACTGATGCCCGAATGCCAACAAAGGCGAAGTTGCAATGAGAGGCCTGCTAAGAGGATGTTGACTGGGCTGCTGTACAGAGATCTGTCGCATCGTGGCCTGCTTTTGGGGCTCTCGACCCCCCACCCCAGGCCAGGCTGTTCATCCCTGGTTGGTCCTTTTTGGCGGCCGCGGAGCCCAGACAAAACGCTCCTCTCCGTCAGGGTCCAGATCCGACCCGCCCGTTAAAATCCGGCCGCCCGACCCGCCCTCCCGTTAGAGTACGTCCGCCCGAACCGCCCGTGAAGGTCGTCGTCATTGTCGTCGTTCTCATCGTCGTCGTCGTCGTCGTCGCCCTCGCCATCGTCGTCGTCGTCGTCGCCGTTATCGTCGTCGTCGTCGTGATCGTCGTCGTCGTCGTCGTGGTCGTCGCCGTCGTCGTTGCAAACCTCGGTGTCGTCGTCGTCGTAGACGCCCTCGTCGTCGTCGTCGTCGTAGCTGTCGTCGTCGTCGTCGCCGTCGCCGACCTTGCGCGATCTCGTCGTCGTCGTCGCCCTCGTCCTCCCTGTCACCCTCGTCGTTGTCGTCGTCGGCGTCGTCGTCGCCTTCGCCGTCGTCGCAGAGGCCCTCCTCGTCTTCGTCCTCGTCGCTGTCGTCGTCGTCGCCGTCGCCGTCGCCATTGTCGTCCGCCTCGTCGTCGTCGTCGTCACCCTCGTCGTCGCTGTCGTCGTCCGCCTCGTCGTCGTCGTCGCCCTCGTTGTCGCCGTCCTCGCGCGATCTCCCTCTTCTCCTGCCCCCCCTCCTCCTTTTTCTTGGGGCATGCTGTGAGGGCGAGCGCTCGAGGCGTCAGTCAGCGGCCTCGCGGCCCGCACGCTCCCCCGACAGGCAGAACAGGCTGCACGGGAGAGACGGCCAAGGGCAGGGTGGCTCAGACACGCGGTGGCAACCAAGAGGAAGAGGAAGGGCCCACATCGCCCACCGGATCATACCCTCGCAACCTCCAGCCCTGAGCTGACTACCGTTGAAAATTGGAAGGACCCCTCACCCGTAGGGGGGGGGGACCTAGTAAGGAGGACACCTAACATTAGGGAAGGGGTTCTGTTCTGCAGACGTATCAGAAACAAACCACCCAAATCTATTATCCCTACTGCAAAGACGGGGACCTAAGTGAGGCCACGCCTTCACCCTTTTGATAGACTTAGAGGTTCGTTCATCCTTGGCGATGATACCCAACCCGGATAAATCCAACACCGCAGAAAATCACAACGAGAGCCCGGGCCCCACTTGTCTGCGTCAATTCTCGAGCCAGATCGATCCGTGAGGGCCCCCGGGGCCAGAAACCTGACGAACACGCGCCCGTTGTGAGCAAAAACGCCCGCCAGGATCCGAGGGAACAACAACAAAACCCCTCTCCTGGGGACACCAAAAAGTACCCATACCGCTACTCCCCGGACGTCTCCTGGGGTGCGCCCTGACCATAATTTAGATTAGCGACTCCAGCGGTGGCGGCGAGGGCCTCCCCAGAGGCCCCAAAAGGGGAAAACGCGGCAAGGGTAGCGGTATGGGTACCTCCTCGTCCTCCGACATCCGACATCCTCCCCCTGCTTTCGCCGTTCTCGTCGCCACGGGAGGGACAAAGACCTGCTGTCCGCCACTCTCTCGGGCGACAGCTCGGCGACGCCCGCCTGCAGGTCCCACGGGCAGCCCCTGACGGCGGAGGGGGGGGCAGGGGAGGGTGGAGCATGCAAAAGGATGGCAGAGGAGGAGGAGGAGGAGGAGGAGGAGGAGGAGGAGGAAGAGGAGGAGCTGTTTCAAGCCGCTTCGGGCGGCCACTTCGTGGCTGACCGCCGCGGCTGAGCGTCACTCGCGCGCGCGCGGCGGGTCGGCGCCCGACCCGCACTTCACGGGCGCCAGCACCATTCCTCCTCTAGCTGGCTCCCCGCAGGCGCGGGCGCGCGTGGCAGCGGCGGGGTGGCTCTTCCGGTTTGCTTCCCCTGGAAGCATCACTTGTGCTCACCGCGACCGTGGATGCGGCCTGGGCGCCCCCCGGCGTCTCCTCCTGTGTCCTCTGCCCTGCCGTCGGCAGGCGACCCCTAGTGCGCCCTCCTGCTGCCTGCCTGCTCCAGCCACCCCTGCAGCCAGTGGCGCCCGCTCTGGCGGGCGGCGTGGCGCGTCCGCCGCACGGCCCCCTCAGTTTCTCCGCCGCCAGTTCCGTCGTCGACGCGTCGCACTTCTCTGAAGGGGGCCCCAGGACACACAAATAAATACACACAAATAAAAAGATGCCCCATATTTTCCCATATTTCCCAACCATCTTGTGGCGTTGGGTCCTCGTTTTGAAAAGACAGCGCCCCGCGTCCCACCTTCCTCCTTCATCTTCCTCCCCCCCTCCTCCCCGCCCCCCTTCCCAGCGCAGCGCTTCGTAGCCCCACAGGGAGCTCCACCGAAGGCCCCAGTGGGGGTGTCCGCATGCGGTTCCCCCACCCAGGGCAACGCTTCGTGGCCCCATAGGGAGCTCCACCGAAGGCCCAAGTGGGAGTGCCCGCATGCGCTTCCCCCACCCAGGGCAACGCTTCGTGGCCCCACAGGGAGCTCCACCGTAGGCACCAGTGGGGGTGCCCGCATGCGGTTCCCCCACCCAGGGCAGCGCTTCGTGGCCCCATAGGGAGCTCCACCGAAGGTCCCAGCGGGGGTGCCCGCATGCGGTTCCCCCACCCAGGGCAACGCTTCGTGGCCCCATAGGGAGCTCCACTGAAGGCCCAGTGGGGGTGCCCGCATGCGGTTCCCCCACCGACGGCAACGTTTCGTGGCCCCACAGGGAGCTCCACCGAAGGCCCCAGTGGGGGTGCCCGCATGCGGTTCCCCCACCGACGGCAACGTTTCGTGGCCCCACAGGGAGCTCCACCGTAGACCCCGGTGGGGGTGCCCGCATGCGGTTCCCCCACCCAGGGCAGCGCTTCGTGGCCCCATAGGGAGCTCCACCGAAGGCCCCAGTGGGGGTGCCCGCATGCGGCTCCCCACCACCACCACTGCGGCAGGCCCCTCACACAGTTCGCGGCCCCATATGGAGCTCCACCGAGGACGATATTCACAACTGCGGTACTCACAACTGCATATGGTTGGATCCGTCGCCTGGCTAATTTCTGGGTTTCTGTCTCCCCCCCACACCTCCCATATTTTCCAATATTTTCTGGGGAATCGAGGATTAAGTGTGTCTGTGTGGTCTTTTCCTGCCGATATTCGTGGCACCAGCGGTCGCAGCCCAGCAGCCTGCCCAGCTGGCGCGTGGATTGCACGCCGTGCTTGGTGACCGTCAGCGCCGTCGAGGGCGGGGGGCCTCTGCGCCCCTCGCCCTGCCACCTACGGAGCAACGGCGCCGCCGTCGTGGAGCTCGCCGCCGCGCAGCAGCGACCGCGGATCCATCGTCTGCCTCTCGCCGGCTCCGCTTGAGGTTGCGCTTGGTGGTCGGCTTCGGGCCCGCGTCGTCTTCCGGCAGATCCCTCTTCCTCTTCAGTTCTCCTTCTCCTCGCACGCGCGCGCCTTGCCCCCCCCCGCAGCTCCTCGTCGTCGGGCGGCCTTCTGGCAAGGGCGTCTTTTGTCGTGGCCGCGACGCGCGCCCTGACCAGGCTGACCGCCGCTCTCGCCCACTCGCGGGCGCCCATGCGCGCGTCGTCTATCGCGCACAGACGCGCCCCAGCATCTGCATGCTCGTCGGCCGCCTTGTTCCCCGCCCAGATGCGTCTAGGCACGCCCTTCGCCTCTGCCCCCTGCTCGGTCATGTGGCTGTCCAGCTGGAACATCCCGATGGAACTCCCACCTCCTTCCCTCGCGCGGATGGCCTCTCCCATCTCCCGCCAAAGATCGCCGCTCAGACAGCCCGTGCCAGCGGTCTCCTCTCTCCGCGCGGCCCTTCCTGCGCAGGCGATTTCACCGCCAGCCCAAAAGTCGGCCGCTCCTTCTGTCGCCGCCAGGAAGCTCGGAAAGCCGAACGGCTGGGCTCTTTTATTGATCTGTCTAGGACCAGGGAGGCGCCCAAAGCAAGCAGCCGCGATGGAGCCATCGCGCGCGGGCGCAAGCAGCCTCAACCCCCGGCCGCAACTGCAGCAGCGCTCGTCGGCGCTGAACTCCCCTCCTGAGCCGCCCCCGCAACCTACTAGCGGTTCCCCCCCTAGACCTCTCAACCGCTATCTTTGTTTTGTTTGTTTGTTTGTTTGTTTGTTTGTTGTTGTTTCTCTCTCTCTCTCTCTCTGTTTTTTTTTTTCTCTCTCTCTCTCTCTCTCTCTCTCTCTCTCTCTCTCCCTCCCTCCCTCAATATATATATATATATATATATATATATATCGTCGCGCGCGCGCGCCAGCCGCCGACGCCCGGCGCTCGGCGTCGCACATGGGCGGCGCCGTCCAGGCCCAGGGGGCGCGCGGGCTCTCCTGGCGAGCCCCTCGGCCCCCCTCGCCAGCTCGCAGCCCTGGCGCGCCGCGCAGGTGCCCCAGATCCTGCGCGCGCCCCGGGGCCGCGCTCGCAGCAGGCCCCCTCGCCGCCGAGGGCGTCGAGATACCTCATCCTGGACGAGGCGCCCCGGCCTCGACGGCGCGCGCGGCCGTCGGGGGCGCGCCGCAGCTGCCGCGGTGCCCCATCACGTGCTGGCGCCTCCTCAGGCCTTTCAAATCTGCGCCCCCTTCCAGTCCAGCTCCGTCGCGGTCCGCAGCCGCCTGCGCCCGGGGCTGGTCTCTCACGTCGTCGAAGACGGCGCCGACGACCTCGGCGCAGTCCCCTCCCTAGCCCTCGGCGCCGAACTTCCAATGGTCGCCCCTCCTGTCGACCCAGGTGTCGGGCCCCCTGGGGCCCCCGCCCTAATCCCATAGCAGCAGGATAAGGCCAGCGAGGGGCCTTCTCCTCGCCCGCCAGTTCCCGCGCGCCACGATCTTCAGCTTGCGGAAGTATCGGAGCTTGGAGGGCGCGAGCGGAAGTGGCCCCAACTGGAAATTCGGTTCGCGCCGTGCTCGCGGGCGAGGCGAAGCTGCGCGAGTTCCTGCGCTTGCAGAGGCCACGCGCAGCGCAGAAGGTCGCCCGCCCCCGCCCCCCCACGGCCCGGCGCGGCCCCCGATGGTTGTCCCGCGGGCGGTCCCGACGGTTGTCCCGATGGTTGTCCCGATGGTTGTCCCGACGGGTGCCCGAGGGTTGTTCCGACGGGTGCCCCGACGGGCGCCCCGATGGTTGCCCCGATGGGTGTCCCGATGGGTGCCCTGATGGTCATTTCGATGGTTGCCCCGATGGTTGCCCCGATGGTTGTCCAGATGTCTGCCCCGATGGTTGCCCCGATGGTTGCCCCGATGTCTGCCCCGACGGATGTCCCGACGGATGTCCCGACGGCTGCCCCGATGGTTGCCCCGACGTCTGTCCCGATGGGTGCCCCAATGGTTGCCCCGATAGTTATCCCGATGTTTGTCCCGATTAGAGCCCCGATGGTTGCCCCGACGGGTGCCCCGACGGTTATCCCGACGGTTGGCCCGATAGAGAGGTCGATGGAAAGACCGAGTGATACATAGATAGAAAGGTAGACTGATTGATGCGTCGGCTCGATAGACAGAGATCTAGATACATTGATGGATAGATAGAAGCAGAAGCATGGAAGGATAGATATGCTAGTTAAAAAGAAGCCAGCGACAGTAGGTGGCATTTCTTTGCCCGCGTACTCTTTGGCGGCGGCAGGTGGGAGTCATCGCGCATCGACCGCCCCCCCCCCAAAAAAAAATCCCCCTTATCACCCGTAGGGTGGCCCTATCGGCATCCTCGGCAGAGATTTCCTGACCTGCCCCCCGGGGTCGGGCCCCCTGGGCCAGACCTCGAACTACGTCTTCTGCCGCACCCTCGCCAGCAAGATGGGGGGGGGGGGGGCTCGCCTCCAGGGCTAGAGGCGCGGCGAGGCACCTGCCAGGCCGCTGCTTCCTCGGCGCCCGCGCGCGCCTCCTCCTCGCCTTTGCCCTCGCCAACGGGGGGCCCGCGCCACGTCGCGCCGCGCGTGCGCGATGCGACTGGCCCTTTGGCGAATGGTTCTGCGCATCTGCTTCTGGCCGCGGCCTCCTCAGCATCGCGCCTACGGCGGCGCGCCTCCCGCGCGCGCCACGCGTCTTCTTCTTCGCGCGCGCGCTGCTCCTGCAAGTCCCGCGCGCGCCCCCGTCGATGCCCAGGCCGCCTCGGCGACGGCTTGCGCGCGCAGGTCCTTCGCCCGCAGGGCCCTCATCACTGCTGGCGTGGTCTTGAAACTCGACGTGCAGATGACCGTCTTGCCCACGAGCCTGGGCACCGTCATTCGAGCCCAGCTCGCAACGATAGGGCGGCGTCACTCAGCTGCTTCTCGACAGTTTCGGCGCCGCCCACGATCCCGATGCTGATGTCGTCGAACCAGGCCCTTGGCATCGGCTTCGGCAGCGTCTTCGAGCTCTACATAGCGCGGTTAAGGATCGCGTAGACCACCGTCTTGGCGAGGGCGCTAGGGCCCGTTGAGCCTGCCAGCAGCGACCTGTCGCACACATCGGGGTGCCCCCCTTTCCAGCGGAGCATTCTCGTCGCCGAATGCTGCAGCAGCATAAATGAGAAGCAGCCTAGATAGCGAAGTCCAGTTGCAAGCTGTCCTAACACTTCTCGATGCCTGCCCGCAGGCTGCCGCGGAAGACCGCGAGCGCGACGCAACACTCGTCGGCGATCACTGCCGTCGTCGCCTCACGCAGGCAGCCGTTGCCAGAAACTGCCGCGTCCCATCCTCTCTCCTGCTCCCCTGCCCATCGCCTGACCTCTGGGCGGCGCAGAAGCTCCTTGCAGCGCGCCATCTTGGGCAAGAGTGCCAGCGCCCTGTCGCCCTTGGCGGGCTTCGGGATCAGCACTACCACCTCGCAAAGTAGCTGCCACGGCCCGGCGAGGTCACGTTCGCACGCGATTTATTTTAACAAAAAAAACTCGACGATACTCTGGCGGCCTGCGGGCGGCAACCTGCGGATGTCCGAGCAGTTCAGCATGCCTACACCCTTGCCCTTGTCGGGCTCTCCTCCCAGCGCCTCGTCCAAGTCGTCGAGGGTCCACTCTATTGCCTCCTCTCTGCCCGCCTGCCTCCTCGGCCTCTGTAGTAGCACTGCGTGCTGCTCGTGCCGCAGCGTCCCGCTCCTCCAAACCTCAGTTAATGCCTTTTGCCTTCTCGTCTACGATGGCGGTGGGGCAGTCCTTTACCCCGTCGTCCGTGACCAGCTCCTCTTTTCTCCTCGTCGGCGGCTTCGCGATGCGGTGAACTCCCGCATCCTTGTCCGCCGTCGCTAGCTAGTTGGTCTTCTCCCTGAGGTCCCTTCTGATCGTTTCTTTTCCTCCTCCGCCTGCATCGCCATGCCTTCGGTGATATTTGTATCCACCCCGTCTAAGTTCGCAAGCCTCTGTTTTCAAATGTCCCAGTTCAGCGTCGCCGTGGCCTCCGCTCCGAGCTTCGGTAAGCCGTCGCATGCGAGGTGCCTCCCCACCGCTGCCAAGTGTGCCTGGTGCACCTGTGTGCGGTTGCGCCTCTTCAGCTTGGCCAGTGGCGTCAACGTGCTTTCGGCTCGGCTCCACCAGTCTGCTCGGTGGTCGGCACAGCGCTTTCTCCTCTCATGTCTCTTATCCCCCTTCCTTCGTCATGGTGAGCTGCCTGGGCCCGACCCCCCTACCGCAGCACACACCCACAAGCCACACCAGAGTTTTCACTATCTTGATCCCAGCAGCCCATCATCACATCGCTGCTAACGTTATGTCGGGCGTGTCCCCCTACAGGGGCATTTTCCACGAAAAATAAACAATACCCCAAACATACCCCAGAATGGCCAACAAAAATGCTCCAAAAATAGTTCCCACACTATTTTGGGACTATTTTTGGATTATTTTGGGGGTATTTTTTTCGTCGAAAATCCCCCTGTAGAGGGACAGGCCCGACTTAACACTATCATGATCCCAGAGGCCCATCATCACATCGCTGCTAACGGCGAACTCCAGCAGTCTATCCACCGCTCGGATCCTCGAGGGGTCGCTTGCCCCTGGTGCCGGGGCCCGAAGTGGGCCTCGAGAAGCCCCAAACTCTAGAAAAATCCAGTGTCGCGCGCGACGGCGAAATAACGACGACGTTGACGACGACGACGACGACGACGACGACGACGACGACGACGACGACGGCGACGACGACGACGACGACGACGACGACGGCGACAACGACGACGACGGCGGCGACGACAGCGACGACGGCGGAAACGACGTCGACGACGAAGAAGACGACGATGCCGACGACCAGGACAGCGAGCAGGAGGCCGACGATGACGACGACGACCACGACGCCCAGGACGAATAGACGACGCCCACGACGAGGGCGGCGACGGCCGTGGGCGTCGACGACGACGACGCCCAGGACGACCCCCCCGCTGGGCCTCTCCGGGACGCCGGGCACGCCCGCGGGCCTCGCGCCCTCCGCGCCCCCCCCGGGCGCGGCGGCGACAGGGCCGCCGGCGCCCGCGGCGCCGTCGGCGCCGTCGCCGCCGGCGGCGCGCTCGGAGCGCGCCAGGGCGGCCCTCACGAGCGGCGAGCCAAAGACGCCCCTCGGCAGGGACTCCTCCTCCCTCCTCCTCCCTTCTCCTTCTCCTCTCCTCCTCCTCTCCTCCTCCTCCTCCTCTCTCCTCCTCCTCCTCCTCCTCCTCCTCTCCTCCTCCTCCTCCTTCCTCCATCCTCCTCCTCCTCCTCCGCCTCCTCCTCCTCCTCCTCCTCCTCCTCCTCCTCCTCCTCCTCCTCCTGATAGGCTCAGGACCCAGATCCCCTCGGGCCAAGAAGAAAGGTCACGGCGGGAGGTTTTGCCATATCTTCGGCCTCTGGAGGCCCCCGCCGGCCCTCGGGGCCGTCAAGAAACGATATGCAGGATGAAACACCGGTCCCGGGGAACGGGCCGAGGCCTCTGAGGGGCTCGGCGTTGGGGAGAAGGTCGTGACGCCGGGGGTCTGGGGAGAGGTCCAGGGCCGCGCTCTCGCGGCAGGAGCACGGAGCGGCACGAGCGCACAACCTTCCCTGGGCTCCGCGCGGACTCCTCGGACCGTCGTGCCTGGGGGCCCTGGCGGCGCCTCCGGCGTCGCCCCGGGGCGCGCTCCATCGCGCTAGGGAGGGGGAAGGGTCCAGCGCGGGTCCAAGAAATCCGCTCGGGCCCTCCAGAGTCTACGTTTATGCTAAGTGGAGGGGCCCCGGGACACACAAATAAGTACACACTAGTAAAAAGATGCCCCATATTTTCCCATATTTCCCATCTTTTCTTTGGAATCGACGATAAATTTTGTCTGTGTGTTTTTCCCTACTCTTCTTCTCCGAAGAGTGGACTCCTCGGCGCGACTCCGCGGAGACGCGCGGCCACACGGCTGCGCTCCGTGCCGGGGCATGCCGGGGAGGACCGCCCCGCAGCCGCGGGGTCGCGGTCCAGGGGCACGGCACGCGAGGCCGCGGACAATGGGGGGCAAACAAACCTACCTCGCTTTCGACCACCCTCGCTTCCAAGAGATACCAAGCGATGCCAAACTACTGCCTGTACTGGTCAGGCCGCTTGACGAGGAGGCGCGCGGTATGACTTGGTTTTGCCTGGAAGCAAAAGCGAGGTAGGTAGTTCACGCTCTGCGATAAGGATACGTTCTTCGCCCACGACGGCCAGGGGGCAGTTGAGCTTGTGGACGCGCAGCCAGCGGAAGGTGACGTTGATTCGCGGCTGCTGCCGGTCTGCGTCCTGCTGGGAGGGAGCCCTGACGTCTCGGGCGCGGCCCGGCTGAAGATGAGCCCGAATGTGTGCCCGAGCGTGGCCGAAAGCTGTGCAGAACATGCGGCCGAGTGCCCGAGTGTGGCCAAATCTGTTGGCGCGAGACCAACAGAGTGTCCACCTTCACAGTTCTGGGATCGCCTCCAATCAACCTTTAATGGCAGACACCTGTTCGGCTGCCAGTGAGGGGCTGGGCGCCGCCGCGGCATCCTCGCGTGTCGTGACGTGCACGCGGCGGCAGGTGTTTGCTGCCAGTTCTCGGCCCCCGATGGGGGGGGCCCGCGAGGCCCCAGGGATCCGTCACGAAACGACCCGGGCTGGAATGAAGGGGCCCTGGGACACACAAATAAATACACACAAATAGAAGGATCCCCTATATTTTCCTATATCTTCTTGGCTTTGGTCTTCCCCCCCCCCCCCCACTTCCCATATTTTCCCATATTACCCCTGGGAGTGGACGATTATTTGTGTCCGTGTGTGTTTTCCCCCTCCTGATGGAAAGACGGTCCCCTGGATGGGACGCACATGGACATACTAATACTATATGTCCTCCTTGGAGGCGCGCGTCCGACCCGAACATATAGTATACCCATCTTGTAGTATATCGTTTCCCGAGCGGTGTGGCCAGAAAGCGCCCGCCACGACGCATGTACTATAAGATTTCTCGGTGCGCGCGTCGCCCCTGGGGGGGCGACGCACATATAGTAGAAGTATGTTGGGGTGTTGCCGACTGGAAGCGGTCCAGACCCCTCTGGGGAGCCACGCCGCAGCCTCGACGTCGGGGCGCCCGGAAGGGGCGCCGGCAACACCAGGAGCACGGCGAGGGGGCACAGGGGAGAGCTGCGGCGACCCGCTCGAGGCACCCACGCCTCCCCTAGCCTCGGGGGGGGGGGGGAAGGCCCTCGTTGGCGCCCTTGGCCCGTCTCGGGGCGGTCTTGGAGGACCTCTGGGGCCATCCCGGAGCGTTGATCACCGACAGGGCGAGAAGCATCATGGTCTCGGCGGCTCCCTGGGCCGTCTCGGAGCCCTTTCTGGGACTCCGCGGGCCTGCGAGATGGCCCTCGCGGGCCGGCAGCGCCGCTCTTCCCACGCCTCCGGTCCTGCGGGCTGGCAAACGGGACGGCGTGGCTGCAGTGCTTCTGCGTCAGCCCCTCCCCGGCCAGTCACAGCAGCGAGGAGCCGCGCTCCTCCCCCCCCCCCCTGGGGGACTCCGTCGCCAAGACAGTCTCTCGAGAGGGGTGTCGAATCCGACGGGGCCCCCCGGGGGGGTCATAGGATAAGAAAAACAAATGAACTCTCGGAGGTCCGCGCGGATTTCGCGGATCGGCGCTGGACCTTGCTTGGCACATGGATCGCGCCAAGGGGCTCCAGCGCCGATCCAAGACATCCGCGCGGACCTCCACGGTCCATGCGTATGCAGGTCTTTCTTCGTCGAGGTACGGTTAGCGTTGCAGAGATGGCGTGCAACATCGATATCCGACAGGCACGCTATCCCTTGTGAGGCGATCCCCCGCGAGGGCCCTTTCTGCGCACTATCCCCCCGCCAGGGCTTCTTCGGTGCACGCTGTCTCCAAGGTTTACCAGCCTCGAACGTATCCCTATCCCTAAGATTGACACGCCAAAAGGCGATGACAATCTTAGGGATTCGCCCTCAAAAAATAAGGGAATCCCTAAGATTGGTATCGTGATGAGGAGGTGCCCAGCATAGGGATAGGGATATGTTCCAGGCTGGTAAAAGGTGGGGATAGCGTGTAATGAGCGGGCCACTGGCGCCGCATCGCACGCGCTCTCTCCGAGGCCAACCGATGAGGGCCGGAGCTGCCCCGAGCTGTGGCTGGCCCGCCTCCATGGTGATCAGGTCCCCGTCGCCCAGGTCCACCTCCACGACGCCCTGTCGCACGTCGGGGGCACCGCTCGGCAGCTTCTGGGCGAGCCAGAACTCCCGGGTGCCGCCGAGGCTCAGGGAAACGATTGGGAGGAAGAAAAACCGGCACAAACATAACATTTCGGAGGCCCGACCAGATTTCTTGGATCGGCGCTGGACCCCCCGGCGGCGCCTCCGGCGCCGCCCCTGGCAAGCTCCACGCGCCAGAGAAGGGGGTCCCGCGCCGACCCGAGAAAACCGCGTGGACCTCCGCATGCTTCTGCTCTGTGCCGTGCTCCCTTCCTCGAGATGGGGCAGTCGTGGGTGGCCCCCTGGAAGAGGAGCTCGTCGTCGGCGTGCCAACCAACCCCCTGGGCAGGGAAGGGAGAAGGAGGAGGAGGAGGAGGAGGAGGAGGAGGAAAACGAGGAGGAGGAGAAAGGAGGAGGAGGAGGAGTAGGAGGAAGAGGAGGAAGAGGAGGAAGCGAAGGAAGAGAACGAGGAGGAGGAGGAGGAGGGGGAGGAGGAGGAAAGGGAGGAGGAGGAGGACGAGGGGAGACAGATAGAGAAACGCCTGGGCCGGCGCGGGGCTCCGGGGGAGTTGCTCGAGCGACGCTGGGGCCTCCTCCTCCTCCCTCCTCCCTCCCTCCTCTCCTCCCTCCCTCCCTCCTCCTCCTCCTCCTCCTCCTCTCTCCTCCTCCTCCTCCTCCTCTCCTCCTCCTCCTCCTCCTCCCTCCTCCTCCTCCTCCTCCTCCTCCTCCTCCTCCCCTCCTCCTCCTCCTCCTCCTCTCCCTCCTTCCTCCTCCTTCCCTCCTCCTCCTCCTCCTCCTCCTCCTCCTCCTCCTCCTCCTCTTCCTCCTCCTCCTCCTCCTCCTCCTCCTCCTCCTCCTCCTCCTCCTCCTCCTCCCCCTCCTCCATTCGGAGGTGGAGCCGCTGCCCTGGGGCCGCAGTCCATAAGGGTCGGTGCTCGGGCCTCCGGGGGCCTCGGCTGGCCCGAACGCCAGCCAAGGCTGTTCGGGTCTGGCAGGGGAAGGTCGGGAGGCAATTCCTGGGAGGTCTTCGCCAGAACGAGGGCTGCTCAGACCGATTGGAGGGCCCCCGGGCCAGATTCAGCCCGGGGTGAAGCAATATGATCGGCTGCACGTAAGAGTGACCCTGGGTAAGAGTGACCTTTGGTGCGCGGCAAAACGGGGGACGCAGGGTGGCCAAACCTGGGCGCGCAAGCCGCTGCTACCGCTTCGCGCTCAGCGATCTGGGGATCTCCTTGGGCCCGCACCAAAGGTCACTCCGGCGAAAGGTAACTCTTACGTGCAGTCGATATTAAGCGGGATCAGACCAGATTTGGGCAGCTTTCGACCAGGGATGTACCAGCACCAACATAAGCTTTCGGAGGTCCGCGCGGATTTTGGACGGATCGGCGCTGGACCCCCCTCACAGGGGCGCGAACCGCGCTAGGCTTAAGTCAGGCGTGTCCTCCTACAGGGGGATTTTGGGCGAAAAGTAAAAAAATAAAAAAAACACCCCCAATGGGCAAAAATACTAAAAAAAATCGTCCCCATACTAATTCTTTGACTATTTTGATTATTTTCCCTGTAGAGGGACAGGCACGACTTAACGCTAGGCGTGCCGCCAGGGGGACCAGCGCCGATCCGAGAAGTCCGCGCAGACCTCCAGAAGCCAACGCGTCTACCCCGTGCTTCCCGCTGACGGGGCCGGCCGCGCCTGCACACCCAGGTCGGAAGTCTTCCGCCTTCGCGTGGCCCCTCCTAGGGGGCCACATGCGAACCCTACCCCACCCTCCCCCTCAGAAATCGTAGGGGGTAGGGGTAGGGTTCGCATGTGGCCACCTACCTCCTCCTCCCTCCTCCGCGGCCGCCCTGTCCGTCTTGTTCCCCTCTCCCACACGCTGGGCAATTCGCTCCTCGGTGCCCCCGTTTGGCTCTGTCGCTGGTTGGCGGCGCGCACAAGGGGGTGGAGGGAGGGGGAGGGCTTCTTAGAGGTAGGCTGCTTCTTAGAAGGCACCGACCTTACATCTATAGATCAGGCCCGCGCCTCCTAAGAAGCAAGGGTGTTTCTAAGAAGCCCTCCCCCCTCCCCCCACCCCCTTCTGCGCGTGGCTGAGCTGGTGCAGCCATTCTGCCTCGCCGCCGGCGAAAAAAAAGTGCTTACGTTGGGTCGGGCCTGTCCCCCTACAGGGGAACTTTGGGCGAAAACTTCAACAACAAATCAAAATACCCCCCAAACACAATACCACCAAAATGCCTCAAAATAGTCAAAAAATAGTCCCCAGGCTATTTTTGGACAATTTTTGAAAATTCCCCCTGTAGAGGGACAGGCCCGACTTATCGGCTATACGCAGGAGTGACCCTGGGTAAGAGTGACCTTTGGTGGGCGGCTTTGCGGGGGGCCGCGGGGAGGCCAAATCCAGGCGCGCTAGCTGCTGCTACCGCTTCGTTTTCAGCCATCTGAGGGCCCATACGTTAGGTTGGGCACGTCCCCCTACAAGGGGGACTTGGGGCGAAAAATATGAAAAATTACCCCCAAAAATACCCCCGAAATGATCAAAAAATAGTCCCCGGACTATTTTTTGACAATTCCTAGACATTCCCCCTGTAATGATAGGGACGGGCCCGCCTTATACTCAGCGCTCACGCCCACAGGCGGCCCCCCGACGGCCCCGGCCCGGGCCGCTCCCGGCCTCTCCCGGGAGGTGCGCTCGGGCGCCGGGATCTCCCTTAGGCGGCGCCGGCCGTGGCGCCGATGGGGCGGGCCGCCCCGCCATTCGCGGGCCCCGGAAACGGCAGGGCCGCTTCTGTGGCCCAATTCCCATATTTCCCTATCTTTTCTTTGGAATCGACGATGAACTTTGTCTGTGTGTTTTTCCCCTCCTGACTAAGGCATGCTCTTCTTCTCCGAAGAGTGGACTCCTCGGCGCGACTCCGCGGAGACGCGCGGCCGCACGGCTGCGCTCCGTGCCGGGGCAGCCGGGGAGGACCGCCCCGCAGCCGCGGGGTCGCGGTCCAGGGGCGCGGCACGCGAGGCCGCCGACAACAGGAGGGCAAAAAGACCTGCCTCGCTTTTGACCATCCTAGCTTCCAAGAGATACCGAGCGATGCCAAGCTACGGCCTGTACTGGCCAGGCCGCTTGACGAGGAGGCGCGTGGTATGACTTGAATTTTGCCTGGGAGCGAAAAAGCAGGGTAGGTGATTCACGTTCTGAATTGCCGTTTTGGTTTTTGCCGGTTCCGCCGCCGTTTTTTGTACCGGTTCCGTCGCCGTTCTCTTACCGGTTCCCGCTCCGGGTCCCTTCCTGGAGCCATTTCTGTTGCCGTTTCCGGTCGCCGTTGTTTTGCCGGGTCCATTTTCTCAAGGGCCACTTTTTCGGAAACGGTGAAGAAACGGCCCTGCCGTTTCTGGGGCCCACGAAGGCCCGCCAGGTCTCGTCGAGGAGACCATGTGAAGCAGGGCTGGACCTAAACGGTGTTTTTGGTGATTTCGTGGGCCGTTTTCGCTTCGACTTCGTCTTGCGGTAGAGGCGGGATCGAGGCAGGAGCGAGGGAAGCCGAAAACAACACGAAAACGAAAAACACCGTTTAGGTTCAGCCCTGATGTGGAGGCTCCCCGCGGCGCAGGCAGAGACGGAAGGCGTGAAACTTCGTGGGCCCTGGAAACGACAAGGTCGTTTTTTCATCGGTTCCGTTTTGCCTGTTTTTGCAAATTTCGACGCCGGTTTCTCACCAGCTCCGTCGCCGCTTTTGTTACCGCTTCCGGCTCCGGCCCCTCTCCCAGCTAGAGCCGTTGTTTGCCGTTTCCGGTCGCCGTTTTTGGGCCGTTTCCATTTTGAAGAAACACTTTTCAGAAACAGTGAAAAAACGGCCATGCCGTTTCTGGGGCCCACTAGGGTGTGAGACAGTGCGGCGAAAAAAAACGCGCACGGGAGAGAATATCCGTCCTGCGGATCATCGATCTTGGATCGGCGGCGAGCGAGGGGAGGAAGCGAGAAGGAGCTTCTCGGAAGGCGGCGGGGCTTCTCAGAAGCCCTCACGCCCTGCTGAGAAGTTTTCTGCGTCTTCGGGGAAGGCTTAGGACAACTTCTCAGCAGTCCAGGGAACGCCCGAGCCTTCTGAAAGGGCCCTGTCCTTCTCACTCCCTGCCATCGCTCGCCGCCGCTTGGAACGGCCCGGAAGGGCCGCCAGAAAGGCCCCTCAGAAGCCAGGAGGGTGCGCGAGAGGCCCAGCCACCCCTCGGCCTCCCATGAGAAATCGTCCACCTCCTCGGCGCGGGCCGGGCCCCCTCCGCGATCCCCCGCCCCCCCGTGCGCGCCGCCAGGCTGACTGGGGCGCCCCCACCGCCGCCAGTAGTACCTCCGGAGCCGTGAAGCACGCCGTCCACGCGACGTCGAGAACATGCATCGTCCAACCGCTGCCAAAGGAACCGCTCCTGGCTGCGGATGTAACAACCATCGGATGTGCAATCAGGGTGCTCTTGCCGCAAGGGAGAACTTGCGCATCTGTCCATCAACGCCGCGGCCGACCTGGGCGTCGGACGCAGGCCGGTCGACAACTCAGCGCCACCACCACCACTGCGCCATGCATCCGGAAGGACGCGTGGGCGGAAGAGCACGCGATTGGCGGCTCTTCGGTAAAGTCGAGCGAGCTTGCGGAGCCCCCCACGACTGCGAAGCAGGCAGCAGCGCGCACCACGACTGTGAGGTAGAACATGCAGTGCAACAGGACTGCGACCCAGACATGCGATGTCCTGATTGTTTCAGGACGGCGTTCCTAGAAGTCCCGACCCTTTCCCCGGGACCGGTTTTTCATTCTGAATCGTTTTTAAACGGTCCTGGGGCCTGGCGAGGGCCCCCCGGGGCCGAAAATAACGAAACACCTCCCGTCCTGATTTTTTTACCAACGCCATCATGTCTGGGGATGCATCGGTAGATGTCCCCCCTCTGGCGACTCTCTGGCTCCCGCCTGTTTGGAGTCCCGAGACAGTGCGGTGACAGACCGTGCGGTGACCTCGGAACCCTAAGGGACCTCACCGCACGGTCCGTCACCGCACGGTTTTGGGACCCCCGAGGCCCCTGTCGCCCGAGACATCCTCGGAGAAGGCCTCGAGTCCCAAAACCGTGCGGTGACCCCGAATCCCCACCGACTCATCGCACGGCGTGGTCACCACCCCGTTTGGGGGCCCCCGAGCCTGGGACCCGTCCTCGTAGAGGTTCAGGTTAGCGCAGTCTGGCCAGGCCTCTGGCGGCAGCCCGGGGAAGGCCGCGCCGAACACGCAGGCGAAGAGCTGCTCCATCACCTCGAGGGGGCAACGTCGGGAGGCGACACGCTCAGGGAGGGGGGGAGAAAGAGATACAGAGAGAAGGAGAGAGAAGGAGAGAGAAGAGGAGGAGAGAGAAGAGAAGGAGAGAGAAGAGAAGGAGAGAGAATAGAGAGAGAGAGAAGATAGAGAGAGAGAGAGAGAGAAACCACAGAAAACTAGCCAGAGCAAGAATTGGCAGCAACTGCGCGGGGGGGGGCATGTATGGGTGATCGACGTCGCCCCTGTTCGCAGGAGACGACCGCCGGGAAGCACGCGAGTGTGGGGCTGAGGGGGGAAGATTTGAGGGGGACTGGCTCAGGGGGAAAGCCAACAGCTGGCGTCGGCGACACCTCGCCGACAGCTCGGCGAGAACGGCCCCCGATACAGCGAACCCGCACGTTCCTGGGCGGGCGAGGGCCTGTCGGGCCCCTCTCGGCGATGCATGGGCGAGTGGGGGTTGCTGCGCCCCTCTCGGGTCGGGCGAAAGGGGGAGATAGCAAAAAGGGGGGTTTGAGAGTCAGCTCACGCAGCGGATTTCCCCGGCGCCTCCCAGCGCCTGAGGCGGCTATGTATTGAGGAATGGGCCCCTCGGTGGGGCCGAAACCAGCTGCATGCAGCAAATTTCGTAAGGCCCCCTTTCCCAATCCCCCCCCTTTCGTCCGGCCCGACCCTCCTGGGCCTATCCTCTGGTGGCTTTCGGTCCATGACTTGGGCACCCCCTGGGCGTTCGCGACGATCTGGGCACCCCTCGAACGCCCTCAGCGAGGCGCCGCCGCCAGAAGGCATCCCGAGGCTGGAAAACCACCGATCACCCGATCACGAAAAAGCCCGGAAACCTCCAGCCTCCCCAGACCCCCGACGTCATGATTTGTTCCCTAACGCCGACCCTCAGAGGTCTCGACCCATTCCCCGGGACCGGCTTCTCGTCCTGATCCTTTTTGTTGACGGCCCCGAGGGCCGGCAAGGGCCTCCAGAGGCCAAAGATATGGACAAACCTCCCGCCATGATTTCTGACGTGTCCGAGGGGATCTGGGACCTGAGCCTATCAGGAGGAGGAGGAGGAGGAGGAGGAGGAGGAAGAGGAGGAGGAGGAGGAGGAGGATGGAATGAGGAGGAGGAGGAGGAGGAGGAGGAGGAGGAGGAAAGGAGGAGGAGGAGGAGGAAGGAGGTGAGCAGGAGAACGAGGAGGAGGCGGAGGAGGAGGAGGAGGAGCAGGAGAACGAGAGGAGGAGGAGGAGGAGGAGGAGGAGGAGGAGGAGAACGAGAGGAGCAGGAGGAAAGGAGGAGGAGGAGGAGGAGGAGGAGGAGGAGGGGGAGGGAGGAGGAGGAGGGAGGGGAGGAGGAGGAGGAGGAGGGGAGGAGGAGGAGGAGGAGGAGGAGGAGGAGGAGGAGGAGGGAGGAGGAGGAGGAGGAGGAGGAGGAGGAGGAGGAGGAGAGGGGGAGGAGGAGGAGGAGGAGGAGGAGAGGAGCAGGAGGAGGAGGAGGAGGAGGAGGAGGAGAAGGGAGAGGAGGAGAAGGGAGGAGGAGGAGGGAGGAGGAGGATGAGGAGGAGGAGGAGGAGGAGGAGGAGGAGGAGGAGGAGGGAGAGGAGGAGCAGGAGAACGAGACGGAGGAGGAGAACGAGGAGGAGGAGGAGGAAGAGCAGCAGGAGGAGCAGGACGAAAGGAGGAGTGAAAGGAGGAGGAGGAGGAGGAGGAGGAGGAGGAGAACGAGGAGGAGGAGGAGGGCCCACCTCTCCTGCCACCCGTCCCCCCCCCTGGCGAATGCCCCCGGCGCCTGCCCGAAGGCGCCGCCCCGCACCTCCCCGGCGCTCGGCACGCGGGCGCCCATGCCGTAGGTGTACTCGCACCGGCAGCGGCGGTCGCGGGTGTACCTCCCCGGCAGTGCCCCGAGGGGGGGGTCCTCGCGACTCTCTCGGGAGGGGGGGTCCTCGCGACTCTGGGGAGGAGTCGCCGGAGGGGGGTCCGCCCGATTCTCTGGAGGGGGGTCCTCCGTGGCCAAAATGGCTACGGAGGACCCCCCTCGGGCACTGGCGGGAGGGGGAGGACCCCCCTCGGGAGGCTCGGGCGTTGGCAGAACTGGGTTCGTGGAACCTGGTTTAGTGATTTATACCGGGGGCGCCCCCCCGTCCCATTTCCACTGACAACTGCCGTCACCCGAAAAACACCAGTTACGGCAAACCTGGTTTACCGAATCTGGCCAATTGAGGGGCCCCAGGGCCCTGCCACTAACCGGGTCCCCTTACCCGGGGTCCTGGATATACCCGAACCTCCCCGGCAGTGCCCGAGGGGGGGGGTCCTCGCGATTTTCTCGGGGGGGGCAGGTCGCCTCCCCCTCGAGGAAGCCCAGACCCCCGATGCGAGGCGGCGGTTCTTTTTATCCATTTCCACCGCCTGGGGACCGACGTCCTGGTGCCCCAGCGGGCGGTGGATGTGGATACATATATATATATATATATATATATATATATATATATTTATCGGCCCCCGGGGGCCCCAATATGTCCATATCTGTCGAGGCTCCGAAAACTGACCCTCCAGGCGGTGGATGTGGATGAATTCCCGCCTCGGACCCGACGTCACGACTTCTTCGTAGCGTCGACCCCCAGAGCGACCGATTCCCCTGGACCGGTTGCTCGTCCTGGGTCGCTCTCGGACGGCCCCGGGGGTCGGCAAGGGCCTCCAGAAGCCACAAGTATGGAAAAGTCTCCAGACGTGACTTTTTCCTTACCCGAGTGGATCTGGGGGGGGGGCTCCTCCTCGAGGCAACGGGAGGCCAAAACCTTCTGTCCCGCTGATGCCCTATCCGCGACGAATCCGTGTCGAATCCGTGTCGGACTCGTCGAATCCTTGTCGAGTCCGGGGCGAAGCCGCGTCGAACACATGCCGAGGCAGCGCGTCGAGTCCGCATCGGCCCCGGGTCGGGCACAAGAAAAGACACCAGTTTGGAAGACAGGCGAGGTCCCCCGAAGATGCAACGCAAAGAGCCCACCCAGGCCAGGTGGCCTCCCCCGCCGGTGGAGCGGGGGCCCAGCGTCCGCCACGGGCGGCGGGGCCGGGCGGGCGGACTTTTTCGAATCCGTCCAGCAACCCGCGGGACCCCCCAAGACGCCCAAACATGTCCAAAACCTCGTAGATGGTCGATGCTCCATCCTACTCATCCCCCTCCATCTTCCTCCCTCCTGCTCCTGCTCCTGCTCCTCCTCCTGCTCCTGCTCCTCCTCCTCCTCCTCCTCCTCCTCCTCCCTCCTCCTCCTCCTCCTCCTCCTCCTCCTCCTCCTCCTCCTCCTCCTCCTCCTCCTCCTCCTCCTCCTCCTCCTCCTCCTCCTCCTCCTCCTCCTCCTCCTCCTCATCGATTCGATTATTGCCTTCCAGCAGGTGGTGGTGGCCACGGGGTCCAAGCGAAACCAGCCATGGGGTGCGGGAGGGCCAAATTGAAGGGGCCCTGGGACACACAGATAAATACACACAAATAGAAAGATTCCCCATATTTTCTCATATGTTCTAGGCTTTTGTCTTCCCCCCACTTCCCATAGTTTCCCATATTTTCCTCGGGATCGACGATTAATTGTGTCTGTGTGTTCCTTCCCCTCCTGACAGATCTCGGAACGAGCGCCACGCACGCCAACACGGATTGCGGACCCGTGGACCTGGCGAGAAGCCAGTGCCGCGCCTGATCTTGGGCGCCGGAGCGCGACGAGTCTGCACGGATACGGAACATCCGTCGCCATACTGCACGCGCCGCGACGAGAGGTTGCGCTGGCTCGACGGATGTCTGGGCTCGAGGCTCGAGGAATATTTCTGGGGGGGGAGGGAAGGGGAGGGGGACGGTGCCTTGGGGGGAATATTTTTGGGGAATATGTTGGGGGGAATATTTTGGGCTCGAGGTTCGAGGAATATTTTTGGGGGAGGGAAGGGGGAAGGGGACGGTGCAGGTGCGAGGGGAGGGGCGCAGTCGGGCCTCGTGGGCCCCCCTGGGCACCCCCCTTGTGGCCCGGAGGCGGGGCCCACTCTGAAGCTCCGGCTGGCCAGACTGCGCCCCCGGGAGAGGACTGTGGGCCGACCTGGAGCGGTGGAGGAGGTAGGAGCAAGGGACTGGCCATCGCTCGGACGTCCATTCCCTGTGCTTTTTTCGGTTTCGCGCGTGTTTTTTTTGCCAAATAATCAAGGATGCTCCTCGATGGTCCTCGCCGAAGAAAAAACGCACAGGTCCGAGCGATGCCAAGGGGAAAGCGGCACCACCCCCACCTGCGCGAAGAGCCAGGGGCGTCTTCCTGGTGCTGTGGCGCCCCCCCCTCCCTTCTCGAAGCATCCCGCTTCCCCGGCTCGGCGTGGGCCCACCTCGCTGGGGGTGGCAACCCGTGTGGTGGTGTCGATGGTTCTTGCTTTCGAGGAGGAGGGCCGGATCGAATCGGAACAAAACTGGGGCTCAACGTCGTCCAGCATGAGCCCGCCAGCCCGTTGGGCGACAGGTGGTCTAACGACATGTTTTCTTTCCTCTTCCAGAAACCCTCTTCGCCTTCGGAGAGGGGTTTATCCCTCCCCCTGCCCCCTCCCCTGGACCTAGACGGGGGGCTCGCGAGCAGCTGGAGCGCCCGAGATGGCCCAAGATGGCTCCAAGAGGGCCTCAGAGAGCCCAAGATGGCCTCCAAGATCGCTCAGGATAGCCAAACGCGGTTCATGCAGAGGGCCACAAGACGAATCCAAGTGCTTATGGAAACCCTTCAGGACCTCCCCGAGAAGCCAAAGTCCTTCAAAAACCTACGGAAAATCAATGATTGTTGCCGTTTCGCCTCTTCGCTTCCGATGTGTGTTTGAGGCCTCAAGATGGCCCCACGACGGCCCGAGAGAGCTCCAAGAGGGGCCCAAAAGGCCCCCAAGACGGCCCCAAGAGCGCCGAAGATCGCTCCCAGAGGGCCTCAAGAGCGCCCCAAGAGGCGGTTTGGAGGGCTCTTGGGGGGACCTAAATAAATGATCCCCCCTTTCGATCGATGGCCTACAAGATGGCCCCAAGCTGCTCTCCGAAGCTCCCAGGAGAGCGCCAAGAAAGCGCCAAGAGGGTCCCAAAAGAGCCCCAAGACTCCCCAAAAGAGACCCAAGAGGACCCCAGGACGGCCCCAAGAGGCCCCCGAGCGGCTTCAGAGAGCCCAAGATGACTTCCAAGATGGCTCAGGTAGCCGAAGCTGGCTCAAGATGGCTCCCAACATGCTCCAAACGGTCCCAAGACCGCTCCAAGAGCGCCCAAGAGCGCTTCAAGAGAGCCCCAAGAAGCGGTTTGCGGGCTCCTGAGGGGGGAGCTGAGTTGGGCCCCCCCCCATCCTGTCATCGATGGCCTCCAAGATGATCCCAAGAGGGTTCCAAGAGGGCCCCCAAAACTCCGAGAGAGCAGCAGCAGCAGCAGCAGCAGCAGCAGCAGCAGCAGCCGCAATAATACCTCGAGATGGTTCCATGAGTCCTCGTCCGCGTCGTCCTCATCCTAGTCCTCGTCCTCCTCGTCCTCGTCCTCATCCGCGTCCTCGTCCTCCTCGTCCTCGTCCTCCTCGTCCTCCTCCTCCTCCTCCTCCTCCTCCTCCTCCTCCTCCTCCTCCACCTCCTCCTCCACCTCCTCCTCCTCCTCCTGCCCTCGCCCCCACGCGACCCCCAGGGATGGCCCGAAGAGGCCTTCCAAGGCCACCCACCCCCTTGCTCCCAGAGATCTCTCGGTTCACCCTGGTTGCTCGCTTTGTTTGCCTAGATGTGTCTCTTCGTCCCTTTTCCCGTCAGCTCTCATGGGCAAAGCTTCTGAATGGGCTGCTGGAGATATTTTTTGTTCGCGAGCGCATACGGAAGGGCCGCGCGCCGTCCAGAGCTACAGCTAAGACCTGGTGGGGAGACGCGAAGCGAGAAGAATTATACAGGCCGTGCGCTGCCATGCAAGGAGTCATGAGTGCTGGGTCTGTGCGCATGGGCCCGTCGGCGAAACTTCCCTCACTGATCACGGGAATTACGCTGACGCCCTGGAGAGCGCGAGGAGGAGGAGGAGGAGGAGGACGAGGAGGAGGAGGATTGGTAAGGCTTGGGGCTGCTCACAGACAGCCCCCCCCCAGGCGGCCCGGCTGGCCTCAACAGGCCCCCCCAGTAGCCCCAGCTGGCCACAACAGGCCACCCGAATAGTTCGGGGCTCAACACCCCAACACCCCTTTTACCAAGGAGGGCCACGCGGTGTGGCGCACGATGGGAATGCCGCTGGTGCCAGGGTCCGCCAGGCAGCGAGAGCCGCGCTTCGCACGGAGGAGCAGCGCCTGCCAGGGAACGCAGGCCTGCAGCTGCGAGAAGAACCAGCACGAGGCGTCCGGGGGCAGCACCGACCGCCGGCAGAAGCTGAAGCACCGGCGGCCCTCGTCCCACAGCACCGTCCTCCCCAGACCTCCTCGCGCCGTGAACAGATCACCACCCCCGACATCCGCTCGCGTGCTGCTTCAATCTGCGACCCCACGAGGGTCCCGACCGCTTCCCCAAGGGTAGTCCATGTTTGATGTGGTCATGGGCTACCCTCTCGTTTGCTTCAGCACTTGGTTGCATGAAGGCGCTCTCTCTTCGATTGCTCAAGCAATTGGTTGGACTTTGGATATTCCGAGCTTTCGCCGAGGTGGCCGCCCGTGCCTCCTCGTGGGCCGTGTTGCGCCACGTCGTCGCCCGTGCCGCCTCGTGGGCGCCTCGTGGGCGCCCCCTGCGCTTGGAGGGTCTATGCCGAGGTTGCGCCACTGCCGGCCGTGCCGCCTCGTAGGCGCCTCCTGGGCACCCCGTGCGCTGGGTGGGTTTGACTACCTACCAGACCACCCCAACCCAACCCGAAGACCCGAATTTCGGGTTGGGGGGGGTAAGGGTTCCACATGTGTTTTTGTCGATGTTTCCCGACCCCCCCCACTGGAAATCGAGGGTAAATCTGAGCATTCGGGTTGGGTTGGGGTGGTTTGGTGGGTGGTGAGGGTTTCCCGAGGTTGCGCCAGGTTGCCGGCAGCGCCTCCTCGTGGGAGCTTACACGACCACATAGCTCACGCTGCGCAGCGTTCACCTCCACAGCGCAACCTCCACAATGCAATCACGCACTGCTTGGGGTCCACGCTGGTGAAATATATCAGAAGGAACGGGCCGAACGGTAATTCACTGTCCCTGGGCTCGTGGCTGAAGTGAGATTCCGCGGTGTGGATTGTTGTTGTTGTCGTCATTGCTGCTTTGCGTGTTGTTTATTGCTTGTTGTTTGTTGTCGTCGTCCCACCCGCGACCCGGCCCGCGACCCATCCCGCGACCCACCCGCGACCCAGCCGCGACCCACCCTGCGACCCACCCGCGACTCCCCCGCGACCCACCCGAGGCATACTCCGTCACCCGCCCGCGACACACCCGCGACCCACCCGAGACCCACCCGCGGCCCACCCGCGACCCACCCGCGACCCACCCACACCCGCATGGCATTATTTGCTGGGCGTCGTGCCCCCTCCCCCCCCCCGCACCAGCACGCGCGCAAGGGCGTTCGAACCATGGCGAAATGCGGCGCGGGAGGCACGCGTGGCCGAACTGGATGAAAATATTGAAAAACGATGGCGTTCTTGAGAATTCGCGACAGCGCGCAAGAGTTTTAAGTGATGTTGCAAAACAATGCGTCGTTGTATGTTTTCGGGGCACTCGATGTTGAAACCCTTGCGAAGCCTAAGGTCTCGAAGGACTGCGGCACGCGCGCGCGACGAAGCGCGCGCATGCACTTCGCCCCGTTAGTTGCAAGGGATTCTGGTGACAGGGCGCGCGCGAGGGCGCCCTTGCTTTAACGAAAAATTTCGCGCCTGCGGCGGTCTGTGCATACATGGTTGAAAATTCAACGCTTGCGGCGCGCCTCCTCAGAAACTCGCAAAATGCCGACGTCCCCGTCACCCCCGTTCACTCTTATCCGCAAGTGCGGGGTGCTATGTAAATATACAGACAGACGTATCAGAGTGAGGAGACCGAACGGTCTCACACCATCCCCGGGCGCGTGGGTGAAGTGGGATTCCGTGGCTTGGATTGTGCTTGCTTGCTGTTTTTTCTTGGTGTTGCCGTCGTCCCCCCTGCGACCCACCCGCGACTCGCCCCGCGCCCCACTCCGCGACCCACCCCGCGCCCATCTGTATATTTCTATACAATATTTCTATACATAAGTACACGTTCTGCTTCTGTATACAAGCAAAAACGCAGCGTAAAACCCATACCGTCGGAGATCTGGGACGGAAGGTGTTTGACCACATTCAGGCTCCGTGACCCCTAGCATCCAAGGAATACACGAAGGGCTCAAGAGCGCCAGCGTTGTCGTCGTCGTCGTTGTCGCCACCGCCGTCGTCGTCGTCTTCCCCCTTCAGGGTCGGCGGCGCCGGCCGTTAGGCCTTCACAAAATACATTGTCGGAGATCTGGGACGGAAAGTCTCCGACAACACTCAGGCTCCGTGAGCCCTGGAGGACCCCAGGAACCCACGAAGGGCTCAAGAGCGCCAGCGTCGTAGTCGTCGTATCCGCCGCCGCCGCCGCCGCCGTCGTCGTCATCGTCGTCGTCGTCGTCTTCGTCGTCGTCATCCCGCTTCACGGTTGGCGGCACCGGCCGTAAGGCCTTCGCACTATGCATCGTCGGAGATCTTAGGCGAAAAGTGTTCGACCATATTCCGATTCCGCGGGCCCCCAAGGATCCCGGGACCCCACGAAGGGCTCCAGAGCGTCGTCGTCGTCGTCGCCACCGTCGTCATCGTCTTCGTCGTCGTCGTCCTCGTCGTCGTCGTCCTCGTCGTCGTCGTCGTCGTCGTCTTCGTCGTCCCTCTTCAGGGTTGGCGGCGCCAGCCGTGAGGCCTTGGCAGTGCACATCGTCGGAGATCTGGGCCGGAAGGCCTCTGTGGGGAAGCCATGCATGAGGTACTGATGCCGCTACTGCCACAGCCTTTGCCAGGGTGCGCTCTCACCAGAAGTTTGGGGCGGAACTAACGGTGGCGACGAGCGCCTCCCAGGAGGCCCACAAAGGCCGACGATGGAAGGCTCCTCCACTGAGTTGGACTGCGGTGCGGCTCCGTGAGCCCCCAGGGGGCCCCGGGAACTGTCCACAAAAAGCGGACCGGGAGGAGAGACCTGCACTCCCGACCTGCGGCCCTCGACCCGCAGTACCGTCGTGCCCAAATCTCTGGCGTCGTTTTTTTTGGTTGCAGGCCTCCAGAGCCCGACATGTATGTATATGTCTATATAAAAATGTTTATAGTATATAAATACATACATACAGACATACATCTACACATGCTTACACATACGAACGCACAGCTACAACGTACATACACATAACAACTAAACATATACATATACAGACACATTCACAGACACGTATACATAAACGTATATACAAACACAAACATATACATGTACACATACATATACACATACACATACATAAACGTATACTCATACACACACGTACACATATACATATACGTATACGCATACATATACGTATACATGTGTTATGAATACACATATATATATGTAGTGAAAGAAAACACGTCGCTGTTCGAGATGTCCGACATGCCTGCGTAACGATGCGACTGCCGCCACGCCCGCAACTGCTGCTACCAACACGCCTGGATACTATAATGCTCGACGCGCCGCCTCGGCAGAGACGTCTGCACAATTGGAGGAGATGGCCGCGACGATCACATGACCGAACCACTCGACTCAAAACAATCGGAAACATGTAATGGAATGCGCCGATCCACCGTACATCCCGTGATATGCTACCGGGCGCACTTCATAGGTGTGCGTTTTGCTAGGCTGGAAAATACAACAACAACAACAACAACAACAACAACAACAAAACCTCTCTCTGATCACTTACATGGTCGTGTTCCTTATAAGTGACGACAGCGCACAACAATGTGAAACTCAAAACGACCACATTTTAAACAGGCGGTTGCTGTTTGGGGATCTAGTTGCTGTTCGGAGGGATAAATTATCTTGTCCTGCCGTGGCTACCAGACCAACCTTAGCTAAACTTTCCAAATTGGCGCTTGATCGAGATGATTCGAGCCTACATCGGATGGGCGTTCTTTCTCGGGCGCCTTGTGTACAGAAATTCCTTTCTGACGAACCTTGTCATGCACCCACGACGGTTGCGTGCGCAGGTGGCGTAGCGATTGCCTTCGCCGAGACCCTGTCTGTGAACAGCCTACGTCTGGGCTCAAATCCAAAATCTCGCGCCATTGCTTTGAAACCTGGACATGTATTACGATGTTGTAGAATCCTGATTCCCTGGAGAGCAATACCAACACAGTCTCAATAGAGGAATACGTTCGGATACCATGCTGCCCATGCAAGCGGGCGAACCCATACGTGCTCTGCTGTGTGCCCAAGCACCCTGCATGGCCACCGTCTACGTAAACATCACAGTCAGATTGTGGAGGCTGCAACGTAGTCGCCGACGCGTTCTAGGGCAATGACGCTAATACCTACCAGTGCGTCTTACTTGTTCCATGTCTGCCACCGTGGGGTTGGACATGCCACGCGATGCTTCCTTTCCTGCGAATTGCAACTCTGCGCGGGCAAACGCGAAGAAGTTGATTCTCACGCACGCATTCCTGGACCCAGCGGTCATCTTTGGATCAAACTTTCTGTTTCACACCAAGCGCGGTTACTGACTTCGCGTTTGCTCGCGAACGGCCCAAACCAAACTGCAAAGCAAATACCTGTTCGTACTCAAGATACGGCTTTGTCGTCCTCTCGCTTGCACACCAACGGATTATGTTGCTTAAGCCTTGAGCAATATACTCACTGGATGCGGTGATGGAGGTCATCCAAGGTACCACGGTCTGCAATGTCAAATTTGCCGTCATGTACTCAGAAACGATTTTAAACCTACAGCTGAGCCCACTGCAACGAAATCGTCTCCTTGTACGTAACATTTCAAAACGCGTACCTTGTGTGCCAAAACACATGGGTCCCAAACCCACTAGAGAATCCACCTGCATGCATCACTTCCGTGCACTTCGGCTCCCAATGAAAAGCGGCATCACGGGTGCCGTATAGGCTTTTGTTCAAACAGCCACACGTGCCAGGCGAATGGTTTTCTGGTGACAACTGCACATACACTTCTCAAGTGGCCGAGCATGAACATGTGCACGACGACCGTCCAGAAACAACAAAGACTCACGACTTGTGTTGTTTGGGCTACTCTGTCATGCACAAGCTGAGGATGAACAAGCCTCACATGGTGGAGTTGCTGCAAAAATGTCGCCTCTGTCCTTAAAGTTCTTCAGCTCCTGTACTCCGGCCAATTCTCGTCGCCTCTGTTCACGCCCACCCCACGGGTGCCTATAGGAACACGGCCTGCTCTCCCAAAACATTCAGACGGACTTTCGTATACTGGTTGTGCTTTCTCATTTCTGCCCGTCTTGCTTCCGACACCTTCGAAGTTCCGAGCGGCGCTCCGGAGACGTTGCCCCGAAAACTCCTATAATCCCCAATCTGAGAAACCCGTGCTTCCGAACACAACACAACGCCTACTGAATGGAAACTCAACAAATGAGAACAATACAACTCATTCACCAAACCCTCAAGCACACCTACATAGAAACGGATTTGCGAGACACCTGCTTGCCAGAGCCCGTCCGCACACCATTCCTGTACTGAGTCAGCGCATGACGACGAATTGCCACTCCACGGTGGCTCTTTGAATTTACGCTGTCAAAAACACCATGCACGAAACAAATACAATGATTTGTTTGGTTTCTAGAAGCGACGGAGAAACTCCAAGTGTCATTATTGTTTGTTACTGCGCCGACCACCCACATCGGCAAGTTCTTGTTCACCGACAAGATTGCTTGCTTCCTGTGCGAAGGATTACTGATATTCCAAAAACTGCCGTCGTTAGGGCTCCCGCGGGTGAATTCAATAATAAGAGAACCATCCAAACCATGGCGCATGCCTAACTCATCCAATCGCCCATCAATCAGCGCAGACAGACACGTCCCGCAACCCAATTCACGAACGGATTTCTGCAATGATTGAAGAGACTCTAAATCAACATTCCGAGCGATGCTTTCTCTGGCAGACCTTTCAACTCTCCTACGGTCATGTTCTCTCGCTGTGCCTCTAAGTAAAAACCGTTTGAGCCATGCCCCGCGGACCCAGAAGATGGCATCTGAGAGCCTGCCTGTGCAGGGGTCGAGCTATCAACTCCCAACGCCGCCTCGGCGCTTTCTCGGGCACCGTCCGTCAGACCAGCTGCAGAAAGTGTGCGTTTCTGACTGGTTTCGCCCGTCTCGGGATCGATCGGCGAGCTTTGTGACGCGATTCTACATGTCGCTTCACCCTCAACATTGAGATTTTCGGCCGGATCCGTTTTGGAAAAACTTGGGTTATCATCTATTTTTCGTTTCTGGAATTCTTCCCGGAATTGCCCCTGAGGAGAAGACCACATCAGTGGGTAGAGCCGGGCACGGCACGCTTGCGAGTGGGCAACAGCTGGTTTGCCATCGCGGTGCGCCTCGCAACCTGCGCATCCAGCGGAGCGCCCAAATTTGACAACGTCCGCCGTCCTGATATACGATTGTCTTGGAATTGCTACATGTTCTTCTGGCCTAGCTAACGGAGGCCGCGCTGGAAAGCCCGCCGGCTGAACAGGTTCGATCACCAGATTCACTTTCAACTCTGACTCGTCGGACGCAGGGTTTGGTTTCCAAGGGGCCCCTTTTCACTTCCTTGAAAAACTCTGCAAACCAATGCAACGACGGAGGCCGTCTACGGCACGAGCTTGCTTTCACTACACCATGTGGACTGCCAACAAAAACCTCATCTAAATGGTCGGAGATCCCAAGAAACGCACCATCTACACATTAGTCGTCTAGCTTGTTTAGTTTGCCTTTGCTGCCAACGGCTGGCAAAAACTAAAAAAACGCGAGCCCACCGAACTGCGGCAACGCCTTCAAATACCGCTTCCCCTCAGACGCTCGCACGGCGCACCGCCGTCTGTGCCTACCTGGCACCTGTTCAACACACGCGAAGCAAAACACACAAGCCACGGCAAAACTGGATAATCTGAGGACATGGTCCATTCAACATTCGTTTCGAGAGCATCTTTCGGTGTACGGATGAAGCCCGACATCGTTTAAGCGAACGTTCAACAACACCGCTTGCTTGCCTGATGGTCTCCAACGGGACCCGTTGCGAATACGACCTGGTGCGACTGGTCAAGAACGGCCGGCTCTTGGTCATATTTAAAAACAAAATTTTGGTAGCCTAGGTGGTTGAAGACATCAAAAAGACACATCACCGCGTACGAATGAGTCCGTCCTTGTACTACTCGACAACGACGACAACCTGACTCCTGATCTGCACACGCTGACACGTGAAGGTGGGATGATCACTTTGACCAAGAAAGAAATTGTCAATCGAAATGACATTGACTAAGCGAACTCTGTCTGATGCGACCCTGCGGTTCGAGCGTTCCCGCGCCCTCGCACGCAGTGGGCACCAAGACCGGCACTGACAGTGGTAACTGTTTTCGTGGTCGATGATCTCTCGACGCGCTGGTTCGCTTGGGTTCAAGACTTTAGGTAAAACCCGAACTTCGTCGGAGACGCGGGGTGATCCAAATTCAGGTTCCGGAGGTGCAACATCTAACTCTGGACGGTTTACCCAATCTTCTTGGTCGTCCACCGGCGCGACTGCTGTCGGAGGCGGGGGTGCTCCTCTGACGCGTTGAGATTTCGAAATTTCGTCCGGATGCCATTGGGCACTGCCCGTGTTGCTCTCTACCTCCACGCTGTCATCAGCAGCAACTGGGTCAAGATTCTCATCAAGAGTTGGGTCGCGCGCACAGCCCAATGTGAAACTACATGTTTGCCATTTGGGAGGTCTTACGCCTTTCTCGGCTGCCGTCAAGAAAACTCTGGAAGCACTGCCAGGGCCCCCAGAACCGCTATCGATGGCAGATGGGGGGTCCGCTTTCACTTTAGAACCTGATGGCAAAATCTGAACCTCCATGACGTACATGTTATTATTCCTGTCGAAAGGTGTCTTGCTACGCGTGCTGACGTCGTAAATGAAATCTTGTCTCGGGAAAAAACACAACCAACTTGTCCTGATCACAAATGTCTGGCACAGACATTCAAGGTTTACGAACATCTGTGACACGAGATTGCAAAGATCACTGTTTGTTGTTTTTGTCGAGGTCCTTTAGTTTCTGGCTCCGTTCGTCTGGAATATTCGTGCCACATGCGCCCCTGTAGTCCTGGCCGTTTGGTGGGCCATGGTATCTTTTCACTTTGCCGCACACACAAGCAAACCTACGCGGAATTACTCGCACACACGCTCTGGAATCCAGTTTTGCCTTCAACGTTCCGAGGAATTTCGTTTTAGGGCACCGTCGTTTGGAGTGTTCCGACGCAAGTGACTCGATGGACAGACTATCTTTGTCGTCTGATTCTATCTGGAAATACTCAGTGCCAGAAAGAACTGGATGAGCAGAGGCAACAGTAAACCCAGCAGCTTTCACTGAGGCATTTTTCGGCTTCACCGTCTCCGCGGGATTTACCGCCAATACAAACTGTTTGCTGAATGCCTCGTCCAACACATCGTAAACAAATAAGAACCCTGGTTGGTAGACGCCGTGCGCAGATCCGAACTCGGATTGTCCAGCACCGCCAGAACCAACCCGTCGAATTCAATTTCGTCCGCCTGCGGCTCAGGCTCACCTACAAGCTTTTCGCAAATCGCGTTCGACATGTCGATTTGCAGCTCGCGCGCGGAAAGAGGCTTCCTATCACGACAGTGTCATGCTTTGTGTCCCCATGTCCCGCATGAATTGTACGAACAATTGTACTGGGCATTGTTGTTCCAAATGCCGGAGGATGGCCCAGGAAGGCCAGAACCCCTGTTGTTTGTTGGGCTGCCGGTCCAAATCCACGAGTTTTCCGGCTGCCTGTTTTGCCGGTTTGGCCCCTTTCCGTCAGCGCCGCCTGAGTTTGAGGCGCCACCGTAGCCTTTGCCGCCTCCTTGGCCTTTCCCAAAGCCCTTTTTGCCGTGGATTGTTCCTACCCGTTTGCCGCCTTTGCTGCCTCCTGTGCCTCCACCTTTACCGCCCTTGCCAGTGCCTTTCCACCAACAGTTCTCGCTCGAATGCCCCTTGCCGCCGCAGTGGGAGCATTTGCCTTTGGGGTCCTTACCGCCTCTACGTATTATTAAAAACGTTCAGATCCATCCTTTCTTGGTTCGCAGAAAAGGAACTCTTACTCTCAAGATAAGAACCGATAGCTTGACGGATCTAAGCGTACGTCGCGCAGGAATCTGCATTCAAATACAAATAATCCTGCAACTTACCAGGGCACGTGCTAATCAAAACGGACGCTTTAGTATCATCGTTGAACGGTTTCGATCCTGTTATGTGTTCGTATTCGCTTACTCGTTTCTCCCATTCCTCGATCGAGGACCGGAGCTCGGAAAACTGAGCCTGCGCCGGGTTCATCGAAGAGCGAATGATGTTGCAACGCCTCCTGGCTGACTGGGAAACGAATTATTTCACAAGTTTGCGCCAGGCTTCACAGCCGGAGCCTTCATCCACATTCTTGACAATGTCTGAAGTAGAACCCGCTACCAAAGAAGCTAAAGCTGTGTAAACGTTATTGCTCATGCTGTATAGTTCTGCTTCTGATACACCGACAAGGGAAAGAACTAGATCGTCCATCGCGTTGAGGTCTGTCGCCTGTGAGGCTGACCAAGCACAAGCTGTACGTACATGAGTGTGCACAGATGACAAGTGCTTCTGGAATTTGACGGAGAACGTGGGCAACTCGGACCTTTCAGATTTGAACGCGACTGGTTTTCCCGATTTGTTTCGAAGCGATTCGTTCAGAGCCTCTCGATGAGAAGTTGTCTTCGATGTGTTCCCGCAACTCGTCAACTCTTGTCTTGTGTTTTATGTCCTTCTCCCTGGATGTTTGTTGCAACGCGCTAAACTGGCACTTTCGCAAGGTTCTCTGTCACAACTTGCAGCTGCTGGAGCGCTGCATTCAACTGTTCTGCTGTTGCCGCCATCTTGGATTGGGCAGTCCTCGGATTCAATTCGCACAGATCGGAAACGAAATCCCAGAGGTCCTACTGAGGAGAACGCTACGCTACCATGAGAAATATGTATGCTTGCTGAGACTTACTAAAAGACTGCGGAACGATGCAACTGCTGCTACTCCCTACAACTGCTGCTACCGACATTCCTAGTCACTAGAATGCTCGACAATACACATACACATATACAAATACGTATACATATACCTGTACATATACATATGCATATGCATATGCATAGACATATATATATATATATATATATTCACATGCATGTGCATATGCAAATGCATGTTCGCATACATATACATATACACATGCGTATACTGCTCAATTGTCCTGTACATGTGCATATACACCTACATATACATACACAGGAGTATGCATTCCCAGTTGCATATACATATGCATGTATACCTACATATGCATATGCATATGCGTATACGTGTACAGATGCATATACCTAGAAATAGACATCGACGTGTACATATACATCAACATGCGCATACCCACATACGTACACATACACGTGGATACGTGTACCCGTAGACATTTGTTCCATAAACATAGACATCGGCACACACACACATACACGTATACATATACAAATACATATACCCTGTACATATACATACACCGATGGTCCTGCACAGACATGAAGATGTACACATTACTGAATTCAACCATCAAACTACACATGTGCATTTACATATATGTCTACACCGTACATGCATGCCTCTATATACACACGCCCACATGCATGTGTACACATACATGCAGACATGTATAACACATAGCTACGTGTAGTCATACATGCGTAGATGCGCACATGCATACATACATACACACACAAATACGTACAAACACCTACATACATACACATATGCGTACACACATACATACATACATATATACATACATACGTACACACATACGTACATATATACATACATACATACATACATACATACATACATACAGACAGACAGACCGACAGACAGACAGACAGACAGACATACATCTATACATACACATGGGCGGCGACCATAAACGGGTGGTACGCAATTATACATAGCAACTCTACGCCGAGGATACCGTGGGCCACCAGCGTGGCACAGCGCGTGGAGAAGAGGGCGCCTACGCGCGACCTTACGCGGGCAGCTACGCGCGAATGTCGGCGCAGTCGACCCCGTTTTCTCCCGTCGCTCACGTGAGTATATATGCACGCACACACACACACACACACACACTGCTTGGCGTCGCGGCCACGCGCGCGGCAGCGCGGCGTACAACACATGGATGTGTAGGTATGTGGGTGTGTATATACATATATATATGGAGCTAAATGCTCGACATCGGCGCTGTTCGCAGAGGCAAGAGCGGGGACCACCATGGTTTGGGACCCCTCCGGGCGGAACTCGGCGGGTACCCCCAGAACGCCGACCGCAGCACTCCGAACATCGCGGACTCAAACGACACCTGGGCTAACGCCCATTTACGTCGAACAGAATCCGTCATACTCTGTTTTTCGACGCGAGGGGGTCTGGGTCGTCCCACGGCGCGGTTCGGCTATACGCAAAGAGTGACCCTGGGTAAGAGTGACCTTTGGTGCGCGGCTTTGGGGGGGCCGCGGGGAGGCCAAATCCAGGCGCGCTAGCCGCTGCTACTGCTTCGTTTTCAGCCATCTGAGGGCCCATCTGTGCCCGCACCGAAGGTCACTCCGGCGAAAGGTCACTCTTACGTCTAGTCGAACGGCGCGGTCCTCCATCCCGCCGCGTCGCCCGAGTGCTCCCAGAGGAACTCCAGCGGCCGGTCCGACAGGGACGGCTCGGCGGGCTCGGGCTCGGCCCATCCGGCGACGGGCTCGGGGAGGCCGAACAGAGATGGGGCGCTCATGGAGGGAGGGGGGTAGGATTAGGCCGGGCCTGTCCCCCTACAGGGGGATTTTGGACGAAAAATAAGAGATACTCCAAAAATGCTCCCAAAAAGCCCAAAAATGATCAAAAAATAGTCCACAGACTATTTTTGACTATGTTTGAATATTCCCCCTGTAGAGGGACAGGCCCGACTGAAGGGTAGGAGAAGACGGAGCTCAGACCTCCTCGTGTCGTTTGGGGATCCCAAGAAACATTGCGGTGACCGACCGTGTGGTGGCCTCGAAATCCCAGGAGACCTCACCGCACGGTCCGTCAACCCACATTCTCGGGACCTTGGAGGCACCAGTCGCCTGAGACATCCCCAGAGAACGACCCAAATCCCAAAACAGTGCGGTGACCCCAGGTCACCACTCACTCACCCCACGGTGTGGTCACCGCACCGCTTGGGGACCTCCGAGTCGGGACAACATCACGATTTGACAGTTTTCGAAGCTCCTCAGGATGGAAAGCCGGTGCTGGGGAAGGGGTCGAGACCTCTGGTGGATCACGTTGTGAAGCATGCTCTAGGAAGGAGGAAGAGGAGGAGGAGGAGGAGGAGGAGGAGGAGGAGGAGAAGGAGGACGGCCTCGGCTTGAGCCACTGGTGGGCGCGCGAGGGCGAAATGCAGGCGAATCTCTGGTCGGGGCCAATGTCGAAGTGAGACTGAATGCGTTTGGATGTCCGGCCCCGGGACCTCCACCTGGGCGAGTCCTGGGATCTACTGGACTCTTTCTTGAGGGGCCTCTAACGGTCCTGTGGCCCTCACTCAATGCATCCAGCTGCTCATCAGGGGAGCCAAAACGCCCAAGCACTCTCGGACATGTGCCCAGGTGATGCCTGGCATGCACCAGGGGCCCAAACCGGCTCCCGCACCGCCCAGATAGATACAAAGTGCTCCTCTGCTTCACCACAGCTCGCCGGCGTCCCACTCCTGTCGCCCTAGATGAATTCCGGGGGCTCCCGCACGGCCAAGGAGGCCCAAGAGAGCCCCGGAGACGAGCCCTGGAGGCCTCCCAGACGGGCCCAAGAGGACTGCCGAACAAGAGGGGCCCCAGATGGCACACGACAGGGCCCAGAGGGCCCTGAATGGGCCCAGGCAGCTCCCAGGAGGCCTGTGAAGGCCCCTGACCGCCAAAAATACTTGCGTATACGGCTTGAAGTGCTGCCACTGTTGACCCGCAAGGTCTAGATTCTGGATGGCTCCGAAGCTGGCCGGGGGTTCCTGCAAACATCCTCAGCAGAACGGTCGCCTCCCTATCCTTCCCACTCCCACTCCTCTTCCCTTACTCGCTCACCCCCAATCCCCAGTGTCCCACCTCCACCTCCTTCTCCCTCTCCATCCTCAAATTCCTCTCTGGACGTATTAAATTCCTGTTGGTGCACACACTCCAATCCAGATCGGCTGACCAGAAAGAACGCAGACAGCACTCTTCCTCCTCATCCTCCTCATCCCCCTCTCCTTCCTCATCAGGCATCCTCCTATCCCTCTTATGGCCCTTCCCCATCTATCTCCGACTGGTGCCTCTTCCACCTCCTCTTCCTCCTCCTCCTCCACCTCTTCCTCCTCTCCTTCTTCTGCCCCCTCCCTCTTGCCGTCCTCCTCAGGACAACACCGATTGGTCTCCTATCTCAGTCCATCCCTCCACTTCAGGCCACCTAGTCCTCCCCCTTCCCTTCCTCCACCCTGCGTCTGCTCCTCAGGCAAACTCCTCCTCCTCCTCCTCCTCCTCCTCCTCCTCCTCCTCCTCCTCCTCCTCCTCCTCCTCCTGGTGGGTGCCTCTCCCCCCTGCTGCCTCCTCCCCCTCCCGCTCCCACTGTGGGTCCTGAGGTCGAGATTGGCGCTCCTCCCAAGGACGACAAGCAAGGAAGCGGCGCCCACCAGCGGGCCGAACTTGAAGGAATGTGGGCGTGCAAGCTCTGCCGAATGAGAGCTCCCACGGAGGCCACCACGGCCCGACGGGTAAGCAGAAGTATCTATGTGTGCTACTGCCTTTCTCGCAACTCGCCGAGAACAGGAATCGGCACAGCATACGGATCGTGCGTGCGTGCGTGCGTGCGTGCGTGCATGTGTGTGGTTGTGTGCTCGTGTGCTTGTGTGTTTGTGTGCTGTGTGGTTGTTTGTGTGTGTGCTTGTGCTTGTGTTTGTGCTTGTGTGCGTGTGTGTTTGTGAGTGTCGTGTGTTGTGTGTGTGTGTTCTTGTGTGTGTTGTGTGTTTGTGTGTTTGTGTGTTTGTGTGTTTGTGTGCTTGTGTGTTTGTGGGGTTGTGTATGTGTGTGCTTGTGTGTGCGTGTGTTCGATGTGTCCTTGTGTGCTGGTGGTGTGGAGCTTACAAGAAATTCTTTACGACGTTGCCACGGCGTTCATAGACGAGTGCATTGGCCACCCTCCCAACAATAACAAGCTAGTGGCTCTACACTGCTTTAAGAAATGCCGCGATGCGCAGCAAACCCTGTTTCGCCGCCCATCACTCTGGATCTGATAATCAGAAAAGCGCGCAGCGTCGGGGGGTTCAACCACTACATAAGGCGATAATGCAAGGATACCACTCAGTAAGATGGTCTGATCCCTCCTCGCCCTCCTTTTCCTCCATCCCTGTTTTCCCCAATGAATGTTTACACTGAGTGGTCCTAGCGGACATAGAAGAGATCGGCGAAAGTAGCCGGCCGATTTCGGTGGGCGGCTCTCGGTGGGCGGCTGTCGGTGGGCGACCCCTCTCTCTCTCTCTCTTTTTCCCTCTCTTTTTCTGATGCTGATGCTTTTTCTCAGTGTTATGATCTCTCACTCTCTCTTATTCCCCTCTCTCTCTTGGGGGCTCTTTCCGGGCCGTTGTGGGGACGTGTTGTGGCCCTCTTGAATCATCGAGGGGCCCTCTCAGGCCATCGAGGGTACCTTCGGAGGCCCGCCTGGGTCATTTTGGACCCCTCGTGCGCCGTCTTCGGGCAATAATATTGGAGACCTCATAAGCGATTTTGAGCCGACGGATGCCCGAAACGGCGAGGATGCCACAACCCCTCCAACGCGCAAGGGCAATCAATGAGCTAGCCTCTTAGGGCCCTCTTGCGAAACTGCGGCCGCGCATGGTGCTTGCTAAACTTTCGGACCATCCACTGATTGGGGTTTCTCTGGTTTAATGTTACAAATCCGCCGACCCTGTCGGCGTGTGTGAAAGGTTTGTCCGTTTGAATCGTCGTGCCCGTCGCCGCTCCCCCCCATTTCCCTGGGACCTCCTCCTCAAGCGATCCGGTTTGGTTTAACGAGAATCAAACAACGTCGTAATTGATTCGAAGGGAAGCCCCTCCCTTTGATCCATTCCCTGGCCGGCAGGGGGGGGGTCCCAAAGGGGGGTCCCGGGGGAGGGCTCGGGGATGGGGTCCCAGTCCCAGGGGGGCACCTGGAGTCGTTACCTCGCCCTCGAGGGGTCCCCCCTGTGAACATGGGGGCCAAGGGGGTCCCTTGTGGACAAGGGGAGATCAGGACACCTCCCTCCGCCTCCCCCGTGGACAAGGGGACCACCCTCCCCCCCCCTCCTCCAGGACTCCCCCACCCCAGGTTGTACCCTTCTGGCTCTTATCTGCTGCTGCGAGGTGCTACGTGTTTTACAGAATGCCTCTAAGGGGCCTCAACTCTGCTGCGGAGCGGATCAAAATGGTCACGGAGCTTCCCGAGGAGCTCCCCAGGACGACCCCCAACCGAGCCCAAAAGGTTACCAAACGAGCCGCAAGAAGGGCTCCAGAGCGTCAGCGTTGTCGTCGTCGTCGCCGCCGCCGCCGTCGTCGTCGCCGTCGTCGTCATCGTCGTCGTCGTCGTCGTCCCCCTTCAGGGTCGGCGGCACTGGCCGTAAGACCTTCCCGACATGTCCTCCCTGTCGCACCACTAGACATGTTGGTAGGGCGGGACGGGCGTTTCGCCTCAGGCTACCTCACCGTGTATGGCTCTGACACTTGAAAACGTGACTCTCGCAGGATGGAGGAGGGCTCCTCGTCAGAATGTGGCTCTCGCATTGGCGGCGCGCACATTCGTCTTACAAGTTTGCAACAGCTTCAAGGGTTCGCATGGCTGAAGTCCCAGGAATGTCGTTCTGGCACGAGTTAGACTTGCCAGGATGTAACAGTCACATTAATTCGCGGGCCTGAAGTCACAGGAATTGTTCTGGCACGATTGCCGGCTGTCAGGCCACAACAAACACGTCGACTCGCAGCGTTGAGGTCCCAGGAATGTTTAGTCGGCACGAATGAGGATTCTCAAAAGGCTGTCTTCCGATGCGGCACTTCCCACACTGAAGGTAAACTGTTGCAGGGACCTGTAAAGAGGGAACTTGGAGGAAAGCATCATAATAAACTCATTCATGCGCCTTGGGTCTACGTTTGTCCTCTTCTTCCTCCTCCTCCTCCTCCTCCTCCTCCTCCTCCTCCTCCTCCTCCTCCTCCTCCTCCTCCTCCTCCTCCTCCTCCCTTCCCCCATTTTCTGCTTCCCCAGCTACCCGCTACCCCCCTCCAGTCCTTCCCGCGTCAGGTAGCCGGCGGGGGCCGCAGAGGCGCAAGCGGGGGGCTCGGGGGGGCGGGCGGGCCCCGGTCGTAGAACAACTCTGCGAGCGGGTCCACCTGGCGGCGGGAAAGGGGGGATGGCGGCAAGGATGACGTCGCGGGGATGGTGATGGGGACGAGTACGAGGATCACGGGGATGACCAGGCGCGCGGGCAGTCATAGTAGGGGTCAAAAATCTCCCTCATAATGACCACCCCGACACGCGAAGACGTTTAGCAAACGCGCCCAAAGAAGGAATCGAACAGGACAGAGCTGTTCAGTAAACGCCCAGGGCCGTTTAGTAAACGCCGATGATCGGGTCCGGGTGGTTGTTTCCTCCCTTGGACATAGGGTAGAAAATTAGGATCAGCACGTCGGCGACGAGCAAGGAAAGGGGAGGAGGAGGAGGAGGAGGAGGAGGAGGAGGAGGAGGAAGGAGGAAGACGGGGCGGTAGAGGCAGGAAGGGGAGAAGGGAAGCGGAAGAGGGGGAGGACAAGCAGAAGGGAGTCCCTAGCATCTCCTCGCGGTCGCCACACCAATCTTCGAGAGGGTACCTGAGAGCGCGCGCTGCTTGGAACGCCCTACGAGGTGCTCGCACGTTCATGCAGAACGCCACTGCGGCTGATGTGGGAACTGAGCCGAAGCAGGCCTTCCGATGCTGCAACTTGGGGAGTGGGGAGGGGTCGGCATCTCAATTCCTGGATATCAGGCCCTCGATGTTTCGACCACAGGGGTAAACCTGCAATCTCGCGAAAGGGCATCAATAAAACGACGCGAAGATCGGGACAAAATCGGATCGGGATAACTCGAAGTCTCTGAGAGTCGGCGGGTTTGGAGGATGTATTGGGCGCCGCGGCCGCTCCAGAGCGTTCCGGCACGCTCTGAGAGCGCTCCGGAACGCTCTGGAGCGATTTATCCCGATCCTAACCCTGTTTAAATCAAACCTCCATCAGCCAATCAATGTAGGTCTGAACCGGCCTTCCGACCAGAATGCCAAGTCCATTGCTGCGGCGGGGGGGCCAAGAGAAGCTTACAAAGCCTGGGCAACTTTCGGCCGAACTCTTGCGCAAACGCTGGGACTGGCATGCACGTATGACCCCATGGCATGTGCAGGAGGCTTGAGTCGAAACTGGGACACGGTTCCGGGAAAATGCTGCAGAAGCAGCTGGCCAAAGCGAGCTGGCGCAAGTGTGCCCCGCACTCGTCGCTGGAACAACGGCCCAAAGGCAAGCCTGCGCGAATCTGCCCGTCAAAGTGTCGAACACGAACCAGCTGGAGAGCGTGACGGCGTCTGCGTCGCCCATGGCGTCTAACATTCTGCGGACAGGCAAGAGGAAAGGGGAGAATACGGGGAATAATAACGATCGTGGGCCTCTTCATTCTCCTTCTGCCCCTCCTCCCGCTCCCCCGCCTGTCTCTCCTCATCGATGGCCGAAGGCCCAAAGCTCGCTCAGGTGGGCTCGTAGTTTCGTTATCTCGACTCGAACCGCGAATGGTGTCACTTACTCACTCACTTACTCACTGACTCAACCCTCTTCCTTATCCTCCTCCTCCTCCTCCTCCTCCTCCTCCCCCTCCTCCTCCTCCTCCTCTTCCTCCTCCTACTCCTCCTCCTCCGCTTCTGCCTGTTACTCTTCCCGCCAGTCCATCCCTCGTCCCTAACAGGGCAGGACCTGACAGGCAAAGCCCATTTGAGAGAGGAAGCTTTCGGGTGCCAGATTTCAAGTTGTCGCAAATGTTGCAAACCACGCCTTCTCTCGCGCATCCCTCCCCTGGGCTTCCCGAGCTCCAAGGCAAGCAAGCAACTACTCAGAATGAGCAGCTAACCTTGAGAGCAACTCGGGGTCGAAGGGCTGGCTTCTCTCAGGGCAGGTTTCCCCTATGGCAGCCCAGCCCCCCTCGCATCAGTTCCCATCCCCGCAACCTCCTGGGCAAATGAGCTTACCCGTGCGCGTCACGCAGATTCCATACCCTCCCGCTTGCTCCGTCTGGTGCGGCACGTGTCCCGCAGTTTCTCAAGCACCATCTATTGGAAGCAAGTCATGAGCAGATGGTTTATCTATATTTGGTAACTGCGGGCATGCGCGGCCATGAGGACAATTAAAGACTCTCCCCCCACATCCATATCGATGCATTCGGGAAACAAGACGTGAACCGCCACCTCAAGTCGTGAATTAATACAATTGGCAATGGCTACTCAACCATTGCGGTTCCCGATTATGTGCAACTGGACGGGTCGTTCAGGAGACATTGTGATCTCCTTTCCGGATGGGATCGCCTGTCAACCGCACCGCCGCATGTAATAGCATGTAAACGTCAAGGCGATACAAACACATGTCCGCCAACCCCCTCGTGAGGTCACCACCAAGCAAGCAGGAACATGTACGTGATTCTTTCCTGAGGGAAAGCTGATCACTGAGGCAGGCACTTCCTACAGGGCCAGTTGCTCCTAAAGAACCCCGCAGGCGAGACCTGGGCAGACGCCGAGCCTGTGATCGACCTTGCATCCCGGAAGCGGACACCTGCAAGACACGGCGAAGGGAAGACAGAGGGAAAACAAGATGACGAGCCCTTCTCTCACAGGTGGGCGCGTTGGAGGAGCCCTCCTTTCGCAGAGGGGCCCCTGCACGCATCCCAGAAGCCCTTCCTTCACAGAAGGGCCAAACTGTCACCTCATTTCGGCTTGCGGATCCGCAGCGAGAGCAAAAGCACGGCAGCCAGGCAGCACATTGGGGGTCCCGAAGCGGTGCGGTGACGAACCGTGCGGCGCCCTCGAGATCACCGAGGGCCCCACAGCACGGCCCGCCGCCGCACCGGCCTTGTGGGGGGACCTCGGAGGCCCTCCCGTCGCCCGCGGGCCCGCTCGGAGAAGGACGCGAAGGCCCCCCAGACCGTGTGGCCACCCCTCCGAAGCTCGGGCCGGGCGAAAGGGGGGGATAGCAAAGGGGGGGTTGGAGAATCAGCTCACGTAGCTGATTTTCCCAGCGCCTCCCGGCGCCGGAGGCGGCTATGTATCGAGGAATGGGCCCCTCGGTGGGGCCGAAACCAGCTGCATGCAGCAGATTTCGTACCCCCCCCTTTCACACTCCCCCCCTTTCGTCCGGCCCGAGAAGCCCCACCGACTCGCCACACAGTGTGGTCACCGCACCATCGGGTGCCCCCAGAACCGAGGGGATGAGCGGACAGGGGCGGGCAAGAGGGAGGTGAGACGCGGAAAAGAGTGCGAACAAAAAAAACAGGAAAGGCGGCCAGGCACAAAGAGGCAGATCTCGCTGCCCGGCCGTGCTCCCTCGGCCCTGGTTGCCTCTGAGATCCAGTGAGAACCGGCCGCACTCTGAAGGTCGGAAAGGGGTGTGGCACACAGGGGTATGGGGCCAATCGTGGACATGGCGATGCGATCTGCGATTAATAACACTGCCAGATCCGCCTTTACATTAACTTAGCGCCACACCCCTTCACACCAGACCCCTCCCCAGACATGCGACGTCCTGATTTTTTCAGGACGGCGTCCCCGGAAGTCCAGACCCTTTCCCCGCGGCCGGTTTTCCCTCCTGAGTCCTTTTTTGACAACCCTGGGGCCCGGCGAGGGCCCCTAGGGGCCGAAAATCACAAAAAAAATCACAAAAAAACTCCCGTCCTGAATCTTTTACGACGCCATCATGTCTGGTCGGGAGCGGCCAAGAGGGGGGTGTCCAAGAGGGGGGGGGGTGCACATCATGATCGGCGGCATGTGCGCGGCCCAGCGGGGGGCCAGGGACGTA
>CAUYUJ010018471.1:470817-498317 GCA_963575745.1 Prorocentrum cordatum
CCTCCGAGGAGGGGATCGCCCCTCTCCCCATGCCGCCGCACCCTTGGGTCTGGGCGGGAGGCTTCGCGAGGGGCTGGAGCGTCAAAAATGGCATCGGTGGGGAAGCCATAGTCATCGGTGTTGCAAAAAAGATGTTGGCCACAGGTTGGCCTTCTGGGGGGGCACCCCAAATTGAGTACGCCTCCTGATTTGATCGATCTCCTACAAGATGGCCTCACAATGGCCCCCGAGGCGCCCAAGGGTGCCCCAAGAGGGCCCCAAGAGGTGGCCAGGAGGCCCTAAGATGCCCCTACGATGCCCCCAAGAAGCTCCCAATAGACCCCAGGAGGTCCAAGAGGCGGCCCAAAGGCACCCAAGGCGCCCCAAGAGGCCTCGGCGAGAAGGCCAAAACCACTTATTGCACCAAGGTTTTTGCAACAATTTGGCCTCATGCGGGGGGGGGGGGCAGTGATTGCGGAGACACCCCTCATTTGATCAATCTCCTCCAAGATGGCCCCAAGATGACATCCGAAGTTCCAAAGAGTGCCCCAAGATGGCCCCAAGAGACCCCCAAGAGGCCCAACGGGCCCCCGATAGGCCCCCAAGATGCCCAAAAGTGGCTCCCAAGAGACCCCAAACATGTCCCAAGAGGTCACCCAGAGGCAACCAAGACGCCCCAAGAGGTCACGGCGAGAAGGCCAAAATCAGATTGTAGTAAAGTCGTGGCTACAGGTTGGCCTCCTGCGGGGGGGGGGGGGGGGGGGGCCCCCCCCAATTTGCTACGGCCCATCCTTTGATCGATCTCCTCCAAGATGGCCGATGGACCTCGAGGCTCCCAGGAGTGCCCCACGAGGCGCCCAGGAGGCCCCGAGGAGCCCCCCCAAGATGCCGAGAGGGGAGCGGAGCTGAATTTGAACGCAACCATTGGGGCCCTGGGTGGAGCTCCCTATGGGGGGGGCTACGAGGCCACGAAACGTGTGCGGGGTGTGCTGGCATGGAAGGTGGAACCGCATGCGACCGCAGCCACTGGGGCACATTCGGTGAACCTCCCTATAAGTCACGAAGCGTGTGAGGGGTGTGCCGACATGGGGGTGTGGAACTGAATACGAACGCAACCAATGGGGCCTTTGGTGGAGCGCCCTGTGGGGCCACGAAACGTGTGAGTGGGGGTCGAAGAATTGAAACGCATGCGAACGCAGCCACTGGGGCCGTGGGTGGAGCTCCCTATTAGGCACAACACGTCGGAGGCGTGTGCCGCCAATAGAGAGTGGAGGTGCGTGTGAACGCAGCCACTGGGGCGGTGGGTGGAGCTCCCCATGGGGCCACGAACCGTGTTAGGGATGCGCCAGACTTGAGGGTGAATCCACATCCGACCGCAGCCACTGGGCCCTTGAGTGGAGCTCCCTTGGGACCACGAAGCGTGTGAGGGGCGTGCCGAAACTGAGGTGGACGCGCATGCGACCGCAGCCACTGGGGCCTTGGGTGGAGCGCCCTATGGGGCCACGAAAAGTGTGAGGTGTGTGCCGAAATGAAAGGCGGAATTGCATGCGACCGCAGCCGCTGGGGCCTTCGGTGGAGCCCCCATATGGGGCCACGACACGTTTAAGGCCACGGAACGTGTGAGGGGTGTGCCGCCAATGGAGGGTGGAACGCCATGCGAACGCAGCCACAGGGGCCGTCTGTGGAGCTCCCTATAGGGCCACGAAGCATGTGATGGGTGTGCAGACATGGGGGGCGGAACTGAATGCGAACGCAGCCAATGGGGCTCCCGTTGGGGCCACGAAACGTGTGAGGGGGGGGCGAAGTGGGGATTCGAACCTCATGCGAACGTAGCCACTGGGGCATTGGGTGAAGCCCTCTATGGGGCACGAAACGTCGGAGGCGTATGCCGCCAATGGAGGGTAGAGGTGCATGTGAACGCAACCACTGGGGCCCTCGGTGGAGCTCCCTGTGGGGCCAAGAACCGTGTGAGGGATGTGCCGAAATTGGGGCGGAACCGCATGTGAACGCAGCCACTGGGGCCTTGGGTGGAGCTCCCTATGGGGCCACGAAACGAGTGAGGTGTGTGCCGAAATGGAAGGTGGAACAGAATGCGAAAGCAACCAATGGGGCCTTTGGTGGAGCGCCCTATGGGGACACTAAACGCTTAGGGCCACGAAACGTGCGAGGGGTGTGCTGCCAATGGGGTGGCGGAGATGCATGCGACCGCAGCCACGGGGTCCTTCTGTGGAGCTCCCCATGGGGCCGCGAAGCGTGTGCGGGATGTGCCGAAATTGGCATGCGGAGAGCAGAGGCAGGAGGGGGAGGAGGAGGAGGCAGAGAGGGAGAATGGGGTCGAGGGAGGAGGAGGGAGGCAGGAGTGAGTGACGCGGGGCGCTGTCTCTTCAAAACGAGGACCCAACACCACAGGATGGTTGGACAAAAAAAACATCGGAGATCTGGATCTGCTCCTTGAGCCGAAAGCCCCCCCCCCGCACTGGAGGCTCTCTTGTGGCTCCGCGGCCGACGGCGGCGGAGTCGGCTGCACGCCAGAGTGGCCCTGGGCAACGGTGGCCTTTTGGTGCGCGGCTGTAGGGGCAAGACGCTGCTTTCGCATCGATGTCGGCCATCCATCGGGGAGGCGTGAAGGTGGGGTAGCGGCAGAGGTGGGCCTAGAGGAAATCCGTTCGAAACGGCACTCCGAAAACGGAGAAGTGAGCATCCAGCGCGGAACGTTCCCTGACCGCCCCCCCCCCCGGGGGTAACCCACCCTCTGCGAGCCCTCGAATCTGGGGACCCCTGCGCGCCCGCACCAGAGGTCACTCCGGCGAGAGGCCACTCTTGGGCGTCGCCGACCGAGGGGCGCGCGCTGCCTTGCCAGGTACTCCGGCGCGTAGAGGTCGTCGTCGTCGAAGTGGGCCACGACGGGCGCGAGCGACAGGTGCAAGGCGACGGCGGCAGGCTGAAGCCGAGCGCCGTGCACCCGCCGCAAGGTTGGGAGGCTCACTCGTGGGAGCCTTCGCAGGCACGGCCAGGGGCTACCGAGCCAGATGAGTGGGCCACCAAGCTGGATCAGGCCAGATTGGGCCCAGGGTTGAACATGCTATGCTTCATAGCTTTATTGTCAAGGATGCGGTAATATTGCAAAATATCATGGCTGATCTAGCGGGACACTGCCAGAGTAGGCTGGTTGTCGACCACGGATATACCAACGCCGATGCTGACTCCGCCACCGTGTCCCGTGCACGTGGAAGCGTGAAAGAATGCCAAGGTCTGTCTGGTGGTGTCCTGTATTATTGTAAGCCCTCCTCTACTCGCGAAATGGCTGCGATTAACGACTATTGTGTCCTGGCTGTGGTTGCTACTGTTTTCATTGGCACGCACAAGTCCCAACAGAGCGTAGCAGCATAAGTGTAGGCAGCCTGAGCGATAAGAATTAAGTCCCACCTCAACGCAGCCTGAGCAACAAGACCTCTGAAGTCACAGCACAACGCGGCAGCATTGATGTAGGCAGCATCAGCGTGCAAGACTGATTTTAGGAATTTCAATGGGTCCTCACTCTCGCGATTCACTTATCCCATGAAGTGGGATAGCAGACGCCTGCGTTACGACGAATTGCTGAATTTGGCAACGGTCCCCAAGCATTGCGTTCCAGATCTGCTGAGTTTTGCAGTGGTCCCCAAGCGTTGCGTTTCAACTCAGACGGCTTGGCATCCCAGCTTATAGCGTATCTTGCAAGTTTCGTGTCCAACCGCAGGTGCTCACACCTTATCCTTTCCTCCCCCTCCTCCCTTTCCCTCCATCTCATCTGGTCCTCTTGCATGCTCGCTGTGCGATGTGCGAGTGTAGTCACATCTGCCCTGCAGCCCAGCACTGGTCCATGTACAGTGGCTGTGTTCCAGCGCGCGCGCATTGTGTGATTGCTTTCAACACTTGTCTGGCCTTTGTTTTCAATTCACGTTGTGCCGATCCGCCGTCTAGACACGGCTTTTCCCTGGCCTGTCCTGTCCCCCCCTCTCGCGCCTCGCTGCATGCACCGCCCCTCCTCCTCCCGGAGGCGACGACCCCTCGTGCGCAACGACTGGCCTGCGCTCCCGACGCCGCGACCCCTCGCAACAACAAAACAACGTGTCCGCGTCCCGAGCTTCCACGACGGCCCAGGCAGGCAACCAAGGACAACGACATGGCCCAAGGTGCCTCGAAGGCCCCCCAAGATGGCCCCAAGGCGGAACGATGCTGCCTCAAGCCAGCCCAGGATGCCTCCAAGAGGGCCCACAACTGCCACAAGCGGAGCTCCACCAGGGTCCGAAGAAGCTAAAATCAGTGATGCCCTTTCGGTTTGTGCATGATGTTCGCATTCTCGCCTTTTCCGGGCTTCCGTCAGCTCAAGACGGCCCAAAAGGCCTCCACGATGGTCCCAGGACGGCCCAAGAGGCCTCCAAGACGATCCCAAGATGGCGCAGGAGGTCCCACGATGGCCCAAGAGGCATTTAAGACGGCTCCAGGACGGCACAAGTGGGCCTCCTGTGGGACACAGCACGGCCCCAAAAGGCCCTGCGACGACCCAAGACGGACCCACGACTCTGACCCTGGACACATACCATACGACCAAGAGGACCCCAAGACGGCCCTAGAGAGCCCCAAGACGCCGTAAGAGTGCACGGAGATGGCGTCAGGGGGCCCCAAGGGACCCCCAAGACCGCCTCGCAGGAGACCAAGACAGCCCAAAGACGGTACAAACGAGCTCCATGAGAGCTCATCAAATAATGAAGACGCCAGGTGTCACCTTTGACGGCCTTCCTCGTCGTCCTCCTCCTCCTTCTTCTCCTCCTCCTCCTCCGCCTCCTCCTGCTCCCGCCCCTCCTCCTCCTCCTCCTCCTCCTCCTCCTCGGCCTGCTCCTCCTCCTCGGCCTCCTCCTCCGCCTCCTCCTCCTGCTCCTCCTCATCATCATCACCATCATCATGACCATCACCATCACCACCGCCGTCGCAAACATCATCCTCTCCGTTATCATCGTCAATAGCAGAGGCACCAGCATCAGTAACATCAAAATCAGCATCAATATCGACAGCATCATCATCATCAACATCATCATCATCATCATCATCATCATCATCATCATCAGCATCATCATCATCATCACCATCATCATCATCATCAGTATCAGCATCATCATCATCGGCGTCAGCATCATCATCATCATCATCATCATCATCATCATCATCATCATCATTATCATCATCATCATCATCATCATCATCATCATCATCATCATCATCAACAGCATCAGTATCAGCATGAGCATCATCGTCATCAGCATCAGCATCATTATCATCAGCATCAGCATCAATTTCATCATCATCATAATCATCCTCATTGTCGTCGTCGGCGTCATCGTCATCGTGATCATAATCATCATCATCACCATCATCATCAGCAGCACCATCATCAGCATCGTGATTATCAAGCATCAACAGCTTCAGCATCATCATCATGAGCATCATCATTTCCACATGCACGCTCTGAAACGAATTCATCGCAAGATTCATGTTAGTTTGCGTAAGCATATGCGTCATCACCACCACCATCATCAGCACCATCAGCATAATCATCAACATCACAGCCATGATCATTTCAACATCAGCACCATCATCACCATCATCACCATCACCATCATCATCATCAGTAGCATCCGAATCATCATCATCATCAGCACCATCAGCAGCATCAGCATCAGCAGCATCACCATCGTCAGCATCATCATCGTCGTCACCATGTTCGCCAGCATCATCATCACCATCATCAGCACCACCACCACCACCACCACCACCACCATCATCATCATCATCATCATCATCATCATCATCATTATCATCATAGTCAGCATCTGCATCAGCATGATCATCATCATCAGAATCAGCATCAGCATCAGCATCAGCATCATCTTCATCATCAACGTCGTCATCGTCATCGGCGGCGTCGTCATCGTCATCGTCATCGTGATCATCACTATCATCATCAGCATCTTCATCATTTTCATCCTCATACTCATCATTATAAGCATGATCAGTTCCGCATGCTCTTATTCCGATTCATCGTCATATGCAGGTGCGCATGCGTAAGCATCTGCGTCATCATCATCAGATTCAGCACCATCACCATCATCAGCATCGCAGTCATAATCATCGTCATCATCCGCATCATCAGCATCATCACCATCACCACCGACGCCATCAGTAGCATCCGCATCGTCATCATCAGCAGCATCAGCATCAGCAGCATCACCATCATCAGCGTCATCATCATCATCGTCGTCGCCATGTTCACCAGCATCATCATAAGCACCACCAACATCATCATCATCATCATCATTACCATCGTAGTCATCATCATCTGCATCATCATCGTAGTCATCGTTATCATCTTCGTAATCATCGGCATCAGCATCAGCATTATAATCAGCATCGACGTCGTCATCGTCGGCGTCGTGGTTATCGTCATCGTGATCATCATCATCATAATCATCACCATCATCACCATCATCATAAGCATCGTCATGTCACCATGATCTGATTCAGAGTCATCGTCATATTCATGTGCGTATGCGTACGCATCTGCGTCATCATCATCATCTTCAGCACCATCACCATCATCAGCATCGCAGTCATAATCATCGTCATCATCAGCATCATCATCATAATCATCACCATCACCACCGATCATCAGTAGCATCCGCATCATCATCATCAGCAGCATCAGCATCAGCAGCATCACCATCTTCAGCATCATCATCGTCGTTGCCATGTTCGCCAGCATCATCATCATCACCACCACCATCATCAACATCGTAGTCATCATCTGCAGCATCATCATCATCATCATCATCATCATCATCATCATCAACGTCAACATCACCAACAGCATCGTCTTTATCACTATCATCATCCGTGTCATCGTCGTCGTCATCGTCGTCGTGATCATCACAACCAACATCATCATCACCACCACTATCACGGCTCTCCCAACCTTGGAGACACGAGGTGTTGCACGTGACGGTCTCCTGTGTCCCCTCGATCCGTCGCCACACAGAATGCTGGGCTGCCACGGTGGCGGGACATGCCGCAGGCAGCCTGATTTAAGCTCCCAGAAGTTGCATCTTAACCAATCGTCTCGGCGGCCGAGGTCGTCATCGGAAGCGCGCATCTGGGGCTTCGCAAGCGCTCGTTGGCCTCGGCCGACGTGGCCACGCGCGACGCTGCCTTCTGCTTTGCACTAATCCCCAAACCTCTTCTCCTCAGGCCAACTCTTCGATCCTGACCCGTCCGCAGTGAGGAACCCCGGGCCCGACGGCAGGCAAAAGCACGCGCCATGTTTTTCCAGAAGCCCTGAAATCGAAGGGAGGGCGTCGGGCGGACTGCCCCTGCTCAGCGCATACCTGGCTCAACAATTTTGGAAAGAATGCGCTGCAACTATTTGCGGGGGCGTCCCAAACCTGGCTGGCTCAGCCAGCGCGTGAGGCCACCTCCGGGACCGCGTGCGGCTCCAAACCCTGGCCCAGCTAAAACGCGGCTCTGCCGGATCCTGAAGGATCCGCGGCGCTCGCAGGACGAGAACGATGCCATTGGCTCAGGATACGTTTCAGGGTTTCAGAGGGTGTCTCGCGGCCCTCATGTCTGCAGCCCGTGTGGAACCTCCGGGAATCTGGGACACCCTTGCAATCCTGAGACGCATCATTGGCACGACCTCTTGCTCCTCCGAGCTCTGGCCGGCCCGCGTTTGCGTTGAACCCCGTCACCTGCGAGCTGCGGGCGACAATGAGGGCCTGGCCCGGATGCAGGCGCCAGTGAAGGCACACAAGTACATAGACACAGATAACCAGCTTCCCCATGTTTTCCCACATCTTCTGGGTTCTCGTCTTCCCCCCACTTCCCATAGTTTCGCATATTTTTCCTGCGAATCGACGATTACTTGTGTCTGTGCGTTGTGTCCTCCTGAATGAGAGCCTGGCCCGGATGCAGGCGCCAGGCTCCAGCCTGCGGGCTGTTGCGCTTGAGCCCCACGGGCCAGCCGTGGCTGGGCACCGCAAAGTGGCGGTAGACCACGCGGTCGTCCTGGAGGGAGCCACGACCAGTCAACATTTCAGTCGGGCGTGTCCCCCTACAGGGAGCTCTTGGGCGAAAAACAAAAAAAATACCTAAGAGATACCCCCCAAATACTCAAACATAGTCCAAAAATCGTCCCCAGACTGATTTTTGACTAGTTTAGACTATTCCCCCTGTAGGGGGACACGACCGCCTTAAGTCAACATGGCAAAAAGGGAATCGGATCGGATCGGCACGTGCGTCGGAAGTGTTCTGCTTCGGCACGCAGTCGAGATCGAATCGGACCGGCTGCGCCAGGATGAACGGCAGCACCGTGCAAGCATCGGGTCGCATCGGGTCGCCGGAGCTGTCGGAGTCGAGTCGGATCGAGCTGGCCGGAGCCGATATCGAGTCGTACCGGTCGGGCCGACGCGGATCCTGGAGGCAGGGCGGCAGGGAAGGAGGCGGGGAGGCAGTGAAGGGGCCCACAACACACACAAATAGATACACACAAATAAAACAGATTCCCCATCTTTTCCTATATTTTCTGAGTTCTTGTCTTCCCCACCACTTCCCATATTTTCCCATCTCTCCCTTGGGGTCGACGATGAACTGTGTCTGTGTGTGTGTGTTTCTTCCCCTCCCGAGGCAGGGGGCGATCGAGCGGGCGGCCGCCCGGCCCTGCAGCAGGCAGGGCCGCGGCCCGGGAGAGGACGAAAAATACCCGTCGGGCTGCGTTTATCCCATCTTGGAGGCCTGGAAATGGGCACCAACACCAACACAGGGGGGGCTTCCTCCACAAGGGGAAGAGGATCCTAGATTTCGGTGTTGGTAGTAATATGTGGGCCACATTGGAAGCCAGAATATTACCACCATCACCGAGATCGGGATCGTCTTCCCTCGGTGGAGGCACACCGCCGATCTTGGTGTTGGTGTCAACCTCTAGGCCCGGGAGATGACGAAAAATACCCGTCAGGTTATGTTTATGTCGGGCGCGTCCCCCTACAGGGGGATTTTCGACGACAAATTTACAACATACCCGAAACATACCCCCGAAAGGTCAACAAAAATGCTAAAAACACAGTCCCCAGACTATGTTTGGACTGTGTTTGATTACTTTGGGGGTATGTTATATTTTTCGTTGATTCCATCGTACTTGAGGACCACATCCCAGAAAGCATGTCGCGCCCCCAGAGGCGTATCGAATGCCTGCCCGACACGCTAGCGGAATGCCGAACAGCTATAACCTCCCCGGGCCAGACACGTGAGAATCCTCCGGTCTGGGAGCTGTCCTGGTGCTCGGAATTCCTTCTGGTGGGAGGAAGGCAGGGAGAAGGGGAGTCAGACAGGGGGGATGAAGGTCACGAGCGGCGAACACATTCATGTCCGCGCCCTCGCGGTCTCACCTCCACGGCGCGATCCTGTGGATACGCGACGCATGGATACGTCCCGTGCAAAGAATCTGCGAAACAACGCCCCGCATCCACGGAACCGCAGCCCAGGGGCCCAGCCCGCGAGGCCGTGGGTTGTTACGGATACGTACGATTTCCGCCCCGAGAAGGGACGCGAGGGGCAGGGAGGAAGGGAGAGATAGAGAGAGAGAAGGGAGGAAGGGGGAGAAGGAAACGGGGGATGAGGATGAGCGCCTGACGAGAGGTGAGTGGAACCCCACCCCACAAATAGAAACGTATGCTCCACCACTCTGGTCGAACTGACCATAACATGTACCACGCTGCCGAGACCATGTAAGAGCATTGATGCACCGACCACGTCCAGTAGCGTAGCGAGGGCACGGGGAAAGGTGAAGGAGGCAGAAGTCTCGGATGATGAGGGGGAATGTGACGAGGATGCTGCCTCCTGTCCTCCTTTCGTTCCTTCTCCCTCCTCCCTCCGCACGCCTCTCTCCTCGATCCTCGCCCCCCTCTCTCTCTCTCTCATACCCATGCTCCCGAGCTCATCAGCCCCCTCCCCATCATCGCAATAAGAACTGTACGACCACGGAAAAGCGAGCTCCCGCAGACAGCCACAAGTCAGCCCACAGATTACATCCCGCCCGCTCTTGCGCTGCCGTGTGGGTCGGGTCAGACTGCGAGCTGGCGAACAAGATATTCGTGGCCACTCTCGCTTGGCCGCCCCCGATCGGCGGCCAGCCCCGGGGGGAAAATGAGACGGGGCGGGCCTTCTCAGAAGGCTCGGAGGCCGCCCGGCCTCCTGAGGAGTTGTCTGGACCTTCCCCGAAGACGCAGAACATTCCTCGGGAGCCCGGGGGGCTTCTGAGGAGCCGCGCCGCCTGCGGAGAGGGCCTTCTCCTGCTCCCCTCCGCCCGTCGCTCGCCGCCGGCGAGAAGCAGGCTCGCCCTGGCATCTCCCAGAAGTGGCTGCCACCCCACTTGCGGCGTGCCTGCATGGTGCGCGATCCTTTCCAGGTTCGACAGAAGGAGGAGGAGGAGGAGGAGGAGGAGGAGGAGGAGGAGGAGGAGGAGGAGGGGGAGGAGGAGGAGGAGGAGGAGGAGGAGGAGGGGGGGAGGAGGGGGTGGAGGAGGAGGAGGAGGGAGGGGAGGAGGAGGAGGAGGAGGAGGAGGAGGAGATGGAGGAGGAGGAGGAGGAGGAGGAGGAGGAGGAGGAGGGGGAGGAAGGGGAGGAGGAGGAGAGGAGGGGGAGGAGGGGGAGGAGGGGGAGGAGGAGGAGGAGGAGGAGGAGGAGGAGAGGAGGAGGAGGAGGAGGAGGAGGAGGTGGAGGAGGAGGAGGGAGGAGGAGGAGGAGGAGGAGGAGGAGTGACCTCTAGGCCGGGCCTCGCGGCCCCAGCGGCGGCAGTCGCGCTCGCGGCCATGGCTGCGGCTGTACCCGGGGGGCGGCGGCGAACAGACTAGGCTCGAGTCGGGTACTCGAACCCCGCCCAGGGTCCATCGGGGCGATTTGCTCGAGCTGCGTCCAGCCGCGGCGAAAAAACGTACCCGACGAAGCTCTGAGACAACGGCGTCACCGCCGTCGGCGAGAACAAGGGCGGCGGCGGCGATTGACGACGGCGACGGCGGCCGCAGCGACGAGGAAACTGAACGACGAGGACGAGGACGAGGACGAGGACGAGAACGAGGACGAGGACGACGACGACGGCGGCGACGGCGGCGACGGCGGCGGCGACGACGACGACGACGGCGACGACGACGACGACGACGACGACGACGACGACGACGACGACGACGACGACGACGACGACGACGACGACGACGGCGGCGGCGGCGGCGGCGGCGGCGGCGGCGGCGGCGGCGGTGGAGGCGGCGGGGGCGGCGGCGGCGGCGGCGGAACGACGGCGGAACGGCGGAACGGCGGAACGGCGGGCTCCTGCTCGGCGAGGCGCCGCAGCATCGGAGACGGCCTGGGAGCGCAGACGCGGGGGGGAGGAGGCCGGCGGGGGCGAGGGGGGGAAGGGCGGCCGAGACGGGAGGAGGGGAGGGGAAGGAGCAGACGGAGGAGGAGAAGGAGGAGGAGGAAGGGAGGGAGGGAGGGAGGAGGAGGCGGAGGAGGAGGGAGGGAGGGAGGGAAGGAGGGAGGAGGAGGAGGGAGGGAGGGAGGGAGGGAGGGAGGGAGGGAGGAGGAGGAGAAGGAGGAGAAGGAGGGAGGAGGAGGAGGAGGAGGAGGAGGAGGAGGAGGGGGGGGAGATGGGGGAAGACGGAGGATGAGGAGTGGAAGAGGAGGGTCGGCACAGACTGACGACGAATGGTCACGGTGTGACGCAATCGAGTTTATGTTTCATATATATATATATGTTTATATATATATGTAGATATAAACATATCTCTAAACATATCTGTATACGTATATGTGAAAATATACAGATGCACCCACGAAATCCAAGGCAGATGCAAACATGGCGACGGGCAACATCGCAGGGGACACATCCTTCTGAACACATGGCCCCCCCCCCCCGAAAAACAAACTTCGATCCGCGATCACCGAGCCTCCTCCCCATTCTCCTCGTCATCGTTACGTTCATCGTCGTCCTCCTCCTCCTCAAGCCCACAACTACTCGCCTCACCCAATACTTCCTTATCGGGCATGTGATATCTCCTGCAAGAGTAACCTAGGATACTTGGGTGAGACAACGGCTTCGCCAGCTTCTGAGGCTCATGAGCTGAGATTGCACCGAGACGAGCCTGTGGCCCTCTTTGAACATCACCCTGCGACTAAGTCGTTTTTCCCGAAGAAGGTAAGAGCCTCCATGTTTTGCCAGTCGGGCCAGCCGCTGACGCTGCTGAGTTCGGAGTTGTCATACCAAAACGAGCCTCGTACCCGCTTCGTCGAACCACTGTCGCCAGCTCCCGAGGCTCATGACCTGACAGGTGTACCAAAACCAACCCCGTACCTTCTTTGAACACCACCTTCCAGGAATAAATGGTTTTCAAAGGAGGTACGGGCCTCTGTGGGTTGTTATTATGGCCAGCCTTTGACGCTGATGGGCTCGAGTTGTCCTACCGAAGCGTACCGCGCACGTGCTTCTGAAACAACCAAAAATCCAGAAGGCGAGATCGCCAAGCAATCAATGGGCTCTTCCTTGAGCCCTGCTGGACAGCTTCCCCAGCCTGGCAGCTCAGGTTTGCATCAAAATGTGCCCTTCAACCTCTTGGAAGAAAGAGCGCCCTCCAAGGGGCGGATTTGAAAGGCCATCCTGCACCCGCGGCTTCGGCCAACATGCCCCCTGCACCGCAACCGTGCCTTCATGAGGCTCTCTGGTGTGGTGCGAGCTGGATGCCCATCCCTGGGACGCACAAGGTCATCCTAGTACTGTATGTCCTCATTGGAGGCGCGCGCCCGACCCGAACATATAGTATACCCATCTTGTAGTACATCGTTTCCCGAGCGGTGTTGCCGGAAAGCGCCCGCCACGGCGCATCTACTACAAGATTTCTCGGTGCGCACGTCGTCCCTGGGAGGGCGACGCACACACAGTATTGGTATGTTGGGATGACGCCGAACCCCTGTCGATGAACAAGCGTTGGCATGCGTGTGTCAGCGCATACCTGGCCTGCCTGGACGGCCCCGAGTCGTCCCTGCAGCCGCTGAAGGCGCGGCACCCTTCCCCATGGCGAGGCCAGGGGCCGCTGGACCTCGGGCCGCTCACCTCTCTTCCCTCCTCTTCCCCCCTCTTTCTCGGGGGCGCGCAACCATGGATTAGCGATCCATGGATTTGGCGGGTGGTCGCCAAGTCCATGGATCGGGGGAGGTGCCCTCCCCAAAATGCGGCTGGTGCCGCCTCCTTCGGCGGCGGAAATCCGCGATTTCCCATGGAAGCGGGGCCCGTCGCTAATCCATGCCCCCTTGATCCATGTTTGCGGTCGCCTGACCATCCCCTCCCCCTGACCCCTCCCTCCGTCCTCGTCCTTTCTGCGCCCTGATATCGAAACCACTTTTTGACCCGCTCGTTTAGCCGGTCGTTTTCTTCGCCCCATCCCTCCGTAGTTTCTGGGGGCCGGGCGTGGTTCTTCAAGCGAAGGCTATGGGCGAAAATCGTGCCTTCGGGTGAAGGCTCTCACTTTCGCGCCTGCCTCTTCCCCCGCACCCTCCCTCGGGCAAGGGAGCCCAATGGCGCCCCTCTGGTACAGAAGTGGCCCTCAGGTGAGGGCCCCTTGGAGGCATGTGAGGGCCTTCTGGTGAGGGTCCTCGGTTCGTGCCTTTCTCCTCCCCTCGTATCCCCCCTGAGGTGAGGGAGGTCTTCAGGTGAGCGCGTGGACCCTCAAAGGCAGGCTCATGGGGAGTCGGCGCAACAGGCCGGCTCGTAGGCGCAACACAACGGAACCAAAGAAGATAGGCAGCTACAGTCGTCTACTGCACCCCATCGAACACTTGTGGCCCTAGATTGTGGCAAGAATGCAAGTGATGACAAGTGAGGCTTTGCAAGTACATCATCGGGATTCGGGCGCATGCTTCGCGCCCACATTTGATCATTGAATCCTCTGGTGCGCTCGCTGTGCACCACGGCCCAGCCGCACCACACCAGCATATCCACAAGTCCTCCCGCTTCCCTTTACCTGCTGTCTCCCCCACCCCGCGTTATCCGATCCTCAATTGCTGAACATACAGCATCGTTGGGGGACAGGTGAGGGAGAAATGGAAACGAGTCCCCGAACTACCGAAGGGCTGTTATCACAAGTATGGTGACAATGAATTCACGCGGCCTCGGAAGGGACCAGGATGCATTTCGACGCTGGAGCCGCAGAGCCCAAGCTCTCTTGATTCGTCGGCCCAGCCCGTGAGGCATGGACACAGATGGCCCCAGGCCATATGCTACATCGGGACACCGTGCTATACAGGGTGGTGACTCCAGCACAGTGGGCCCACTAACGGGGCTAAGGCGCCCCAAAGCCATATGACATCAAGTCCTCCTCCTCCTCCTCCTCCTCCTCCTCTTCTTCTCCTCCCCGAACGATTTTCCTTGTAAATGACGCACCCCCAGACGTATCGGCAGGGCGGGCTGGGCGTTTCGCCTGAGACTTCCTCACTGTGTATTACCCGAAGCAGTGAATTCTGAACACTTTCACAAACGGCCGGCGGGTCGTTTTCAAACAGTGGCTCTCTCCTTAGCGCCGCGTATTTCCGTTTCGAAAGACGGATGGAGGGCGGGTGGTTTTCAAAATGTGGATCTCGCCTTAGCGCCGCGCACATTCGTCGTACGCATTGCCAACAGCGGAGGGCGGCTCCTTTTCAAAATGTGGCTCTCGCCTTGGTGCCGCGCGCATTCGCTTTAAATCTCCCTTTAGCACCGCTCACACTCGTCGCACAAGTTCCCAACACCTTCAAGGGTGGAGAGCGGCTGGTCTTCAAGATGTGGCTCTCGTCTTCGCGCCACACACACACATGTGTGTGTCTTCAAGGTTTGCATCTGTGAAAGGGGCCCAAGGACACACAAATAAATACACACAAATAACAAATCCCAAAGTATTCCCATATATTTTGGGTGTTTGTCTTCCCCCCCACACTTCCTATATTTTCCCATATTTTCTGAGAATCGACGATTAATTGTGTCTGTGTGTTTTCTCCCCTCCTGAAGATGGTTCGAAGATGGAGGGCGGCACTTTTTCAAAATGTGGCTCTTGCCGTGGCGCCGCGTACATTCCTCTGAAAAGTGTGCATCCAGTTCCAGGTTCTGCATGGTTGAAATCCGAAGGTGTTCTGAAGCGGCTTTGAATTTTCAGGACGCGACAGTTACGTTGATTCGTCATGCTGAACTCCAAGGTATCGTGACCTGGCAATATTTAGGATTGCCATGACGCAACAATCACGTGGATCCGAGGCGTTGAAGTCCCAGGAATGGTGCTCTGGAGCGATAGACGATTATCAGACGGTTGTGTTCAAACGGGCCACCTCCCGAAACGCAAACCAATTCTTGTAGGGACCTACGAAGATGGAATTTAGAGGGGGGGTCACTACAGCATCGTTGATGCGTCTTGGGCCTCCTCCTGCTTCTCCTTTCCTCTTCTTCCTCCTCCTCCTCCTCCTCCTCCTCCTCCTCCCCCTCCTCCTCTCCCCCATCTCCTCCTCGTACTCGTCCACGTGGTCGTCGCCCTTCCCCGCCTCCTGCCTGGCCGCCGCCCTCCCCCCCTCCCTTCTCGTCCCCTCCCTCCACAATTACTCAATCTGAATACTATCCCTCTTCCCCTGATGACGTCTTTTGCGTATTCGCCCCCCCCCGCGTACCGTTTTTTACACACACGATTCCCCGGAGTTGGGTGTTCGCCTGCGTTTTGTTTCAAAATGCTGCTCTCGCTGAGGCGCCGGCCTCATTTCTGCTCCCGAATCGTTCCGAATCGCGCTCCCGCTGAAGCGTGGACCTCATTTTCGGATCGGTGTTTTGCATCCGTCGTTCAGGATGGCGTTCTCGCCCCAGCGCGGGCATCTTTCTCGCGCGCACATCCGCCCGCCACCACCGCGCCGCACCACGCCCCGCCCCGCCGCACGCACACCCACCGCCACTTCCACCCACCAACGCACGCACGCACGCACGCGCACCACCACCGTGCACCGCCACCACCACCGCACTACCCCACCCACCACCACCACGCTACACCGCGTGACACCACATTACACGCGCGCACACACAGACACACACACACGCACGAACGCACGCACGCACGCACGCACGCACGCACGCACGCACGCACACACACACACACACACACACACACACACACATACCACACGCACACACACACACACACACACACACACACCACACACACACACACACCACCGCCATCACGCACGCACGCACCTGGCCCACCACCAAACCACCAAGACGCCACACCACGTCACACCACAGCACACGCGCACACACGCACACACGCACACACACACACACATACACACCACCACCACAACAACCACAACCACGCACACACGCACGCACGCACGCGCACCACCACCCACTACGCACACGCGCGCGGAGCCACAGGTCCGCTACGACACGCGTCCGCGGATAGAGAAAATCAGCGCCATGGTAAGGGATGGGAGGGAGGGGTAGGATGTCAGATGTTGACGCGAGCGCACCTAACTTGCCTCCCCTCCCCTCCCTCCCCTCCCTCCCCTCCCTCCCCTCCCTCCCTCCCTCCCTCCCTCCCCTCCCCTCCCCTCCCTCCTCCCCTCCCTTCTCCCTTTTCTCCGCCCACGGCCCGCCCGCGTCGAGCCGCGGCCCGGCACCCGACGGCCCGTCGGCCCGTGGCCCCGCGGCCCGCCGGCGCACGCAGCGGCCGAGGACCCGACCCGCTGAGCCCGGTGTCCACGACCACGAGCTCGAGCCCCTGCAGGCGAGGAGGAGGCGGAGGCGGAGGCGGAGGCGGAGGCGGAGGAGGAGGCGGAGGAGGAGGCGGAGGCGGAGGCGGAGGAGGAGGCGGAGGCGGAGGCGGAGGCGGAGGCGGAGGCGGAGGCGGAGGCGGAGGCAGAGGAGGAGGCGGAGGAGGAGGAGGAGGAGGAGGAGGAGGCAGGGCCGTGTTTTCACCGATCCCGAAGAAGTGTCCCTTGAATATGGAAGCGGCCCCCCCCCAAAAAAAAACGGCGGCCGGAAACGGCAACAGAAACGGCCCCAAGACTGGAACCGGAGCGGGAACCCGTCAAACAACGGCGACGGAACCGGTAGAAAAAGACGGCGTCGGCACCGGCAAAAGAACGGCAAGACGGCACCGGTAACAAAAACGGCCCTGTCGTTTCCAGGGCCCACTAAGGGCGAGAGAGGGATCGCGACTCGAGGGGGCGTGCGAGGATGCTCGCACTCGGCGCCGCGCGCGTCGGTGGCGGAGCGCGCGTCGGTGGCGGACCTTCGGCCAGCCGCCGGAGAGCGTGCATCCGACTGCGGCTCGGCGGCGAGCGGGAGGGGGAGGAGCGAGACGGAGAAGGCCTTCTCAGAAGGCGGCGGGACTTCCCAGAAGCCCTCGCGCCTTCTGAGGAGCTTTCTGCGCCTCCGCGGAAGGCTTAGGAAACTTCTGAGAAGGCCCGGGGACTTCCGAGCCGCCTGAGAAGGCCCGCCCCTTCTCGCTTCCCCCCCGGGCTCCCCGCCGAGTGGTGGCGCTTTAGATCATCTGCCCGGCTGAGAATCCGCAGGCCTAACGAGAAGATCGGCAGCCCAGGTATCTGGGCACTCTCGGCCCATCGTGGGTCCCACGGAAACTCCTGGGGCCTGGCCCGCCAGGCCCGGAGTCCAGGACCACGAGCTCCAGCTCCACGACCACGAGGGAGGTCACAGGACTTGCTCGAGGCAAGGCGTCCTGAAACTTGCTCACCGCGCGGGGCACCCGGGGGGCCCCGGAGCAAACGGCGGCGGGCCTGACCGCCCTCGGCCCCAGGATGGTGCACACACACATCAGCAAGAAGCCTTGAGCCTGACAGCGCAAACTCTGCAAGTTTCGCTTTCTTAGCTTCTGAGGTCTAGGAATTGGTCTGGGGAAATTCGACAGACATCCATGGAAAAGGAGCGGCAAAGGAGCAAGCTGCTGAAAAGAAGAAACGGAAGGAAGGGGTAGGAGACGGCACTGCATCTGAGAAAATCTCCGCAGTCTACACTGGAATCCAAAGTTTCTTAGTCTGCCCGGAAAACTCAGGCTCTGATCTGGAAGCTGCTTTTCTCATCAATCGTAATGTGTGTAGGCCCTCCTGACGCAGACACGGAGGGCCCAAACACTGTGCTGGGGCCCAGGATGGTCCTGTGCTCGCCTCAGGGCCCACTCGGCCTCGCCCACGGTGGCCCTGGCCGAGGGGCGAAGACGATTCGCTCATGGGTGCCATCGCTCGATACGTAGCGGGTCGTAGGCAGTTGTTGGCCACACGAGGTGCGGTGGTGCCCAGCGACCACCGTGAAATGATGGGCATGTTTTCCACCACCACCACCACCGTAAGTTGGAGGGGGGAAGGAGGTGAAGGAGGAGGAGGAAGAGGAGGAGGAGGAGGAGGAGGAAGAGCAGGGGGAGGAGGACCCCCTCCCCCCTCCAACCTATGGTGATGGTGGTGGTGAACAGGCCCATCAGTGAAAGTGAGGGTTCCTCCGAGCGTTCCTGCGCGATGGCGCACGCAATCTCGACTCTGCACGCCGGCTGGCGGATCTGCTGGGGAGCGGCGAAGACGACCCAGGACGCTCGAGATGCCGTGCACGCGCATGACGGCCACAAGCGGATCAGCAATACACGCCAGCGATGGGCCGCAAGAATCACTGGGAGACTCCCTGCTCATCCAAACGGAAACTGGCGATGTCTTGAGAGCCTTTGTCGTGGGCCTGTGGAACCAGGAAGCATGGGGCAGTGTCGAAGAGCACTTGGTTTAAGTCGGGCCTGTCCCTCTACATGAGGAATATCCAAGAATGGTCAAAATAATAATATGGGGACAATGTTGTTTTAATAGTGTCGGGTATGTGTTGAATATTGTCTGGGGTATGCTTTATTTGTCGTCCAAACTCCGCCTGTAGGAGGACATGCCCGACCTAACGCTTGGTGTTATATTCGCGAGAGCTTTGGTTTGACCAAGGGTAAGCGGCCCGTGTCTCTGGCACGGAGCATGCACTCAGCAGCAGGCGCAATCCAAGACCCCTGGCGACCACCACGCCCCAAGAGCACCCCCAGGTACAGTGCGGCCGCGCCCTGAGAACCCGTGCGCGAGGTGCACTCGAGGGGAAACCTGGAGCACCCTGAACGCAGCAGCTTCTTCAACCGCTGCGGGAAGTTACCGCGCAGCGCCGCTGGAGCGACGAAACCCAGGATACCCTGACGAAGAGCATGTGGTTTCTTGACGCGCGCCCCCTCTATGAATTGCCAGAGGCCATAAAACGCGGTGCCCAGCCCCGCCCAAGCCGACGTCTCGAAGCTGGGCAACCACACAAGAGGCAGACGAAGGCGCGAGGCGGGAAAATCATCCGTAACCGCCGCCGCCTGTGGGATCTATCTCTGGGGACCTCGGCAGGCAGTGGTCGCTGCCCCCGCCCAACGGACCGAATGTGTCCATGTCCAACGTCTGTTGAGGCACCCGAGGGTCGATCCCCCAGGCGGTGGTGGATGGATAAATCCACGCCGCTGAGGTCTGAGATCGGGCGTGAACTAGCCCGGCTCAGCGCAAGCCCAGCTCGGCCAAATAGGAAAAAAATGCGCCGTTCTACTGCGGGAAGAATTCCCAAGCTCGGACCAGCCAAGATTGAAGGGGCCCTGGGACACACAACTAAATAGACACAAATAACAGGAGTCTCCATATTTTCACATATGTTCCGGGTTTTTGGCTTCTCCCCCACTTTCCAAATTTTCCGATGTCTTGCTGGGAGTCGACGATCAGTTGTGCCTGCGTGTCGTTTCCCCTCCTGACAGATGCAAGGCCACCTCAGGGCCGCGGGCGGCCCCAAGCCCGGCTCAACAAAAATCGGGCATAGCAGGACCGTGCAGGATCTGACGCGCTGGCTGAACCCTGCTCACGTTGGACCCCGTCGCGCACCTGCCATGCTGAGAGGAGGAGATGAAAAGGAACCCAGCCCCGTGGGCGCACGCGGGGGGGGGGCTGGGGGGGGGGGGGCAGAGGTCCCCGTCCAACTGCGAGGCCGCGAAGCAGCAGTACAGCTGCGCGTGGAAGAGCAGCCGCTCCTGCGCGGCCGGCGGGGCCGAAGACTCCCCGCCCCTCTCGGGCGGCTGCCCTCCCACAGAAGGCCCTGACAGCCTCGCGATGAGGAGGAGCAAATGATCCTCCTCCTCCTCCTCCTCCTCCTCCTCCCTCCTCCTCCTCTCCTCCCCTCCCTCCTCCTTCCTCCTCCTCCTCCTCCTCTCCCCTCCTCCTCATCCCTCCTCCTCCTCTCTCCTCCTCCTCCCCCCTACTCCTCCTCCTCCTCCTCCTCCCTCCTCCTCCTCCTCCTTCCTCCTCCTCCCTTTTATCCTCCTCCTCCCCCCTCCCTCCCTCCCTTCCCCCCCTCCCTCCCTCCCCCCCCGTCCCCTTCCCTCCCCCCGCCCTCCCTCCCTCCCTTCCTCCCTCCTTTTCTTTTTCCTCCTGTCTCTCTCTCTCTCTCTCTTTCTCTTTCTCCTTCTCTCTCTCTCTCTCTCTCTGTCTCTGTCTCTCTCTCTTTCTCTCTCTCTCTCTCTCTCGGCCCACGGGCACCCGAGCTGGTCCCCGCTCCCGTCGCGCAGGGGGGAGCCCGGGGCTTCATGGCCCCAGGTCTCGCCGCCACGCCAACAGCTCGGGCCAATCTGGTGTCAGGATCAGCTGGGCACGACCCTCCTTCGGAGCCGGCTGCCGTTCGGGCGCCCCCCGCCCGCGCGCGATGGGCCGAGCGCTCCCCAGGCGCGGCCAGACAGGAAGGACGGGGAGGGGGCAGGCAGGGAACCTGCAGGCGAAGGGAGGCGCCGCGCCAGTGCGCGTGCCGGTCGCCCAGCCCCAGGAGCTCCGGGGCGTCGTCGCCCACGCGCTCGCAGAGTGCGTCTGGGCGTCGTCCCAGAGCTGCGCGGCGGCGGCGAGGTCTGGGCCACCCTCGAGAACGTATTGAAGGGCAGCCTCCAGGGGGTGTTGCTGCTGCTGCTGCGCGAAGGCCCGCAGCGCGTCTGCCGCTGGCGCCTACCCGGAAGGTCCCTACGGCCGAGGCAGCGGGCTTGGCTGAGCAGGGGCCGACCATCCTGGCAATCCTATAGGCCTACCACGCAATGTTTTTAAAACCCCAAGCATGTTCTAATAACGAAAACGACACGTTCTTAGAATATGACATGTTCTTCGAATAGAAGCCCGATGTGTTAAAACAAAAAGGCCTCAGCCATACATGTTCTAAGAACATTTCGCGCCGACCACAAAAGGTGAATGGAATATTCTGCGGTGCGCCCATAGGCAAGCCAAGACGCTTCGCCACTGCTCGACTTGTATCTCTCGTCTTCCAGCAGCAGGCGCCGGACACGGCGGACGGTCGCGCTCTTGCTGCTGGGACCTGCCGGCGCCCTGCCTGAAACAGTTGTGTCCCGTAGCAGCGCTTCCCACTGGCTCGCTCAGATGTCCCGAAGGCGTGACGCGATCCTCTCGGCCACGGCGTGCTGTTGCACGTCGCCCTTCTCGACGAGCTCTCCGAAGATCATGCGGTCAAAAGCAACGAAACACTGCCCCGCGCCCAACTCCTCCCTGTCGCTGATTGCGTCCAGAACGGCCTGCGCCGCGGCCTCAGAGGCCTCCCCGATGGCGACCTTCAGCGAGCAGGGCGCGTCCTGGAGGGTGGCCGCCTGGTTGAGGAGGAAGGCGTCGGTGGATGTATACAGACAGCTGAGGCCGTTGGCTCCCGCACTGCTCCACCACTCCAGGTTGCACAGGCTCTGAGGCCCGTGAAATTCCTGGTGCGCCTCGAACTCCTTCTCAGCGGCCTCCGAACCACCCATGGGCGCCGCTCCTGGGCCTTGACCACCTGGAGCCGGGTATGCTGACGGGGGAGGCTGGACCGCGGGTGCAGGAGGCGTGGCGTCTTTGGAGGACAGCAGGAGGAACAGCTGCGCCTTCTGCTGCTGCTCGGCGGTCAGGTCCAGGAGTCCCTCGACGTTCTCTGGCCTCCCCGGGGGCGTGGACACGCAACCGGCGTGCCAGTATCGCTGCATGGCCAGACACCCGACGTCATGTTTTTTTTTTTTTTGTCATAACGTCGACCCCCAAAGGTCTCGACCCATTCCCCAGGACTGGCTCTCCATCCTGAATTGTTTTTTTGACGGCCCCGAGGCCCGGTAAGGACCCCCAAACCCAAAAACAGCCACCAACCTTCCGCCGGGACTTTTTCATGACTCGATGGGGTCTGGGTATGCTCACCTCGCCTTGCTCGAAGGTGACGCGACAAGCCTGGCAACGTGCCGACGCGTGCGTAATTACGCTGCACGCTGCGCCGCCCTCGCGGACCGGCCATCGCGGCTGTGGCTCTCCGCCCCCGCGTAGCCGGCGACCGCCTCACGCCGTCGTCGCCGCGCGGGGCCCGCGCCGGGCCCTGGGCCGTCAACAAACAGCTCCTGGCGAAAAAGCCTTTAAGTCGGGCGTGTCCCCCTACAGGGGTAGTTTGGACGAAAAGTGAAAAATACGACAAAAATGTTAAATTACCCTGGCGACGTACCCAACCCCCGCGCCAGAAAGAGGAGGCTCCCAAGGGGCCCCCCAAAGAGGCCCCAAGAAAGAGAAGGTCCCAATAAAAGAACTCCCAGGCGGGCCCCGGGGGGGCATCCGAGAGGCCTCTGGTCCGCGACCCAGGTGCGATGGCGGGATGCTCTCTCTCTCTCTCTCTCTCTTGTTCGCCTTCTCTCTCTCTCTCTCTCTCTCTCTCTTTTTCTCTCTCTCTCTCTCTCTCTCTTCTCTCTCTCTCTCTCTCTTTCTCTCTCTCTCTCTCTCTCTCTCGTTTTCTCTATCTCTCTCTCTCTCTCTCTCGTTCTCTCTCTTCTCTCTCTCTCTCTCTCTCTCTCTCTCTCTCTCTCTCTCTCTCTCTCTCTCTGGGCTTTACGTACAATCTGCCGTCTACCGTGTAGTGAGGTTCTCGCCCTCGAACTGGTCGACCCGGGCAAAGAAGGCCACGTGGTCGCCGCCCGCGCCCTCGGAGCCCGCGGGGTGGCCGCTCCGCTCGCCGCCTGGAGCAGCAGCAGGAGAACCTGCAGCATGCGGCCCCGCAGCAGGCGGCCCAGCAGGCTCTGTCACTTCGCCCATGGGCACGTTCCCGCTGGGCACCGCCACCCGCTCGGCCTCGATTTCGGCCCTGATGGCGTCGACCTTCCGCTGCAGGACCGCGCGTGAGGCCTGGAGGCCGGCTGCCTCGTCTCCGTCGGCGGCGATGGCTCCGAGGGCCTCCGGCCCAGCGATCGCTTTGGCCAGCTCGACGCCCCAGGCCGAGTTGGAGCCAGGCGGCAGCCCAGCCTGCTGCATCCGCTCGGCCTGCTCCAACGCCTCGCGGCCCTCGGCCTGGCGCTGGCGAGCCGCCTCGAGGACTGCATCAGCCTCCTCCACGGCCGCCTTCGCCTGCTCCAGGTGCTCGGCCGCCTCCTTGTGCGCTGCCTCCTTCGCCGCCGCCTGCTTGTCCGGCTTCTCGAGCTTCCAGATGCAGGACTGCAGCACCTGCGGGTAGGTCTTGGGCTTGACCTCCTTCGCAGGCGGCTTCGGGGCCAGCTTTGCCCGATCTTCGTCGCTGATGACCACGCCCTTGTCCGCCAGCAATGCCAGGCAGGCCGCCACCGCCTCCTCGCTGGCCCCGCCTGGGGCAGACGGGGCCTCTTGCTGCTTCTGGGCCGCGGGCACCTCAGCGGACTGGCCTCCATGTGGCAGCAACTTGCGACCCACTTTGTCTCGACAACCGCCAGCTGGGGGCTGGCTGCCCGCCCTGGCGCCTGCCGCCATCTCCAGGGCATGCTGGCGCACGGACAGCGGGGCCGCCCGCCCACACGATCTGCACGCCAGCCTGCACGCCCAATTGCCGTTTGTGCCACACCTGCAGCCCCGGGAAGGCTTGCGGGGGCCAGGCAGGACGACCGCGTCGCTGGCCTGCGGCTGGCTCTGCCGCTGCCACGGCGCTGGCGTGAAACGCGGGCCTCCTCCAGCGCCAGCAGCGCGCGGCGGCTGCCGCCTGTGCACGACTTGCGAGGGCCCGTCGGCGCTGCCGTCCGCCCACGAGACGCGCCGCGGGCGCGATCCCCCGAGCGACGGGGCGGCGGGGCCCTCGCCTGGCGCCATGGGAGCCGAGAAAGCAGCGGAGACAGAGGAATGGCGGGAAATCACCTCTCCGAAAAGAAACTCGTTGCCAGTGCCCGTGCGTACACGGCGCTCGGAAGCATATACGCACAAGACCCCCCACCTAAGAGAGCCCAGAACGCCTCTCCTCTTTCTCCTCCTCCTCCTCCTCCTCCTCCTCCTCCTCCTCCTCCTCCTCCTCCTCCTCCTCCTTTTCCTCCTCCTCCTCCTCCTCCGCCTTCTCCTCCTCCTCCTGTGCTGAATCCGCTTTCGGATTATATAGCTCGGCCACTCGGGGCTCTTGCGGCACCCCCGGAAAAGCCATCGACAAGGCGCAGCTGACCGAAACCACCCCAGGCGTCGGAAAACCTTCGCTGACAACAAAAACGAAAGACAGGACAGCCAAACAAATGATTAATCCGACGGCCCCCTTGTGGGGCCACCAGGCTGTAGGACCAAGGTTTGCTGTTCCCTGCACCAGTTCCAGTTTCCAGTTTCCACTGTTACAGTTCTGCTTCTTGTTGCTTACTGTTCCTTGATGTAGACCGCGCGAGGGGAGGGAGCCGGAAACCGCCCTGGCTAGCACCTCCCGGGAGGGATCTCAAAATTTCTGGGGGGGTCGAAATTGACACCCCTCACGCAGATCGGCGGGGTCAGGGTCCAAAAACACATGGGAGTTGCCACATTTCTGAAATTCGGCTGCACCCCTCACGCAGATCGCCAGGGTCAGGGTCGAAAAAAACAATGGGATTTGCCACGTGTCTGACATTCGCTTGTCCCCCCCATGCAGATCGGCGGGGTCAGGGTCGAAAAACTCATGAGGTTTGCCACATGTTTTAAATTCGGCGCCACCCCTCACGCATATCGGCGGGGACAGGGTCCAAAAACACATGGGATTTGCTACATGGATCGCCGGGGTCAGGGTCGAAAAACACAAGGGATTTGCCACATTTTGTAAATTCGGAGGCACCCCTCACGCATATCGGCGGGGACAAGGTCCGAAAACATATGGGATTTGCTAAATGTTTAAAATTCGGTGGCACCCCTCACGCAGATCGCCGGGGTCAGGGTCGAAAAACACAAGGGATTTGCCACATGTCTTGAAATTCGGTGGCCTCCCTCACGCACATCGGCGGCGTCAGGGTCCAAGAACACGAGGGATTTGCCACATTTCTGAAATTCGGTGGCACTCCTCATGCAGATCGGCGGGGTCAGGGTCGAAAGACACATGGGATTTGCCACATGTCTTGAAATTCGGTGGCGCCCTCACGCAGATCGGTGGGGTCAGGGTCAAAAAACACATGGTATTTGCAACGTTTCAAGACTTCGAAAGCGAGCAAGCTCGAAATGCAACACCGAACTCAACAATATCATCAAAATCTCACTTTGACTTGCCGATTACTCATTGTCTTCGCGTGAAGTCGCGACGCTGCTTCACGGCGGCGCCAAGGCCTCATGATTTCGCTCTTGCATTGCCTATTATACGAGAGAGGGGGCCGGCGGCAGGGGGCGAAGCCCTTCTGGATAAGACTGTCTGGCCAGCTTTCCGGACGTTTCTGAAATCATACCTGGGACAACTACTGCTGTTCACGCTGAAGGCGCGAACGTGCTGAAGAAGCTGGGCCAACTTTCTGGCAACTTGGTTAAGACACGCTGACCCAGCTTTTAGGCGAAGGCTTCTTCATCAGGTGCTCAACTGCACACTAGAAAAAAACATTGTTTCGCTGGTGTATCACTTTTATGATTGCTTACCTCTCCTGTCGTTGACACTGTCGCCCACGACCCCCACATGTGCATCCTTCTCCAAACTCCCTCGCACACCGTGCCGCTTCCGTGTCCGCAAACAAATCCCAGAGGAACTCCCGTCGTTCTCGCTCGTGGACCCCCCAGGGGACCCCCCTGGGGCCCCCCAAGAAGTTGATCAGAGACCCTCGCGGGCCCACCACAAGTTTGCCAGAGGCCCCCATGGGACGCCCCAGGGGCGTTGTCAGAGCCCCCCTCGCGGAGCAGGGGCGGACCACAGCGGCTGGGAACAGCTGCCCCCCTCCCCCCCCCCCGGCCCTGGTTTTTGAAAGCCGCCCAAGCCCATGCCGCTCCCGTGCCCCGACCCAGCTGCGGGGGCGCACTGACCCGGGTCAGTGCAAACCCGGGTTTGTCAGGCTTTGCAGAACACTGCAACCTGCAGGATCCTGCAATATCCTGCATACGAGCCTGGGTCAGTGCAGCTCTGGCTCTGCAGGATCCTGCAAGATCTGCCGCTCTGGCTGAATCCCCGTTTGCACTGACCGCCGTTCCCAAACCCCCGACGCCATGATCTTTTCACAGAGTCGACCCCCCAAGGTCTCGACCCATTCCCCAGGACCCGTTTTCCATCCTGAATCGCTGCTGGAACGGTCCCGAAGCAAGGTAGGCCCCGGAGAAGCCGAAAGCAGCGAAAAACCTTGCTTCTCGTGAGCCCCGGCTACTAGAAGAAAACATGCCATAAACATAAACTTCTGGCGCGGAGCACCACAAATCTATGTTGTCTTTTCTCTCATTCCACCGACACATCCCAGAGGAGTTCCCCCCGCCCTGGCGTTGGTTCCTGACACCACGGGGATCTTTCAACCTTGAACCATCGCCCGTTTCCGAAACGCCCGATCGTTCAACGTCGACCGACTTTGGGTCGCCTGCGGCGTTCGGCGTTGAACGCCAGCTGCGGGCTCGCGGCTGGTCGACACGACGCGAACCCACCGTACACGTCGTTCATTTCGAATCGTGCTCATTTCTAGTTCTGCTCGTTTCTGATTGTTCCTGGCCCCCTAGTGGCCGGGAAGAGGCCAAGGACAGAACCACTAGCAATGAAAGGCCCTCGGCCCCCCCAAAATCCAGGAACCTCCGAAGAGTTAACGAGATGACCCATTGTGTACCTTCAGAACCCTCTTCGCCCCTTGAGCCCCGACGCCTCCCAGGGGAGTCCCCCCCCCGTCCTCGCTCGTCGGGCAGACGACGCTCACGCGCGGCCCCGCGGCGCCGGGCGGCGCCCGGCGCCCGTCCCTCTCGGGGCAGAAGAGGCCGCAGGTGGCCTGCGGGCAGGGCGGCAGCGGGCGAGCGGCCCTGGTCGGCAGTCGCAGCGACGCTGCTGCTGGCTGCCGCGGTGCTTTTAGGTCGGGCATCGGGCATGTCCTCCTATAGAGAAGGATTCTGGAAGAGAGTGGGGAGGTCCGCCGACCCCTTGTGGGTCTCGAGGCGTGTGAATCTTTTCCCCCCCCCAATTCCCCCCCCCCTGGGGACCCCAAAGCGGCAAGTTGACCCCCC
>CAUYUJ010018471.1:503317-528317 GCA_963575745.1 Prorocentrum cordatum
GTCATCATCATCATCATCATCATCATCATCATCATCATCATCATCATCAGCATCAGCAGCAGCAGCAGCAGCATCCTCCGCAGCATCGTTATAGCCATGGTCAGCATCATCGTCCTCCCCCTCCTCCTACTCCTCCTCACCAGCATCATCAGCATCAGCATCAGCATCAGCATCAGCATCATCATCATCATCATCATCATCATCATCATCATCATCATCATCATCAGCCTCATCAGTATCAACATGATCAGCATCAGCATCATCAACAGCATCATGATCAGCAGCATCATCATCAGCATCAGCATCCTTGTCATCGTTGTCGTCGTTCGTGGTCGTCGTCGTCGTCGTTGTTCGTCGTCGTCGTCGTTCGTTGTCGACGTCGTCAGCATTGGCATCAGCAGCAGCAGCAGCCTCCCCCTCCTCCTCCACCTCCGTCTCGGCATCAACGGCATCATCACCACAAGCATCAGCATCAACCTCAGCATCAGCAGCATCAGCATCATCAGCATAATCCTCGACATCATCGGCATCGTTATCGTCATCTTCAGCATCGGCATCAGCATCAGCATCAGCATCGCCATCGGCATCGTCATCCTCATAATCAGCATCAGCATCATCATCAGCATCATCAACATCATCATCATCATCATCATCAGCATCATCGTCATCAGTTTAAACAGTATGATAGTCGTCACCGTCATCGTCATCGTCATCGTCCTAATCATCAGCAGCAGCATCAACACCATGAGCTTCAGCATCATCAGTAGCAGCATCATCATCCTCAGCATCGCCACCGTCATCAGCAGCATCACCATCATCAGCAGCATCATCAGCACCATCATCGTCGTCAGAATCCGCGGCATCATCATCGGCAGCATCAGCATCATCGTCAGCGTCAGCATCTTCAGCAACAGCAGCATCGGCATCGTCAGCATCAGCATCATCATCATCATCATCATCATCAGCATCATCATCATCATCATCATCATCATCAGCATCAGCATCAGCATCAGCATCAGCATCATCATCATCATAATCATCATCATCATCATTATCATCATCAGCAGCACCGTCACCATCAGCATATCGGCATCATCACCAGCAGCACCACCATTATCGTCGTCAGCGGCATCATCAGCATCATCAGCATCAGCATCATCAGCGGAGTAAGCATCATCATTGTCATCATCGTCATCAAACCTATCATCAGCACCAGCATCGTCATCACCATTAGCAGCATCAACATCATCATCATTGTCAGCAGCAGCATCATCAGCAGCAGCATGAGCAGCATCATCACCACCACCACCATCATCATCATCATCATCATCAGCGGCATCATCATCACCAGCATCAGCATCAGGATCACCATCAGCAGCATCATCAGCATCATCGTGGTCATCATCATCAGCATCATCAGCAGCAGCATCGTCGTCATTAGCGTCGTCACAACTACACTCAGTGTGCATCATCACTCCTAGCACTCCTCATTATCAACGTCTGCATACGTAGTCACTCGTCCTTCCTCTTCCTCTTCCATCATCTTCCCTCATCGTGGTCCGCCCCCCTCCCCCTTGGACAACAACGGCGGCGGAGCGCGATGGGCAGCAAGGACGGCTGACAAGATGCAGGTGAACTGATGCCAAGGAGTCGCCATCCCATGAGCCTAAAGAATAGGAGCCGATGAGTGCCCTGGAAACAATACTCCGCCTCCTCATCCCCCTTCTCCTCCTCCTCCTCTTCCAACTCTTTCTCCTCCACTTCCTCCTCCCCCTCCTCCTACAACTCCTCCTCCTCCTCCTCCTCCTCCTCCTCCTCCTCCCCCTCCTCCTCCTCCTCCTCCTTCTCCTCCTCATTCTCCTCCTCCTCCTCCTCCTCCGCCTCCTCATCCTCCCTCATCCCCCCTCCCTCTGTCTCATCTTCTCTTTCTTGCGCTTCCTTCGGAGGCGCTGATAGCGCCTGGAGCGTCAGGTCTGATCTTGTTCCTCCTCCTCCGCCTCCACCTCCCATCCCCAGATCTGTTCCACCCCGGCTCGGTCCTGGAGAGCTTCGGCGGCCCGTCACCACTGACTGCTTCGCCGCCCTTCTCCTACACCACTGGCCCTTATCCTACACCAATGGCCCTTCGCCTACACCACTGGCCCTGGATCAATGCGCGCATGTCGAGGCAGAAATAGCAGTGATGGAAAGCCTGAACACCTAAGATTCAGCCGCTGGGACAGCAGGGAGTACGTACGTCGTCGTCGTCGTCGTCGTCGTCGTCGTCGTCGTCGTCGTCGTCGTCGTCGTCGTCGTCGTCGTCGTCGTCGTCGTCGTCGTCGGCGGCGGCGGCGGCGGCGGCGGCGGCGGCGGCGGCGGCGGCGGCTGCGGCGTCGGCGTCGGCGTCGGCGTCGGCGTCGGCGTCGGCGTCAGCGTCGGCGTCGGCGTCGGCGTCGGCGTCGGCGTCGGCGTCGTCGTCGGCGTCGTCGTCGTCGTTGGCGTCGCAATAGCGGCGACGACGCTCACGAGCGGGCACGGAACCCAAAGCACGAATTATCTCACGCGGGCGCTGCCGCGTGACGCCGCCCCCCCTGGGCATGTCCGAACCGCCATCCTGCGCTACGAAACTTAGCCAGTGGCGTGGAATGCGCTTGCATGCCCCGTGGTTGTTGGGAAGGCCTTGCACAGTAGCGCTGCGCCCCCCGCCCGCGCCCCACTTACGACGTGGCCCTTGTCTCTCTATCGATCCTCCTCCTCCTCCTCCTCCTCCTCTCCTCCTCCTCTCCTCCCTTCCCTCCTCCTCCCTCCTCCTCCTCCTCCTCCTCCTCCTCCTCCTCCTCCTCCTCCTCCTCCTCCTCCTCCTCCTCTTCGCAGCGCGCGCGCGCGACCTCCGCAGCGCGCGCGCGCGAGCTCCGAGACCCCCGAGGTCGCCCTCCCGAGCCGGAGAGCCCCCTTGCGGGGGCGCCGAGGGCGTGCGCCCCCGACCCCCCTCCCTCACAGACGCCGCAGGAGGGAGGGGGAGGAGGAAGGTGAGGAGGAGGAGGAGGAGGAGGAGGAGGAGGAGAAGGAGCAGGAGGAGGAGGAGCAGGAGGAGGAGGAGGAGGGAGGAGGAGGAGGAGGAGGAGGAGGAGGGGAGGAGGAGGAGAGGAGGAAGAGGAGGAGGAGGAGGAGGAGGAGGAGGAGGAGGAGAGGGAGGTGTCCACGTGCACCGCCTTTGCAACCGACGCCCAGGCCCTGGGAGCCCCAGCGGGCGGTGGATCTCACGGCGCCCACGGAGGACGTATACGCGCCCAGCCACGTGGATGGCCACGGCCCCCCCAGTCCACGAGGCCGCCTCGTATGACGAACGTTCGCGCAGCGTGAGTTTTCGGAACCAGCGCGGATTCATGTACATCTACGTCCTTGTCTCGCTCCTGAGATATGGATAACCGCGAAGGGTCTTTCGAACCCCCCCCAAAAAGGGGGAAACTGACTATTCTCCGGCGGCCTTACTGAAGGACTGGGGTCCCGCCAATACGGGGTAACTAAACGTTGTTGTCCGCGGCGCAGTGGGAGGAGGACGAGGAGGAGGAAGAGCAGGGGGGGAGGAGGAGGAGGAGGAGGAGGAGGAGGAGGAGGAGGAGGAGGAGGAGGAGGAGGAGGAGGAGGAGGAGGAGGGGCAGGAGGAGCAGGAGGAGAGGAGGAGGAGGGGGAGGAGGAGGAGGAGGAGGAGGAGGAGGAGGAGGAGGAGGAGGAGGAGGAGGAGAAGGTTCTACGACCAGTCCTGCCCACCGCCGAGTGAACAGGGGGGGACGACAACAAAAGACCCTTCGCGGTGACATGTTGGCCGCAGGCGGCCCGAAAACATCCATGACCGCCGCCCGCCGGGGTCCTCGAAGATCGATCCCCAGCGGCTGTGGATGAGCCCCGAGGGCGGAGCGCGCCCTGGGGGCGGAACAGAGCATGCCCCCGGTGGGGGCGGCAGGCCCACGCAGGCTCCGGGCGGGCGGAGGTTCCACATGGAGCTGAAGTCTCCGGACACCTCGTACCTGCCCCGCCCGATGTGCAAGAGCGCACTCCGCTGCTCGCAGAGCCGCTGCTCGCAGCTGGCCCGGATCCGCCAAGGGGGGGGGGGGACGCACGACCCACGACGTAGAGGAAGACCGGCCTCTTTGTCGGACGTTGACAAGCAGGCGCTTTGCGAGCAGTGGAACGCGCTCGGTGACCATAGTCTGCCACCCAAAAGGGGATCGGCTCGCCGGCCGTGCGGCGAGGCTCAGTCCGTCGGCGCCCGCGGGCGCCCCCCTCTGGCTCCCCCTCCCTAGTCATTCCTCCACTCGGACTCCTCCTCCTCCTCCTCTCCTCTCTTCCCTCCCTCCCCCTCTCCTCCTCCTCCTCCTCCTCCTCCACCTCCTCCTCCTCCTCCTTATTAGCATCATCATTCATCATCATCATCATCATCATCATCATCATCATCATCATCATCATCATCATCATCATCATCATTATTATTATTATTATCATTAATAATATTATTATTATTATTATTACTATTAGTATTACTATTATTATTATTATAAGTATTATCATTATTTTTGTTAGTATTATTATTATTGTTATTATTATTATTATTATGATTATTATTAGTATTATTATTAGTATTTTTATTATTAATAATATTATTATTAGTAGTAGTAGTAGTAGTATTATTCTTATTCTTATTGTTATGATTATTACTATGGAGTATTAGCAGTAGTAGTATTATTAGTATTTGTATTATTAATACTTTTACTATTATTATTAGTAATATTATTATTAGTAGTACTATTACTATACATAATATTAATACCATTATTAATGGTATTAGTATTATGAATGTTATTAGTATTATTATTAATACTACTATTACTATTAGTAAGTTTATTCTTAGTATTAGTATTATTAATAATATTTCTAATTATTACTGTTATTATTAGTATTCTTATTCGTATTATTATGATTCTTATCTATTATTAGTATTATTATTAGTTATATTATTATTACTATTGCTATTATTATTTATATTATTATGTTTCTTTTTATTATTATTCTTATTAGTAGTATTACTATTAGAATTACTCTTATTAGTATAGTATTCGTATGATTCTTATTATTATCAGTAGTATGATTATTATTATTCTTATTTTTTTTTATTATTATTATTATTAATATTTGTCTCCTCCTCCTCCTCCTCGTCCTTCGCCTCGTCATCATCATCATCATCATCATCATCATCATCATCATCGTCATCATCATCATGATCATCATGTCCATCATCTTCATCATCATCAGCATCATCATCATCATGTTCATCATCATCATCATCATCATCATCATCATCATCATCATCATCATCATGTTCATCATCATCATTAGCAGCATCATCATCAGCATCATCATCATATCATCATTATTCTCCTCCTCCTCCTCCTCCTGTTACTTTTCCTCCTCTCCTCCTCCTTCTTCCTCCTACCTCCGGTGTCCTCCTCCGTCCTCCATCTGGCCTCCAGCCTCCGCCTCCTCGTCCTCCTTCTCCTTCCGCCCTTCTCCGTCCCCGATGTGCTACCCCACCGCTGAAGAGAAAGGGAAAGGGGGGGGGAGGGAACTGGACGGGTAGGAGAGGGGGGAGGCCCAGGGCGAGAGTACATGCTTGCCCCGCCCGCCACTCACACACACACACACACACACACACACATCCACACATCCACACATCCACACACACACACACACACCACTTCGGGACCCGCCCGATGACCCGCAGAGGTTCGCCTCGCGGAACTATACTCGATGACGGGCGATAAGGAGGAGGAGGAGGAAGAAGAAGAAGAAGAATTAAAAGAAACGTCGATGGCCTTGCCTCTGCTCTTCCAGCCCCTTCCCCACCGATTCCCCCAATCTGGTCCCCGATCCGTCCCCTCAAACATGCCCTTCTCGGCCAGATGCTCTCCAGAAGCTAGCCCCCGCTCGCTTCCTCTCTCCGCGTCCAGCCCTCCTGCCCCTGCCTCCTGCCCTGAACCTCGTGCCCTGCAGCGAACTGCGCCTGGGCCCCATGATGACGCCAACCGAACACGGCGGGCGCACTCACTCGCCAGGCTTTTGTCGGGCCTGTCCCCCTACAGGGGGGGTTTCGACGAGAAGTAAAAAAATACCCCAAAATAGTCCAAAAATAATCCAAAATAGTCTGGGGACTATTTTTGCATATTATTTAACCTCTTTGGGGTATTTTGGGGGTATCTTTAATTTTTCGTCGAAAATCCCCCTGTGGGGGATTTTTGTCGAAAATCCCCCTGTAGGGGGACACGCCCGACATAACGCCGGGCCCGCCCTGGTCCGCCTCCGCCTGCCCCCCCCTGAAGACACCGACCGGCCTCGAGGGCGCACCATGCCGCTCGCAGTGCACGAGGACTCAGACGACGCCAGGGACGACGGCAAAGTCAGGCGAGGATCAATCCGCCGATCCGGCGTGCGAGTGCACAAGAGCCTGCACTGCAGCTCAGCTCTGCTGGAGAGGGGGGGGGTCTGGGGTGGTCCTGCCGGGGAGGAAGGGGGAGGGGGCAGGTGCCCTGCGCATACGAAACTCCCCACCACCCCATTTCGTTATTGATCTGCACATCCCGAACGTGTGAGAGAGGGTCGCAGGGAATCCTCAGATCTGGCCGGGACCCCTCCCCTGGACCCCTTCCATGGACGCCCCCCTAAGACGACACCCCCAGGGCCCTCCCCAGGGCACCCCCCAGGGGGGGCGCGAGCGCCCTGGATCGGCGGCACTGGCCGGAGGCCACTCAAAGCGGGAGTCTCTGAGATCCCACGGTTCTGAAGGATTTATCAGGCGCCGCGGACTTCTCGGAGCCTTCTGGAACGCTCTGGAACGGATACATCCTCGTCCTAGCCCCGCTCGAAAGACGCCTTCCCCATCAAGGCGGCACTTCAGGTGAAAGTAGTTGGGCTTGTTCGGATGCACGTAGACCTGTCGCCGCGGAACGAAAATCATCGTAGGCACGCGGGCGCTGTGAGCTGTCCGATTGAACAGCAGCACAGCCCCACAAACCATCGGTGACATGTACTTTAAGAACGCCCCGAACGCTGCAAGGCCTCCAGATGCGCGCATGTGAGAGGTACACTGAGAGCAGTGCGAGAGAAGTTTGAAAACCAAGTTTGCCCTGCTTGGGCACACCGTCCCTGGCCCTGCCCTAGTGAACCCACGACAAACTCAGTAGTTGCACGCACGACTGACCTGCCGAGACGGCTTCTTCAGGGGGGCTTTGCAGAAGATGCCTGGCCCCCCGCACTTGTGGATAACAGCGAGGGGACGGCGGGGTCGTCGGCTGTCTGCGGGGTTCTGAAGAAGCCCGCCACATGCGCCGATGTTTTATTCAATATGCAGAAGAAGATCGAAGCACATAAACATAAACTTTTGGCGCTCCGCGCGGAAATCTTGGATTCGCGCTGGACCCCCCCCCTCCCTGGCGGAGCGCGCCAGGGGCGGCGCCGGAGGCGCCGCGGGGGGGCCCAGGCGCGGATCCAAGAAATCTTGACGGAGCGCCAAAAATTCACGTTTATGTGGTTCTTACTTCTTCGAACATATGCACGGAGCCCGCCGCAGGCGCCGATTCTCTTGTCAAAGCAATGCGGGTGGGTGGGTGTCGGGTGGGTCGCGGGTGGCCCGCGGGTGGGCTGCGGGGCACCCCCTCGGAGGCATATCTTCCTTACCTGCCGCGCGTAATTGATGCAGCCCGTGAAACAAGTGAAAAGAGGACGGATGCCAGGGGGAAGGAGAAGGCCTCCTGGGGCCTCCTGGGGCCTCTTGTGGCCTCCTGTGGCATCATGATGTCTCCTGGGACCTCCTGGGGCCGCCAGGAGCCTGCTGGAGATTCCTGCGGCATCCTGAAGAAGATCCGTGCCCACGAGTCTGGCCAGCAACATAAAGCAAACCGTTCGAGACATCCTCAAGATCTGGCCGCCCTGGAGTGCGACAGCCAGCGCCTCGCTCGAGACATCCTCCAAATCTGCTCCGAAAGCGGAGGATGATCAGCACCGAAACAGGCACCCCGCTCGAGACACTCCAACCCATTTGGCGCGAACAGAGGACCGCAGTACCCCCTGGCGGCTCCCCCGTGGAGGTGCTGAAACCTGCGCCTCGTTCGAGACATCCTCGGAGCTTGCTCCGCAATCATCACCACCACCACCATCACCATCATCATCACCAGCAGCACCAGCATCATCAGCATCACCACCACGAGCACCATCAACACCATCAGCATCCTCATCGTCATCACCATCATCTTCATCATGTTCATCAGCATCATCATCAACATCATCACCATCACCATCATCATCAGCATGATCAGCACCAGCATTACCCATATCATCGTCGTTACCCACTGCAAGGAGCTCCCAAGATGTACATACATTAGAATGGGCCTGTCCGCCGTGAGCGTCTAGGCGCAAGAGTTTCGAATATTCACGGGCTTACATTTTGACTGTCTGGGAGCGAATCTAACTGCGAATGAGTTGGAGCGTGCATGAGTCTCAGTAATACGAGCGCGCCTCTGCGCATGAGCCTGGGGCCTCCTGGGGCCTCTTGGGGCCTCCTGGGGCCCCTTGGGGCTTTCTGTGGCCCCCTGAGGCCTCCTGGGGCCTCGCGTGGCCTCACGGGGCCTCCTGGAGCGAGCCTCCTGGAGCCTCCTGGGGCCTCCCGGGAAGGATTCGTACTCCAGGAGAGGCCCGAGTTATGGGAACAGAAGCGCACAACAAAAAACACTACGGATAGGAGCCTTTTTTTCTGGCATCGCCTGCGCGGCGCTCGCTGCGAGAACCGACTGCTCTGGAGGCTCGGGCTGGCGGCAGCCATTCTTATTGAACAGCCCGCGAGAAAAGTGCAAAGGCATATCTCTCGAGCGTCGCCGCAGTGCCGAGCCTCACGCTCCGCCTGGCTTCCTGCCCGTCTTGGGGTCGCGGCCTTGGCGGATGCTCTCGATCTTGAGGTTTCGCATCCTCAAGGCATTGCCCGACACCACCTCGCAGGTCTTTCCCAGCGAGCGGTGTTTGCCTTTCACCTCCTTGGCGTAGGCTCTGCATCTGGTGCATTTTCTGCCCCGCCCAGGCTGATCAGCTGGTGGCCTCCGTCGCTGGCCGCCTCGGTGCTGCCGGAGCCCGCGGGCGCCGGGGAGTCTACCTGCATCTCGCTGCCGATGCCCCAACGCTCGCCGTCGGTCGCGGCAGGCGCTAGGCCGTGAGCAGCCGCAGGGAGGTCGCCCCGCGCGCTGCTCTTCCTCGCGCCGCCGTCGGTTGTGGCAGGCGCAGGTCCGTGGGCGGCGGCAAGGCGGTCGTCCTGCCTACTGCTGCCCCTCTCGTCGCCATCGGCCGTGGCGGACGCTGGCCTTCGAGCGGCGGCACGGTGGTCAGCCTGCCTTTCGCCAGCGGTTGCAGCCGCAGGGCGGTCGGCCTGCGTGCCGCCTCGGGCGCCACTGTCGGTCTGGACGCCCAGGGGGCCCTGCGCGGCGGCAGGGAGGTCGTCCTGAGCACCGCCCGCCCGCTCGCCGCCGTCGGGCGCGGCGGCAGCTGGGCCCTGCGCGGCGGCAGAGGGGTCGGTCTGCCTACCGCGCGCAGCTGCAGGGGCGCCGTCCTGCACGCCGCTGGCCTCTGCCCCGAGGCGCCTGGCTGCCGCCAGCGCCACTGCCACCGCGCCAGCCGCAGGGGGTGCCGAGGCCGCTGGCCCGCGGCGTGCTCCGCTGGCGTCGGCAGCGAAGGGCTTCGGAATGCACGGGTCGCCTAGCAGGCGCGTGGCCCCCTGGGCAGCGAACGCCGACCTGAGGCAGACCCTGCAGTGAATACCTCCGCCCGTCAGCTCGATGGGATCGTGCCTGGCGATGGTCAGCTGCGGCCTCTCACGCTGCTCGTGAAAATCGAGATCCACGTCGAACTCCACGTTGGCAGCTTCGTTGCCAGCCCTTGCCACCCAGGGGGCCACCCCGTCCAGCGCGAGCGCGCGTCGCTGCCACACCTGTCTGAGGTCGCTTGGGGCCCGCACCGCATCAGCCGCAAACTTCGCGCACCTGTCGGCCTCCATGTTGCCGCGGCGGTCCTTGGCAAAGATAACCCCATCGCGCACATTCATCACCGTCGCATGTGCCTTGACCTTCAGAATGGCAAGGCCACCGTCGCCAATGCCGCCGAAGTCGCCAAGGGTCTGCCACGCCCTCTTCCAGACACAACCCCATGCAGCAGTGGCCTTCGCAGTGCCAGCAGGCCCCCTGTCCAGAAGCCCCTTCGCGACGCACGACGCGTCGAAGGCAGCCGTGGTCGGCGGGAGGCTGCGCTTGAGGATCACCAGCAGGCCGAGGAGCTCGGCGCTGTCGATCGACTGCAGCGGCCCTGGCAGCGGCGCCCCCAGCGCCTTGATCGCCAACTTGGGGCCAGGATCCCAATCGGCCCCTCCGAACGGCAGCTCGGCGATACCGCTGGCCGACGCATCCAGCGATAGCCCAGCCTCGTAAACCGCACCGTCCGAGTAGAGCGTAGCGTTCGCGAAAGGGAAGCCGTCGCAGCCTTTGATCACCTGCGCGCGCGCCAGCAGGTCGTCGCCAGGCGGCCGCCGCTGGCGCAGAGGCTCCAGCAGCAGAAGTCGTTCCACGAGCGCGCGGATCGTCGCGCCGCTGCCGAAGGGGACGAGCTTCGCAATCTCCGCAGGCAGAGCGAAGGAAGGCCAGCTGTCCTCGCAGCCTGCGCGCCGATGCCAGAGAGCACCAGGCTCGCCAGCGTGCAATTGGCAGCACGGCGAGCGCGCCAGCCTGGGCGCATCCATGTAACGCCTGTCGTTCGGCCACTGGCCGTTCACCACCACTGAGCGTTTGTAGCCGCGCTGGTCGTTGTTGAGCGGCCCCCACTTCCTCGCCTAGCGAGTGCTGCCCTTCCCGTTGCAAACCCAACGCCTGATGTGAAAAATGAAAGCACCGTGCGCAATGTCCTCATGAGTGGTCTCGGCCACTTGCTAAAGCTGCCAAGTCTTCACGTCTGCCGTGAGCACCCGCTTGAAGTGCCAGGGCGAGGTCTCCAGCAGGTTAATGACGTCGCCGTTCGGCCTGGTGATCTGGTCGAGGGCCCTGGGATCGTAGCCAACCCTGCGGAGCGTCACCGCCGCCGCCCCCATCGGCCCACGAACCTGCGGCCAGGAGCTGACGGCGCCCGCTGCCCATGCGAACGCGGGCCGCAGTTGGCTCAGAGGTATCCAGTTCCCCCACATCGCCCTGGCCAAGGTGAAGCAAGGGGCCAAAGTAGCAGTGAAGATAGGATCTATAGTCACGGAGCCGCCGATCAGCAGGCATTCCGTGAGCGACTTGCCCCGAGGCCCAGGCCCGATCGCGCGACGCATGATCGCGCGCGCCTGCCGAAGCTCGGACTGGTTCAGCCCTGCGCAGCTCACGCCGTGGACGAGGCTCGGCGCCATACCCGTGGAAGCGACCTTCGCCGCCGCGGCCCTGCCGCGCCGAGGCCCGAGCAGCCGCCGAACCCGATTGAGACGAACACGATTGCGCGCGACCCTCTGCCTCCTGATGTTGCTGGCGCGTCTGCTGCCCTCGGGTAAGTCTATGCCAAGGTTGCGCACCTGCCTGGCTCCAATCGCCCCCGCGGCTTTGCCCGGGAGCGCCTGGAGCTGGGAGCGAAGGTCCTTGCTGCTCGCCGGCGCCCTGGACTTCAGGACCGCAATGTTTAGCCTTACCTTCGCAAGGCCCTTGACCAATCTTTGCCGCCTGCGCGAGGTCCTTGGCCACGCGCTCGGCGCCGCCCCAGCGCTGCAGAACCACGTCGTCGACGACAACCGCAGGGGGCACCGCGGGGCAGGCGATCCGCATGGCGCCCAGCGGCTCGAGGAGCATCACCTTCATGAATGCGGCGGCGAACGCGTCGCCCGCCAGCACCGTCTGCATCATCATCAGCTCGTCAGAGCAGCAGTTCCCAAGGCTGACCACGCGCGGGAGCGAGTAGAGCGAAATCTGCAACTTCGCAAGCCAGAGGGGAAAGTCGCAACCCACGCACGCCTGCAGCAAGTTGCTGCGAATGACCTGCTCGAAGGCCTTCCACAAGTCCATCGCGATAGAAGCTGGGGCCGTCTTGATTCGAGTGGAGTGCGCCCATCATCTGCACCCGCTCAGCTCGCGCTTGTTGCTACCAGACCGCCCTGCCACAGCTCTTGCCCGAGCTCGCCCACCGATGCGGCCCGTCGTGCTCGATCCCCCACTGCCTGGCGATCCCTCTGCGGAGCCTGCCGTGGATGCGCACAACTGCCCCCAAGAGAGCTATCGGCCGAAGGCCTCCGTCTGCCTCGGGTGTGAACGCGAGCGCGGTGATGGAGGCTGGCCAATCGCACCCCAGCTCGATGGCCACGATGAGGTCGATCAGCGCCCCCACCCCCTCGTCGCCCAGAACTCCGAGCTCGCGCGGCGTCAGCGAGTCGAGGGGGGAGCCGCTGGAATCCTCGAAGGCGCTGATCACCTCCCCACTAATCCCCGCGACGGTGGGCCGGGAGGGTCGCTCGCCAAGATCAGCTGGCCAAGCGAGCTCTGCCTTCACGATCGCGTCGCCAGTAGGCTTGGGCGCCCCAACCCCCCAGTACCCTGACCACTCCTGCACCGAGGCTGCGACGGCATCAGAGAGCGCGCGGGGGCCCTCCTCGCCAGGCCCCTCTGGGCCGAGGCTGCCAGCCTTGGGGGGGGGGTCCAGGAATGTAGGGCCCCCGCGCCTTTGTTGTGATACTCCGCAACCCAGTCGGCGAAGCAGGCCTTCGCCTTGCCGACATCCCCCTGCACGAGACGGTCGGCCATGACCCCCGCGATGCAGCTCGCCGCCTGCAGCTGGTAGAGGTCCATGTGGTTAGCCGCCTGCGCATAGCCAAGAAGAGCAGCGCGCGCTTGCCCAGTCTCCGGCCTGGCGTCGCGCGAGAAGTCGGGCTGAGATCGGCATAACTTGGCTAACGCGTCGAGCGCGCGAAGCCGCTTGAGGGGAAGATCGATCCGAGCAGCATCCTTCATTGCGATGGCCACGCTCCTGTTCCAGGACGCGGTGGCCATGAAAACCGGGAGCCGCGGCGGCGAGGGCTTCAGCACCCTGGCGAAGGTCAGGGCCGGCCGCTGAGCCCTGCCCGCATAACTGCGGTAGTCGTGCTCCAGCCCAACGGCGCCCAGCAAGTACCACTCCGCACAGGCGATGAGGGACCGCCACTTATCATCCACAGAGCTCGCCGAGCTGAGGTCAGCACACGTCGTAGCCCCCATAGCAGAGTGGTCCTCCGAGCAGCACGCCCGGGGCAGAAGATACGGCAGCTTCTGGGCCGACTGCGCCGCCTGCATATACCTGTCGACCGAGCAAGCGTTGAACTTCAGCTCCACGGGGTAGTGCGGAGAGATGTCCCAGCCGCGCTTAACCGTCGCATCCGCCTCCGCTATCACATGAGAAACCACGCAATACTCGATCACTTTGCCCGAAGGTCGAATGGCGCCCTCGTCGGGCATGACCACCTGGCCGCCAATTCGGGTAAGGAGGCCCGAGCAGTTCTGCTCGTGGGGCTCCATGTTGAAGTCGCCCGCGATTACAAAAGGCTCGTTGATGCCGCGAATAGCTTTCGCGATGCCGTCGAGGATCCCAAGGTTGAAGGCCGAGAGCCCCTCGCCGACCTTGAGATAGACGTTGAACCAGGCGAGCTGGCCAGGAAAGGGTCCTGCTTCGAAGGTGCCGAGGCGTCCTGGGCGCGAGCTGTAGGAGCCCTCCGTGGCCAGCATGGCCGATCGAGACTCCGACGGCTGGCGCAGCTATCGCGCGCCACCCCTGCCGCGCCAGCTTGTCCGTCACCTCCTCGCAGCGCTCTGCCGAGAGGTGGGTCTCCTGCACCGCGAACAGGTCGCAGCGCATCACCGAGTCGTAGTCGAGAAGGCCCTCAAACCTGCTATAAGCAGTGGCATTGATGGTGAGAGCCGCTCACCAGCGCCAAGCTGCCCTGCTACCCCTGGCGCGGTTTCTTGACGGCTCGCAGAACCTCCAAGGCGCCCCCGACGCGCTTGCGCTCCTCGTCGTCGCCGCAACCAGGGAGGACGCCGCCAGGATCATCATTAGCCATGAACGCGTCGGAAGCCTCGCCTGGGGGGACCTCCGCTCCGACGTTCGGTGCTGCACGCTGCTGCTCGCCGCCGCCACCCGCTTGGGCGCCTCCTGGGGCTGCTGCTGGCGCTGCGCCGCCCGCTGGGCCTTCCGGCGGCGCTGCCGCTGCGGGGGCAACTGGCGCCGCGCACGTCGTCGGCGAGCTCGCTGACCATGGCCGAGAGCTGCGCGAGGAGGTCTGCGCCCGAGACTCCGTTTGTGTTGAGGGTGCCGAGCTTCTGCTTGATCGTGTCTGGGTTGATGCCGCCGCCGAAGAGAGCTGCCGTCTCGCGCTCGGCCTCCGCGAGCTCCGCCTCGAGCTTCGCGATCTCCGCCTGCGAGCCGTGCACCTGCCCCAAAGCCTTGAGAGCAGTCTCTTGGTCGCGCTGAAGCTGCTCTTTAGCATCTGCAAGCTGCCGAGCCAAGTTGTCCACACGCTGCGGGGCTGACTTGCCCACCAGGCCGAGAGCAGCAGCGCGACGAGCTGCCTCAACCTTGCTGCGGCTAGACTGGCTAAGCGTGAGCTTGGTGGCCTCCCAGGTCTTGTGTTCGAACGTGGCCCAGACCTCAACCTGCTCCGCCGAGAGGGTGCTACCCGAGCCCTGCTTGCCAGCCTTCGGGTCCCATCCGTTAGAATACTTGCCGCCAGAGAAGGTCTTACCATTCTGCCCCCATTGCTGGCGTGGCGGTGCGTTGGCCCACTTGCCGCGAACTGGAGGCTGACGGTCCTGCCAAGGAACTGCTCCACCGCGAAGGACGCGATGCCGAACTCCACCGCATCCTGGCTTACCACTCCGCATACGGGCTGCAGGAAGGAACTCTCCACATGAACACTGCCAGTGACTCGCCATGGCCGAGACGAAGGAACTGCAAGCGCCACCAAAATCGAGAGAACCGAGACTGCCCGCGCGCGTCGCGCCGTCGGTGGGTCTGTCCGCGGCCCAGCGGTCTCCGCTTGGAGACCGCGGGCCAAAAGCATCTTGAGCCAAAATGGTTACGGAGGGATTGGAGCCGCAGGAGAAGGGCAACCTATAAGAACACACGTAAAACACCAACGACTCGTGCCCCAGCGGAAGCAAAATCTATAGAAACATACGTGAAACACCAAGGATTCGTGCCCCCAGGGAGGCACAATCTATAGGAGCATACGTACATTACTTGTCCTGTGGCCTTCTGAGGCCTCCTGGATGACTTTTGGGGCCTCCTGGTGCCTTGCGGGGCCTCCTGGTGCCTCCTGGCGCTTCCTGTGGCCTCATGTGGCCTCATGTGGCCCCCTGTGGCATCCTGGAGCATCCTGGAGCCCCCTGGAGCCTTCTGGACCCTCTTGGGGCATCCTGGGGCATCCTGGAGCCTCCTGGAGCCTCCTGTGGCCTCCTGTGGCCTCCTGATACCTCCTGCTACCTCCTGGGGCCTCCTGGAGCCTGCTGGAGCCTGCTGGAGCCTGTGGCATCCTGAAGAGGATCCGTGCCCACGAGTCTGGCCACGCGCCCCTGCTCTTCTCCCTCCCCCCCCTATCATGGGCCGGCGGCTCAAAGGTGGAGACTTGAAGTAATGGGACCTAAGGACAACAAGCGATCCCCAATTGCATCCACGCTGTTTGAGGCCCCGCGCCCGTCGGACCCCATCCCTCTGGGCCCCATCTCCGAGCCACCGAATAGGAGGCTGGCCAGGGCTGAGGTGGTTAGATATGCTCCGCACGACAGGGCGGCACATGAATGCTGCCAAGACTGTTCTCGAGAGTCCTGCTCTCCAGCCTTGTGGCCCCTGCGGGGGCCCCAGGCGGAGCTGTGGTTCTTGCCGGGCCCGCCAGCGGAGTCGATCCGATCACCCTCCCCACGGCCTCCTCTGACCACCTCCTCTCTTCCCCTCCCGCCCGCCTCCCTCGCGGCGGAGCAGGTGGAGGACAGGGACGGACTGTCGGAGGGGGGGGAGGACATGAAGGAGGAGGCGGAAGAGGAGGAGGAGGAGGACAAGGAAGGCAAGAGGAGGGAGGAGGAAGACAAGGATGATGATGGGAGGAGGATGCCCCACCCCCGAAGGCCGCACACAGGTCCACGAGCATCTTGGCGGAGCGCACCAGGGCGGCAGCCGCGACCACGATGACGAAGAAATTGACGACGCTGAAAAAACCGAAGCGCCCGTCCACCTCCGGGCGGAGCCGCTCCGGGGAGCGGAGGAGGAGGAGGAGGAGGAGGAGGAGGAAAAGGAGGAGGAGGAGGAGGAGGATCAGAGGAGCAGGAGGAGGAGGAGGATAAGAGGAGGAGGAGGACGACGACGACGACGACGACGAGGACGAGAACGAGGAAGAGGAGGGGGAGCCCAAGCCTCGGGCGGACGGATACGAAACAAAGCACGCATTTTTTGGCGATCGCGGCCTCGTGCGCAGCGGCGAGGCGGAGAAAGGGTCGCAGACAGCGAAGCGCGCGCGGCGGCCGGGCCCTCGACGTCGTTAAGGGTGTAACACAAACACACAGACACACAGACACACACACACACACACACACACACACACACACACACACACGCACACACGCACACACGCACACACGCACACGCACACACACACGCACACGCACACGCACACGCACACGCACACACACACACACACACACACACACACACACACCACACACACACACACACACACACACGCACACGCACACGCACACGCACACGCACACGCACACGCACACGCACACGCACACGCACACGCACACGCACACGCACACGCACACGCACACGCACACACACACACACACACACACACACACACACACACGCACACACGCACACGCACACACACACACACACACAAACACACGCACACGCACACACGCACACACACACACAAGCAAACACAAACACACACACACACACTGACACACACACACACACGAGGGTGTTTTTTCCTGCTCCTCGAGCCCTTGTTGGGCCCCGGGCCCTTGAGCAACAAAAGTGCCCGGGACGAGCAGCCGCTGCTGCGCGGCGTGGTCGAGAGCTCGGGGGTGGACCACGACACATGCAGATCGCGGCGCTAAGGGAAGGGGAAGGGCGGATCAGCAGCAGCAGGGGGGGATGACTGGGAAGCGTAAACTGGCCATATAGGGTGAGGGCGAGGGATAAGGAACCATTGGATAGGGAACCCAGGGTCTGGAAGCCAGTGGAACTCCACTCGTACACTGGCCATGGATATCACCGCCGCCCTCATCGGATAAGAAAAGTTCCAGGATATGACGCATCGTAGGCACATTCCTTAACCAACGCCCCCGCCGTACACCGATCCTGACCAGGAGGAGGGGGAAAGACGGATGAGGACGAGGAGGAGGGCGGGAGGAGGGAGGGTGAGACTACGAGGAAGGAAGGAGGGAGATGGAAATGAGACAGGGCGAGGGGCGGGAGGAGGAAGGACAATGATGGAGGAAGAGGAGGGAGACGAACAATGCCACGAGGGCCCGCAAGGGACCACGCAAAAGCAACACCGCAGCATGGCGAGACAGCGCCAGAACCATGATCAGCACAGAGACGACGCCCCAGCTTGAGGGACATAATTTGCGCATCGTCCCTCTTCTTGAAATGGGGCAGGAGGCGCTCGGGCGGGCCCCACTCTGGACACGAAACCTGCCCGACAAGAAAGAATACTGCCGCCACGCGGGGCGGCGTGCTGCGCGCGTCGACGAAGAGCTGCGCGGCCTCGCGCCTGTCTGGTGCCCAGAACACTAGGACCTCCGACGCACTTCCGAAAAACAAATACTTGGCGATTCTGGGCTTCCGACCGCTCGCCACCCGTAGCCGTCTCGCCCACGGAGTGCGATTGCCTCGCACAGATCGCCCGGCACCGAGTGTACAACACCTCTCAAGTGTTCTAAGGAAAAACAAACAAACAAAAAACTACTGGAATCAGACCCCGTAAAATGGCCAGCGTGTCCAAAGTTTGTCGAACTGGCTCTGTCGTTCTACGAGCATATGATGATGATGATGACGATGGTGATGATGATATATATATATATATGAGGTAATATATATATATATATATACATGTGTTTAGAAAACTAGTGTGGTCATGTATTGCGCACGACCACTCACTCCCCATATCAAATGCATGAGAGTTAAAAGTATGTTGCTCTAGAGCTCTTCAAAACATCAAAGAACATATGCTTGGCGAGTGTGCCTGAACGTGTATATGCACATGTGCAGGTGTGCAGACGCAACCCAGAAACATTCAAAGGCCACCGCGCTCTGCACACGAAAACCGTGCGGGCCACAGGCCTGCGTCCCCACGCGCACATGCCGAATTCATTCAAAATTCATCGGCTGTGAAAGCATTTCAAGCTGCCCCCTCCAACGCAACACATGCACACCTCACACAGGTTGCCAAGCCAAAAGCACAAATCCTGGACCCGCAAATCAAAGCAAATGCAAGTGTCAAGAGATCGGTGCAGGAGCAGGTGCACCAGGAAGAAACTACAAACGACGCACTCGGATAAAACGACTAGCGTGGTATTCCCGGCACTGACCGATCAAGCACGGAATGCCCGAAACCGACTTAAGACCCCCTTCTCCGAGTTCCGTGAATAAGCACGAGAGCTGGCGGGCGCGAAAGGCTTACAAGAGGAGGAGAAGGCGGACGACGACGACGACGACGACGACGACGACGACGATGACGAGGAGAGCGGAACCAAGCTCGTCAGTGCGTAAATCAAATGGGGTTTCGCCCAACGCGCGCACACAGGTCCCACACGAGCTGAAGTAGTGGAGGAGGCAGAAAGAAAACCACAGGGAAACAAAAGCAAGCAGGCAGTGACCCGAGGAGAAAGGGATCCGCACTCAGGGGGGCGCAGGGCGGCGGGAAGCTCAGCGAGCAAGCCGCGCCCGAAGCCCCCGAGGTGGAGGGCGCCGCCCCTCCCCCCCATGACGAGGGAGCAGCGCGAGTGAAGAACGAAACACATCATGAAGAAACAACACGTCAAAGCATGTAACTAAGCATGTCGAGACTGCTTCGAAGGCGCGTAACATACAAGCACGTGGCTATACAGCATGCAACACATTGGGGACGTTCGCGAACTTCCGAGCATGTTATATAACCGAGCCCCGCGTAATCTCTTCCGCATCGCTGAACTCAGCTTCCTCGTCAGCACACCTCATCGTCATCATCGTCATCATCGTCATCAGCATCACCATCATCATCTCCAACGTTCGTTTTCAAAAGCACCCCGATGTGTGAAGCTTGCGAAAAACGCAGACCAAAGGGCGGCCAGGTGCGTCGGGGCGCAGCGGCGCTGAGTCTGCCGCGCGGCCTCAAAAGCCTCTAACACAAAGAGCTCTCGACCTCTCTAAAATCTGTTCGCGAAGGTGGGTGGGTGGTGGTGGGGAGGGGCAGGGCAAGAAAGCTGCAGAAAACGTCCTTCTACTATCATGACTGCTGTGCTCACATGATCTCCGACAGGCCCCCGAGAAGCTCCCAAAGGCCCCCAAGAGGCCCCCAGAAAGCTCCGAGGAGGCCCCAAGAATGACGCGGGAAGCTCCCAAGAGGTCTCCTCATCATTCTCCTCATCATCATATGTCCTTCCTCTCCTCATCGTCCATACACTCCCCAGCGTGTACCCCAAAGGGCTTGCACAACGGCTGGGGGAACGCATGGTCCGATAGCGTGGCAAGACGTTGCCCAAACGGGTGGCCACATAAGCGTACCCTAAAGGCAGGGGGCGGCAGTGCTTCGCCATAGGCGTCTTCGATAAGACTCCATATCAATCCGCCGGCCCGCCCTCGCTGGGGGTGAGAAGGCGTGTGAGACATTCAGTTGTCCCTCTCCTCCCCTCCCACTTCCTCAGGATCCAGCCAGGACCTCGCCAAAGGAGAGTGTCCCCCTCCACACCACGAGCTCGCCAACGCGCCTCCAGGGCGCGCGCAGCCTCCAAATCCACCGTCAGTAACCTCCAAGACGCCGAAGAGGTCTTGTAATGTTGCTCAACACGGGCTCAAACACGCTGGATGGGCCTCAGGAGGCGAACATCATCGATCCCACACAGGTTCTTGAATAAGTGTTGCATTCTCGGCGTTTCAGGCTTCTGGAGAAACAACAGCAAAAACAAACAAACACACATACACACACGCGCGCGCGAGCGTACACAAAAGCAGCCAACAACGGAAACGCAAAAACACCCCCCCCAAAAGAAAAAACAGCCTACCACTCCGGCTGCCCCAAGAGGGCCTCCAAACAGCCCTGCGACAGACGCCGAGGAAGAGGAGGAGGAATCGGCAGCAGCCACGCGCAGGCAGCACGACAGGAAGCGGGCCAACAACACACGCAGCACCGGAGGCCGCACGTACCCTCTGTGGGTCGGCGGCACGACGTAGGCCTCTCGAGCAACGGCAGCAGCCGCGCGCAGGCAGCACGACGGGGAGCGGGCAAATGGCACTCGCAGCAGCGGAAGCCGCACGCATCCTCTGGGGGTCGGCGGCGGCATGGCGCGTGGGCCTCTTGAACAGCACATCGCGCGGGCCTCACGCGCGCGGCCCCCCGCGCGGGCACGTCAACACACTGCACAGCCTATGGGTAACCAACCACTTCAAAATCAAGGTGCCACCAAAGGGCCACAAAGGAGCACCAAGGGGCACGATAGCAGCAACGAAGCAACAAGAACCATGTCGAGCGCCGTGTCATGAGTCGGACAAGCCTTGTGGAATGCAGTCCTGGAGGAGCAGTAGTTCATGTAGGGGTCGGCGGATGTGGCGTAAGCCCATAGAACCAATACGGTAGGTTCATGCGGCGCCGGCGCACGCCAAAGATTTTGACACCGCGTCGATCGTTCAACCTTGGACCGATCTCGGCCTCGATCGTTCAAGGTTGAATTCCCTCGGGTCCTGTGGCGTTACCGTGCCCTTCCGTGCTTCCGCGTCGCAGAATTCAACCTTGAACGCCTTGGCCAGCGCCGCCGGCGCGCCAACGCCGCACGAATCTACCATATATCTCTTTGACAGTGCGACGCACTCGGAATGCAATCCTGAATGACACACGCTCTCAGCCTCCGAGCCCAGACTGTACACTGAGGCACCGAAGACCGGAAGAAGGAGCAGCGGAGGCTCGGTGTTTCAGGGATCGTCTACACATGAAGGAAGGTGGGCGGCAAGCCAGGATGCAGCAGGTTGGGCCCGTCAGGCTAGTCTGGTCGTTGGTCCCCCCCCCCGCAGGCGCGACCGTGAACATCACGAGGACGCCATGCTGCCGCTCATACCGACGATGCCGCGGGTAGTCCTTGATAGCCAACAAGCATAGTGGGAGAAGGAGGCGCAGGGGCAGGGTCTGGAAAGAACGACTCGCCATCGCGATGCGATCAAGAAAAGGAGAAGTGATGATTGAGGGGGTAGTGAGGATGACGACGCGAAGGACGAGGTGATGTTTCAACTGACCCCTGTGGATGGCAAAACTCTAAGGAGGTCGTCCCAGCCCACGAAATCCAGCGGCGGGGGCGGCGAGATGCCTGAATGGCTTGACTCCACAGAAGGACTGGGCCCGCTCGATCGCCGCCCACAGCTCGTCGTCCTCCAGCCTCACTCTGACTCGATAGATCGATCGAGGCCAGCCGTAGGGAATGGCACCTCCGACCAGCATGGCGGCCCCGCCCTGTGGACCCGTCTCGGGCTCCGCACCTGTGCAGTCCTCCTCGTACTCGTCACCGTCTGGAGTCAGCCCTATCCACGCGCCAGGTGGCAGGCTCGGATACAGGACGACCCGCTCGTGATCGACAGGATCGCCTCCGTAGCGCACGACGATGCGCTGGCCCCGGAGCAGGCACGCCCACCACTCCAGCCCCCCGTCGCGGAGCAGCAGCGCCAGGGCGTACGTCGTCAGCGGCTCCCGCAGCCCGCGAGGACACCGTGCAGCAGCGGCTCGGCCAGGGGCACACCTGCAGGACGAGCGCGACCCGCACGCCCGGCGCCGCCGAGGCAGAGGCCGACGGGGTCGAGCTCCTGCGCCTCCGGCTCGACTGCAGGGCAGACGGCCGGCGGGAGCGGGCGCGGCCGCGCCTCGAGAGAGGCGGGGCGCTCGCGGGCGGCCGCCTCGGGCAGCCACACGGGCGTGCGCAGACCGCCTCCGGCACGCGGGGCGGCGCCGCCGCTGGCGCGGCCGGGGAGAGGCACGGGAGGGAGAGGTGCACGCATCGCGCAGGGCGAGGACCGCCCACGGGCTCGGAGAGAGCTGGGCCACGCGGACCGCAGAGAGCCTGCGGGATCCAGGGTGACCTTTTTTTCGACTAGACGTAGGAGTGACCTTTCGCAGGAGTGACCCAAATGGCTGGAAACAAATGGCTGGAAACGAAGCAGTGGCAGCCGCTTGCGAGCCCAGGTTTGGCCCCCCCCGCGGCCCCCAAAAAGCCGCGCACCAAAGGTCACTCTTACCCAGGGTCACTCTTGCGCATAGCCGATTTTTTTCGTGCAGCGAACACCAATCCCCACGAGTCGTAGGAAACTGGATGGCCCAATCAGTAAGGACTGCACCTCCACTCCGTGGAGCTAGAACCCCGAGAGGGTTTTACAAAGACAGCGGGTCACATGGACAGCAGCAGCACCAGCAGGGAGAGGGAAGCAGGCGGCACATCATGTCGTTTCTCTCTCAACTTTCGCGTGCACGCACTGACAACATGTCGGAAGTCCGCGTGGATCTCCTGGATCGGCACTTGGGCCCCCTCCCTGGCGCGCCAGGGAGGCCCGGCGCAGATCCAAGAAATCCACACGGAGCTCCGACAGTTTATGTTTACGCAGTTCTTCCTTCTAAGAAGCTCGTTAGCCGTCGCACTGATTGGACGAAAGACGAAGGAAAAGCGTCAGCGGCAAGGCGCACGGACAGAAAGGGCGGCTGCGGAAGCAAAACCAGCTCGGGCGTCGATGCAGCCAGGTCCTCGGGCTGAGCTGCCGAGAGGACGTACTGCTCCATCGCGGGCATCACAAGCTCCTCGCAAGTGGGCTGCCCATTTAACGATGCACCATCGTAGTGATATACCGCTCTCCTGGTCCGATTATGTATGGTGTGCCACGTACGCAGAAAAAATATTACGCATGTCTCGTGGCCGATGGTGAACCGCAGAGCGGACTGGAACCCTCTTGCCAGCCTCATGAGATGCGTGGGGTCGACACGATATGTATGCCTATATGTAAATATAGAACCCTCCTTCCTACCTCTCTCTCTCACTCTATGCATGTGTGTTGTACCTCTCGCTATGTGTTTTCTCTCTCTCTCTCTATCTCTCTATCGCTCTCTCTGTCTTTCGCTATCTAAATGGTTATATGTCTCCGTAGTTTGAAAGCTGTGTCTCTCTCCTTCTCTCTCTCTCTCTCTCTCTTTCTCTCTTACTCTCTCGTTTTCTCTTTCTCTGTCTCTCTGAATATATGTATGTATATACATATATATATATATATATATATCCATCTCTCTCGTTATCCCCTCGCCCACCACATTCTCTCCCCCCCCATGGCAGTTTCCTTTCTCATCCCCCTCCCCTCTCTCTCCCCCCCTCCTCTCGCCTCCCCCTCCACCCTCCCCGTACCCCTTTCCCCTCCTCCCCCATACCACACTGACATGACTACCATCGAATTCCAGCGAATTCCCCCCCCCCTCCCCCTGCCCCTCAGCCCCTTCCTGGCTATTCCCAGCCATTCCTCACAGGCAGGGGGGGGGGCGAGCTTCGATGACGAAGTGGGGAATGGTACTGTCATCAAGAGCCTGTCAGGACGGCGACGGCCCCGCTGAGCTACGCTGAGACCAGGCCCGCCAGAGGTCGCAGCAGTTGGATGGCCAACTCTGTCCCTCCCGCTCTCTCGTGCCCTCCAATCCCCTCACCCTCGCATCACCATCTCGCGAGCTCCGATGGCACCCTCCAGTCCGAACAGGAGTTCGCATCCCGTGCACGCTCGACGCCAATGTCAAACAGATCTGGGAGCGGGGCATGCGACGGTGCACGGCCCGGCACGAGAGTCAAACATAGAGGCCCCCCAGCGGCGACCCAGCAACGACAGCGGCGAACAACGAGCTACGCGTCAACAGCTGCAAGGCTGAGCTGGGCTCGGGCGACAAGGTAGGGAGCACCATCGGCTACAACGCTGGGAGCGGCTCGTGGGAGAGAAAACAGGCAGTGGCAGCAAAGGTCGTCAGCGCGAGGAGGCGAGCGGTGGCAGCAGGACCTGTCAGTGCGAGAAGATAGGTCGAGGCAGCAGCAGCAGCAGCAGCAGCAGCAGCAGCAGCAGCAGTCGCCAATGCGAGCAAGCAGGCAGTGGCAGCTGCCAGTGCCCGAAGGCTGGAATCATCAGCTCCGAAACTGGAGTCAGCTGAAGCGAGAAGGCTGGCAGTGGCGGCAGGGTGCGTCAGGGCGAAGAGGTAGGCAAGCGACCGTCCGCGCAAAAAACAGGAAATAAAAGGCAGTGTCAGTGCGAGACGGCAAGGGGTGGCAGCAGGGCCTGCCCGTGCGAGCAGGCAGGCAGGCAGGCAGGCAGCAAAGCTGGGGTCAGCTCGTGCGAGGAAGCAAGCAGTGGCAGCATCGGTGGCCCAGGCAGCAAGCGATGGCAGCAGGGACTGCCAAGACAAGAGGGCAGGCAGCGGAAGCAGCGGCTGGCAGGGCGAGAATGCGGACAGTGGCAGCAGCTGGGGGGAAAAGGACACGAGTCCAACGTCATCAGCTACACCGCTGGACCCATCGTATATGCGAGCGGCGGGCAGCGGCAGCAGATGCGATCAGCTACATAGTTGGCATCAGCCCGTGCGAAGGATGTTCAAAGAGTGCGCATGCGAGGGCGGCAAGCGAGGGAGAGGGCCATCAGCTACGCGGCAGGGATCAACTAGCTTGTGCGGGAAAGCAGGCAGTTACAATGTGCGCCGGCTCAA
>CAUYUJ010018471.1:530312-580312 GCA_963575745.1 Prorocentrum cordatum
ATCAGCATCATCATCATCAGCATCATCATCATCAGCATCATCATCGTCATCATCATCAGCATCATCGTCATCATCATCATCATCATCATCATCATCATCATCATCATCATCGTCATCATCATCATCGTCATCATCAACAGCAGCATCATCATCCTCGTCCTTCTCCTCCTCCTCCTTCCCCTGTCCCTCCTCCTCCTCCTTTTCCTCCTCCTCCTCCTCCTCCTCCTCCTCCTGCTCCTCCACCTCCTCCTCCTCCTCCTCCTCTTCCTCCTCCTCCTCCGCCTCCTCCTCCTCCTCCTGCTCACCCTCCTTCCCCTCCTCCTTCTCCTCCTCCTCCCCCTCCTCTGCCTCCTCCTCCTCCTACTCCTCTCCTTCTCCTCTTCCTTCCTCCTCCTCCTCCCTTCCTCCTCCTCCTGCTCCTCCTCCTCCTTCCCGTCCTCGTCCTCCTCCTCGTCCTCCTCCTCCTCCTCCTGGTCCCCTGCTCCTCCCTCCTCCTCCTCCCCCTCCTCTCCTCCTCCTCGTCCTGATCCTCCTGCTTCTCCTCCTCCTCCTCCCCCTCATCCCCCTCCTCCTGCTCCTCCTCAGGGACCGAGAAGTGCACTTCTGAAGGCGCTTTGTGTTTTTGTCAAGGGGGGGGTTCAAGCGAATCCAAAAACCTTTGAGCCCCCGGAGCCTCCGAATTCCGCCGTGGGCCGCAGGGGCCTCCAGACCCAGGGGGGGCCCAGGCTCACGCAGTTGTGCTGAGAGGACCCTGAGGCAAATGGTCCTGGGGCTTGATAACGGACACCGCGCCTCGCATACCGAAGGAGAGGTTCGCTGAGTGATGCGAGGCGGAGTTGACAACGAGCACGCACTAGCATATCGCATCGTTCTCCCATCCCTCTCCTCCTCCGCCTCAGCGTCGTCGCCGTCGCCGTCGCCGTCGTCGTCGTCGTCGCCGCCCCTCATCCTTCTTTTCATCATTGGGAATCCACCGACCCCAGAGGCGGGTGAGGCTGTGGCGTGTGCCACGCCCCCACCCCTCTCGAATCCTGTTCTTGGGATCCCCCACGCGACAATTCCTAGCCCAAAACCCAAAACTCTGACCGTCCTCCTGGCCACGGCAACCCACTCCCTCTGGAAACCTGTTCTTGAGATCCCCCACGCGACGGTTCCTACCGCGGAACCCACCTCCCTGGCCACCGCAAACCCCTCCCTCTGGAATCCTGTTCGTAGGATCCCCCGCCCGACAAGTCCTAGTCCGAGGGTCCCCAAGAGGCTCCCAGGAACCCAACAAGATGCAAGACGTCAAACCTGAGAACGCTGCCTCAGGGACTCCGGTCGGCGGGGTTCATGAAGAAGGAAGACGACAAGGGAGAAGAGGAGCAGGGAACGAAGGGCCCGGACGAGACAGATGAAGAGGAAAAGGAGGAGTAGGAGGAGGAAGAGGAGGAGATCCTGATCTGGGATCAGGATGTCCTGAGGCACCTGCCGATGAAGCTGTAGAGAACACGGAGGAGGAGGAGGAGAAATAAGAGACCCGAACTCCCAAACCGCTAGCGTCAGCGCCAGGAGGAGGAGGAGCCACCCACCCCACCCACACAACCCCCCAGAGCAGCATTTGCGCGGCAGAAAGAAGAAGCATTGCACGGCCATGGCCGCGCCGTGCCTAGATAACTCGTGCCGTACACGAGGTCTCTCCGTGAGCCCCGATCCACCCCGCGACCCACCCCGCGACCCAGCCGGCGACCCACCCGCGACCCAACCCGCGACCCACCCGCGACCCCACCCGCGACCCACCCGCGACCCACCCCGCGACCCACCCCGCGACCCAACCCGCGACCCACCCGCGACCCACCCGCGACCCACCCGCGACCCACCCGCGACCCACCCGCGACCCACCCCGCGACCCACCCGCGACCCACCCGCGACCCACGCGCGACCCACCCGCGGCCCACCCCGCGACCCACCCGCGACCGACCCCGCGACCCATCAACGACCCACCCGCGAGCGGCAGCGCAAGCCGGCGCCCGGGGCGCGCGGGCGCGACGGATCCCCCGAGGCAGAGCCAGACTCTTCAGGTGCTGGCCCAACACGCCCTTCTGGGTGGGCGACGGCGAGCACGCGGGCGCTGGCACCAGAGGAACGTGAGAGCAACTGGGGGGGGGTCTCGAAGTAGACACCGAGTCGTCTGGTCGGCCAGGGAGCTCCATGAGTAAACCCCCCAGCTTCCAAGCTTGTAGGATGCTGGGGCGACGATGCACAAAACTCCCTCACTGAATTCGTTGGCTGACGTGGTGTGTACAACGACCTCCTTCGAACCACCGCTGCATCGGTGAGCAGAGTCGCTGCGCTGCGGCACGCGCGATGGCGTTTGCCGAGGCCTCGTAGTGATAGTTCACCTCCCGATACCCGAAGAAGCTGTAGAAGTGGTACATGTTGCTGTAGACTGCGCGCACTTCCAGGGCTGTTCCAGCCTGGTCCGGCAAGGGAAGTGTCTTCAAGACGCGCACGAGTTGCGACACCCGCATGCGCCTCCTTGGCAATCGTCCTCCATGGCCAGCCATTGTATGCCTTGCTATGTGCACGATTACTCCTCCTCCTCCTCTTCCTCCTCCTCCTCCTCCTCCTCTTCCTCCTCCTCCGCCTCCCCCTTGTCCTCGCTCCCCCTCCTCATCCTCCTCCTCCTCCCCCTCCTCCTCCTCCTCCTCCTCCTGCTCCTGCTCCTCCTCCTCCTCCTCCTCCTCCTCCTCCTCCTCCTCCTCCTCCTCCTCCTCCTCCTCCTGCTCCTCCTCCTCCTCTTCCGCATGTTACGTTCCCTGCTTCCTCGCTGCTGGACTCTGCTGGGAAGGGCCTGTTCACAAAAGCCTCCGTGAAACTGCTGACGTGTGGAAGAGAAAAACGGGCGACGGGGCAGCGGGGCGGATGAGAATTGAAAGGAGGAAGCGTAGAAAAAAACCATGAGAAAGAGAAAGAGAGAACATTGCTGGGTGTTGCTCGAGTGCCCATGGCCCAAGGTGCCCCCAGCATTTCCAAGGAGGCCCCCGCGGCCTCCAGAGCACCCCCCACGAGGCCCAGAGGGCCCCAGGGACTCCAAAATTGAGCAAAACGCTGGAGGCACCTCGGGCCAGGGGCACCTCTAGCAACCCCCGACACTGGGCGACTAGAAACTCGACTGGCAAGCTCGCACCACAGACGCATGCAGCTCACGTGAAAGCACAAGGCCTGGCGGAGGCTGAGCCCGTCGAATGTGTGGTCCAAATCCTGAGTCGGCGCGTTGGCGCAAACGAATTCACACACACACACACACATGCACGGACACATGCCGTATGGATTGGACGGAGGGGTGATTGTCGCATGGATGACCGGCAGACTCCACTGCTTGCCCAGGGCCCCGACCCACCGAGGTTGCACAACATATATGAACCACCACCACATGAGCTGTTGAAGAGCACGGTGACGCCAGTTCGCTGGTGGAACCGACTCCACCCCCAATCCCCACACCACCCCGACCCCTGCCACAGACAGCATGACGCAGGAATGCTGCGCGGCACTCACAAGCCCTCGCGCGGGCCGCGAGAGAGGAGGGGACAGGCAGGCAGAAGAGCGGACGACGAGCACACATGCGGCACGGCAAGAACCAGTGTCGTGCCCAGGCCAAGCGCCTTCAACCCAGCGTGTCGACACGACCCACTTGGCAACGGCAACAGTCTGAAAACGATGGCTGTCTACGGTGAGGGTGCGAAATATCCCGAACAACCCTACTCTATAACCCGCGCACATGCGCGGCACACTTCCGCGCATATTTAAAAAGAGGATCGGGATGCCAGCGTACATGATGAAGGCAGGGGGGGAGGTTCCACCCGACGCTGTCCACGGGCACACACCCGCCCACCTGACAAGAGCTGGAGGCAACTGGCTGGCTGGCCCTTCGCGCGATGACAATCCACCGCCCCCGCGAGGGCTTGTGAGTAACTTCGGGCTGGGGCGCCGCCCTGCTGCGAGGATGGGTGCGCCAACAATCTGCCTGAACCCTTTCTTCCGCGCACACCGGCGCCCGATCCCCGGAGAACCAAAGCATCGCAGGACCCCAAACGCCAGGGAGCGGGGGGGAGGCAGGACCAGGGACGCCAGCTCGGCAGGAAACGCCACGCGCACCCAACAAGGTTGTGATACAGCGCGCTTGGGGCGAGTCGCTGGCCTAGGCACGCGCGGAACAGACTTCCCGACCCCAGGAGGAAAAAAACCTCGCGGAAATATGAGGACCACACCAAAATCGGCAGAGGCCTGCTGGGGGCGCCCCCCAGGGAGGCCCTCCATGTACGAGTTCTGCCAAGCAGACTCCGAGGAGGGGGGGTTCTGGCCCTCTGCAGGGGCGAGGGGGGGGGGGGGGCCGAGCAGTGGGGGAACTGCGACGACACCGCCGCGACGCTCGCCCGACGAGGGGAAGGCGGAAGGCGGCTGCCGACGGGGGGGGGCGCCCTCGAAGCTAAGGAACGGGCGCGGGTGCGCGCGCGGGGAGGGGCGAGCCCTCCGCCTCCCCTTGCGTCTCCGTCGCGGCCAGACGCCGCCCCTGCGATCCCAAGCAGTTTTGAAGGGGGAGAGCAGGGGGGGGCCACGAGCGAGAAAGGCGCTATCCACGCCGCAGCAACAACAACGACGCACGAACGAGCACGACGGAGACGGGAAGGCGACCAAAGAGGAAGAGGCCTCGGGTCCGCACGGGAGCGAGCGCCGCACCCTCTACAGGGCCAGCGCCCTTCTCAGCCAGGGCCCCATAAGCGCGGCTGGATTAGGGAACTCGGCGTGGCTCTGACTGGCCGCAGGCGCGCACTCGGCGCGGCGCGGGCGAGCGCAGGGACCGCCGCGCCAGGCATCGCATCCGCGCGCTGTCCGCCGGCAAGCTGGGGGGCGCCGCCGTGGGCGCCGCTGCAGGAACCAGGCGACGATGACTGAGGCCCACCAACGCTCGGCGCCTTGGCGCCCGCGTGAGGGGCGCCCTGGGCGGGCGGCGCGGCGCATTCGCCAGCCCCGAGCACCTGGGCATGGAGCTCCGCAAGCTGCGCGCGGACTGCATCAAGCCGGTCGCGCAAACCCTGCACCTCCGCCGCCCCAGCTGGATGATTCCACTGGGTGTTGCCCGTCCGCCTGTTGAGGAAGTTGATCTGGCTGGAGATGCCCCGCCGTGGCCCCCAGCCTGGTGGAAGGGCTGGCGGGCTGCGCTCTGGCGGGCCCGGCGAAGGCGAGCTCGGTTCCCCGTGGCGGCTGGGCGGCGGTGACGGTGCCACTTCGTTTCGTTCCGTTTTGCGCGTATACGGCACACACCACGTCCCGCGCTGGGCGCCCGCCGGGCCCCCGTCGCCTGGCCCCGGGCCCGCCGCCCCTCGCAGCTGCCGGAACCAGCCGCTCCGAGGGAAGATATGGACGCCGCCAGGCGGTGATCTCTCACACCCCATCGCGCCCCCACGTCTGCAGCCCCTCCACGCTGCCCTCCCCGCCCGACAACGCAGGGCCTCACTGGGGCGGGGGGGGCGAGTAAGGGGAGGCAGCGCCGCCCTCCCCACAGACTCACAGCGGGCAGCGCAGATGCGCGGCAAGGTTAGACGGCCCATGGTGCAGGAGCGCTCACCACCCGCCCTCGCTCCCCCCCAGGCCCCGCCGACAACGAAGCGGACGGACAGCCAGGCGGGCCCGGCGCATGCAGCTGCTGCGCACTCGGGGCCTTCCGCGGAACGCGCCTCCACGGAGCGGGGAAGGCAAGCCTCTCGGGCGGCAATACGTCGCCAGCCTCCTCAAAAACAGAAGGGGGCGCGCGGGGAGGGGGCGGCGGGGGGGGCGGGGGCGGGGCCGGCCAAGCAGCCTGCATTACCACAGATCCTACGTAACTGACGTGCGCCGCACGGGCACGCCCCCGGAGGCCCTCACAGAAAAGGACCTGCAGGGCAAATTCTGGGGCGACGCCCTGGATGGACAGGCCGTCGTGTGCAAGCAGGACCTGGTGCGCTGCCGTGGCCTGACACGCCCCCAGGGGATGGTCGACGCCAACGTCTAGAGCTCCACGCGCGCCGCACCGGGGAAGCGCGGCCGGCAACCCCCCTTGGCCAAGCATGGAGAGGGGCCAGCAGCCCGTCACGCGCGTGACTGTCCACACACGGTAATGCTTCCAAAAACTGAGAGTCGACTCCCATCCAAGTAGGTGCCAGTCCGGGAGAGACGGGCCTGGGCAGAGCTCAGCGAAAGAGCGGCGCAGCGCGGGGAAAAACTCCGACGGCGCCTTCCTGAACGCTTGTTGGTCGTACTCCAGCAGCGCCGGACGTATGACCTGCCAGCGGTACCACCCCAAGAGGGCTCTCCGCCTCTCAGGATCAAGTCTTGCAGCCTCCAGCTGCCCCCCGACACAAGCTGGGTGCCGGTCCAGCGGCACCGGTGGCTTCGGGAGACGACCTGCAATAACGGCCACAGCGGTGTCCCAGGAGGGGGCGCGCAGGCTCCGGGAGGCCTGCCAGGCCCGGGGCGCAGGGTGGTCCTCCGGAAGGACGGCGAGCCTGGCTTGCGCCATCAAGGCGCGCGCCAAAAACTTAGTGCCCAGTCTCAGTGGCCATCCAGCCGCACTGGGCCACGACGACACAGTGACGCACAGGCGGACCCATGTGGCAGCCGAGGAGTTTGCGGCCCCACTCAACCTGGAAGCGATTTAACGCTGCTTCCGCCCCCTCGGCAAGGACCAGCAGTGGGGAGGCGCAAAGGATGATCGACTCCACGCGCGGGGGGACTTGCGCCGCTGTGACCGGGACGGAGAAGCCGCCGCACTCCGCCGCCTGCAAGACGTCTTCCAAGAGAGCCTTGCCCCTCGCAAGTGTCTCCCGCAAGAGAGGTTGGTAGGTCAGGCCTGCGCCCACTAGGACGCCGAGGAGGCGCTTTGAGAGCACAACTGGGGCCCCTGCCGAAAGTGGCGCGGGGGCACCAAGGAGGGGCAGGACAGCCGTCTCACCCTTATCGAAATTAAAACGAGCCTTCGCGCGCCGAACGTAGCGGCTACACGCAGACCGCTCTTAAGACAGCACTGCCCTGACAGCCCCCTCCGACGGGCAAGGCGTTGCGATGTCATCCACAAACTGGGATGAGGCCACGTGGAAAGCCCCCAGACGCTCGACTACGGCAACGCGGTCGGCCTGCGATGGCAGCTCACACAGGGCCCCGCCCAGGAAATGCCTGGCCTGCGGCCGCGGCGAAAGTTCGGCAGCCGCCAGACGCGCCGCCTCACACACGACCACATCGAGCTGCACCCCCCCCCGTGGCGGCGCAGCGCAGTGCACGGGCGGCGCGTCGTCTTCATCCGCATCGAGCAGCGCTGCCCGAGCGAACGGCGGCACGGTCGCGCTACAACCCAGCGGCGTCGGGGTGGCAGGGGCTGGGCGTGCGAAAGCGCCGCCAGATGAGGCCGCGGGCGGCGGCTTAGCCTTGGCGACAGGATTCGCCAGGGGCGGCAGGGACCACGGGCTCGACGGGCCAACCAGCAGCGAGTGGCGCTGCGAACGGGGCAGGGCAAAGTTGGGCAGCAAGGGGCCTCCGCCCTGGGGCTGGGCCAGGCTGGGCCGAGAGCGGCACGGCCATCCATGCCTCCGGGGCCGCCGCTGGGCTGACGCCGAGGCCGCGGGCAGCCGGGGCGGGGGCGGTGGCTGCGCAGCCGCCCTGAAGTGGCAAACCGCGTACTCTGGGACCGTCCTGGGGGCGGAGCTTTTATGCTGAGCCCACTCGCCTGGCGGGGGATCTTCCGGGCTGGGCGCCACTGGCGTCGGCGGCACAGACTCCGACCAGGCGAATGGCTCCCTCCAGCGGCTACGCTCGGTCCGCGGCCCCTGGCGGCACTCGCGCGAGCGCTCGCGGCGCGACCTCCGCGACTGGCCGCGGCGCGACGATTCGGAGCGACGCCGCCAGGCGTGGCGGGGCGAGGGGCTTGGCGACCGCGATGATGTCGGTGGGCGGCGGCGCTTGCGGGAACACGCCACGCCGGCGAGGGCGCGCGCCGCGCGTGCTTGCGGGTGCCACAGGCCGGGGGCTCGCCGTTTGCAAGCTGAGCGGCGCTAGACACGGCCGCGGCCGAGGAGGGAGGGGGGCGAACGGGGAGAAGCGGTCCCCAGCAGGCGCGCCGACGACGCGCCGCTGGACAACGGTCCACTGGGTCGAGGTGGGGAGACAGCAAGCGGCAGAGAACAAGCATAGGCAGCAGGATGGAGAGGCAAAGGCACGAAGGCCATGGCGAATGGCCAAGAGAAAGCAGAAGAGGCAGGCACGAGCAATCCGCGCGCGCGCTCGGGGGGGGGGGCGACGGTGGAGGGAGCGGGGCGGGCGGTGTTCTCTCCCCTGACCTGCCAGGAGGGCTAGAAAATACCACCCGGCGTTAAAACCTATCCCAGAGCTATTCTACGCCTTGGTATTGGTTTTAGGCTGTTTCGTCTCGTGTTTTAGGTTTGTTGGCATCCAGTGCTAAAAAAATTAACTCTCTGGAAAATCAGGGTCGGAGACCGCACTCAGCACTACTCCCGAGAAGCGGGCGACAAGCTCATGAGCACGACACAACCTGCCTCACCTACGGGGCCCCCCCGCTCCGGCCCCGGCTGGGGACGGGGCGGCACACGGGGGCGTTTGCGCCCCCCGGCTCAGTTACCTACCACCAGCGGCGCCGCGAGAGGGGCCAGCGCTGGGCTGCCACATTTGCTTCGTGGCTGGTGCGATGGCGCACGGCACTGCAGCATGGACGATGCGTCTGCGTGCAGACCTGGCTGGCCCAGCTGGCCCCTTGTGGAAAAGTCGCAAGAGGATGAGAGGATCGCTACTCAACGGGGGCATCGCGGCCTCCTGTGCAAGGGCACCGCGCAAGTGCGCCGTCCTTTGCTAGCCCTGACTCTACACACTAACCCTACCCGTGAACCTCAATCCGAGCCCCGACCCTTGCCCCTAAACCGAACCCCTAACCCCGAACCCTAAACCCCAGATCTAACCCCAACCCCTCAAACGTGACCCTAAGCTGAACCTGAACCGCAATCCAGGACTCTAGCTCAGCATTCCAACCCGAACCCCAATCCCTGTTTCAGGCCCCTAACCCCACCCCCACTCCGATCCCTAACCCTAAACCCAACCCCCACCCAAACCACCAACAATGTAACCCCTCACCCTTGCGTTTAACGCGTAAGCCGCAGCCCTGAACGCAAACCCTAGCCCGGACCCTAAGTCTGAGTGAACCGCTGTCCCGCGTTAAGATACACCCCCTGCTGCCCCAGGCGACCCGCAGCTAACCAGTAACAAGTAAGGACAGCGGGGAGCCCCCCCCCCCCCCTACCACAACTGAGCAACAAAAACTTAATACCTATACGACCACCCTTCGGGTGATAAGGAGGTTCGGGGGGAGGAGGAACCAACGTCTCACTCGATCGGTCTCACTATCGATGTCACGATCGATCTCACAATCGGTCTCGCTCGATCGATCTCGCTCGATCGATATCACAATCGATCTCACTCGATTTATTTCATTCGATCGATCTCACAATCGATCCGACTACCGATCTCACAATCGATCTCACTATCGATCGCATAATCGATTTCGCAATCGATCTCGCATTCGGTCGAACTACGGATCTCACTACGGATACCAAAATCGATATCAAAATCAACGTCATCATCATCATCATCATCATCATCATCATCATCATCAACCCCATTGTCATCAACGTCATCGACAGCACCATCATCATCAGCACCATCGGGACACCATCAGCATCATCATCACTCATCACCATCACCACCAATACCATCATCATCAACATCATCATCGGGACACCGGCATCGTCACCATCAGCATCAACATCATCATCGGGGCACCACCATCATCGTAGACACACCACCATCATCATCATCTCATCATCATGATCATGAACAACATCATCAACATCATCATCATTATCAGCATGGCCATCATCAACATCACCACCACCATCGGAACACCATCATCATTGTCACCATCGCCAGCACCACCGTCAGCATCAGCAACATCATCGGGACAACATCATCATCATCATCATCATCATCATCATCATCATCATCATCATCATCATCATCATCATCATCAACATCAGCATCATCATTACAATCATTGGGCCACCGTCACCACCATCAGCATCATCACCCCATCATCCCTCTCATCATCAACATCATCATCACCATCGGGACACCATCACCGCCATCCTCATTATCTGAATCCTCATCGGTACACCACCAACACCACCATCATCATCAACAGCATCCTCATCATCAAACTCACCATCATCATCATCGGGACACCATTATCATCTTCATCATCATCAAATCGTTTGATCATCATCAGCATCATCAGGCTCAGCAACATCATCATCATCGGGGCACCATCACCATCATCATCAGCAACAACATCATCAACATCATCATCATCATCGGGGCGTCATCCTCATCACCACCACCATCATCATCAACATCGTCAACATCATCATCCACATCACCATCGGGGCACCATCATCACCACCACCATCACCATAATCATCATCATCATCATCATCATCATCATCATCATGATCATCATCAGCATCATCATCAGCATCGTCAACATCATCAACATCATCAGCATCATCATCATCAGCATCATCAACATCATCCTCATCATCATCATCATCATCATCATCATTATCATTATCATCATCATCATCATCATCATCATCATCATCATCATCATCATCATCATCATCATCATCATCATCATCATCATCATCATCATCATCATCATCATCATCATCATCATCATCATCATCATCATCATCATCATCATCATCATCATCATCATCATCATCATCATCATCATCATCATCATCGGGGCACCGACGGGGCGCCGGCGGGGCACCGGCGGGACGCCGGCGGGACACCGCGCGCCACCGGCCCTCGAGCGGGACACCGGCGGGACACCGCGGGGCACTGGCCGCCCGGTCAAGGTTATTTTGCTCCGGCCGCGCCTCAGCCACAGGAGACATTCTCTCGCCCGCCCACGCAGCTTCGCCTCGCCCGCACGGCACGCACGAACACGAAACCGAAATCGATTTCCCGGCAGGGGGGCTCTCCGTTCCACTTCGATCTCACCCCCTCACTTCCGATACAATTTCGAAATCACGCGCGGCCAAATCAGGCGCGACCCCCCACTCACTATCAAGTGGCAGCGTCTGGCCTGCTGCGCGCAGGCCAACCAGACACAATGATGGGCATTGACTTTCGACATGGGTGGTGTGGGCCGATATGTTTCCTGATGCGCGCCGTCACGTGCGCACGCGCTGCTGCCACGTGCGCACGCACACCGGACACACTCTTGCGCGTGCCCCGAACGAGGCGCGCCTAGCACGGCTGGGGTAGGAGGCACACCTGGTCCAGTCGGAGACACGTGGCGCATCTGGCGCACCACGCACCTCGCCCAAGCGTCGCGCCCAGCAGCTGCCCACAGACGACCGCTGTATACGCTGAGGGTCGGGCGCGCCTTCTGCGCGGGGAGGGCGGGCGGGAGTGAGCAAGATGGCCTGTGGGCTGGCTAGACCAGGACACCCCTGCCCGTTATATCCGCCCCGTCTTTCAAGTTCGACGAAGTACGATGTTCTGCCCCGGCGGCTCGCTCGATCCCGATCCTGTGCGCGCCTGCGCGCGTTAGTGCCCGGGGCGCTCCCGGGTGGCCCCCAAGAGCTGCCCAGGCGCACCCAGAACGCCCCCCAAGCATTTCCCCAAATGCAGCCCAGGAGCTGCCACAGAGGCCCCAGGTTCCCCCAAGTGCTCAAGCGACTCCCAGCTGCCTCCCAGGCGCTGCCAGGCGCTTCCAGGCGCTGCCCTGTCGCTGCCACGGCAAATCCAGGCCTCCCAGCGCGCTCCAGGCGCTCCAAAGCGCGCTCCCCTCGTCGGTGATATATTGGAAGCTTCTCGCGTAAGGCGTGCGCGCGCGCCCTGGGCAGATGTGTCTGCCGCAAACATGTTTCGATAGTGTTCGCTCCGGGAATACCACTCGCGACAGGCGCAGGCTTGACCTCGACCCTTGCAGGCCCAGGGCCGCGACCGTACCCCCCCCCCCCCGGCTGGAAACTGGCCCCCTAGGCCCCCGCGCGGCTGGCAAGGGCCGCCGCCTCAGCACGGGAGCTCGGCTTCCAGGGGGCGGCCTAAAATCGGCGATGCGACGCCAACACGTCGGCCAGGGCGCAGGTAGCCGTCGTCGTCGACGCGTTGACTTTGAGATGTCCTGCGCCCGGGGATTTACGATATGCACGGTGTTGTGCCCCATGCAGCTGAAGCCCCTGGAGGGGAGGGAGAAAAAGAAAAAGAAAAAAAATATGCTAACGGAGTTCCCCACATAAAGAGATTAACGGTTTCGTGGGACCCATTTTCTTGATGCCCTCCTCGCTCAGGCGGGGCCTCCCTGGAGAGGTGGGAGGGGCACGAAACCATGTAAATAGTATTGTTTTCGGATACCCTCCTCGCTCAGGCGGGGCCTCCCTGGAGGGGTGGGAGGGGCACGAAACCATGTAAATAGTATGGTTTGCGGATACCCTCCTCGCTCAGGCGGGGCCTCCCTGGAGGGGTGGGAGGGGCACGAAACCATGTAAATAGTATGGTTTGCGGATACCCTCCTCGCTCAGGCGGGGCCTCCCTGGAGGGGTGGGAGGGGCACGAAACCATGTAAATAGTATGGTTTCGGATACCCTCCTCGCTCAGGCGGGGCCTCCCTGGAGGGGTGGGAGGGGCACGAAACCATGTAAATAGTATGGTATTCGGATACCCTCCTCGCTCAGGCGGGGCCTCCCTGGAGGGGTGGGAGGGGCACGAAACCATGTAAATAGTATGGTATTCCGATACCCTCCTCGCTCAGGCGGGGCCTCCCTGGAGGGGTGGGAGGGGCACGAAACCATGTAAATAGTATGGTATTCCGATACCCTCCTCGCTCAGGCGGGGCCTCCCTGGAGGGGTGGGAGGGGCACGAAACCATGTAAATAGTATGGTTTCCGATACCCTCCTCGCTCAGGCGGGGCCTCCCTGGAGGGGTGGGAGGGGCACGAAACCATGTAAATAGTATGGTATTCCGATACCCTCCTCGCTCAGGCGGGGCCTCCCTGGAGGGGTGGGAGGGGCACGAAACCATGTAAATAGTATGGTATTCCGATACCCTCCTCGCTCAGGCGGGGCCTCCCTGGAGGGGTGGGAGGGGCACGAAACCATGTAAATAGTATGGTTTCCGATACCCTCCTCGCTCAGGCGGGGCCTCCCTGGAGGGGTGGGAGGGGCACGAAACCATGTAAATAGTATGGTTTGCGGATACCCTCCTCGCTCAGGCGGGGCCTCCCTGGAGGGGTGGGAGGGGCACGAAACCATGTAAATAGTATGGCTTTCGTGCGGTATGGTGGTATGGTATGGTATGGTATGGTATGGTATGGTATGGTATGGTATGGTATGGTATGGTATGTATGGTATGTGTGGTAGGAACTATGGTATGGTATGGTGTGTGTGGTAGGAATAATATTGTGCTGTATGGAAGATGGAGCGGGAGGTGGGTGGGAAGGAGAGGGTGTTCTGGGAAAACAAGAACCCCCACTCAGGATGTGGGGGAAGGAGGGGAAAAAAAAAAAAAAAAAAAAAAAAAAAAAAAAAAAAAAAAAAAAAAAAAAAAAAAAAAAAAAAAAAAAAAACTGCGAAGGACCCGACGATATGCAGTTGTGAGCACCGCAATTGTGAAAACTCTCTTCGGTGAAACTCCCCATGGGGCCACGAAGCGCTGCACTGGGCGGGGGGGGCGCAGTTCTGGGTGAGTGGTGTGTCCAAGAAGCTTTCCGGGACGCATGCGGGCGATCCCACTGAAAGCTTTGGTGGAGCTCCCTATGGGGAAAATGCCACACTGGAGCATGCGGACGATCCCACTGGAGGCTCCGGTGGAGCTCCCTGTGGGGCCACGAAACGCTGTACTGGGTGCGTGGCAATGCCAAATTGAACCTCCGGGACGCGTGCGAACGGTCCCACTGGGGGCTTCGGTGGAGCTTACTTACTACGAGGCCACGACACGTTATATTGGGGGGGGATGCCACGTTGGGTTTTCGGGAAGCAAGCGGGCGGCGGCACAGACCACCAAACGGTGTACTGAGTGGGGGTGACGCCTGTGGACAGTGGCACTGGGGCCTTCGGTGGAGCTCCCTCTGGGGCAACGAAACGCTGCACTGGGCGGGGGCGGCGCATGTGGACGGTGGCACTGGGGCCCTCGGTGAAACTCTCGATGGGGCAACGAAACGCTAAACTGAGCGGGGGGGGGGCGCATGTGGACTGGGGCCTTCGGTGAAGCCCCCTAGGGGGCCACGGAACGTTGTACTGAGTGGAGGGGGCGCATGTGGACAGTGGCATTGAGCCTTCGGTGGGGCCCCCTAGGGGGCGACGAAACGCTGTACTGAGTGGGGGGTCCGCATGTGGACGGTGGAGCTCCCTATGGGGCCACGACGCGCTGCACTGAGTGGGGAGGGCGCCTGGGGGCGGTGGCACTGGGGTCATCGATGGAAGCCCTACGCGGCCACAAAACGCTGCACTGAGGGGGGAGGGGCGCTTGTGGACAGTGGCACTGGAGCCTTCGGTGGAGCTCTCTAGACGGCAACGAAACGCTCTACTGAGTGGGGGGTGCGCATGCGGACAGTGGCACTGGGGCCTTCGGTGGAGCTTCCCATGGGGCCACGAAACGCTGTGCTGAGTGGGAGGGGCGAATGTGGACGGTGGCACTGAGGCCTTCGGTCGTGTTCCCTACGGGGCCCCGAAACGCTGTACTGGGTGGGGGCGGCGCATGTGGACGACAGCACTGGGGCCTTCGGTGGAGCTCCCGATGGGGCCACGAAGCGCTGCACTGAGTGGGAGGGGCGCGTGCGGACGGTGGCACTGGGGCCTTCGGCGGAGCCCCCTAGGAGGCCACGAAACGCTGCACTGGGGGAGTGGGGCGCAGGGAAGAGGGGGAGGAGGGAGGAGGAGGGGGGAGGGGGAGAGAGGAGAGGAGGAACGCGGGGCACCGTCTCTTAAACGCGATGACCCAACAACACAGGTTGGTTGGGAAAAACGATTTCCCACGCATGCGGCCCAAATCCGCGCGAGTCCTGTCGGCGTGGGATAGGGAGCAGCGCTTTTTCCAGGGCAGCCCGCCCACAGCCCAAGTGGACCCTGACCCAAACCCCCACCGGAACCTCTCAGCCTAACCCCTCGCCGTACACGAAGACCCGTGCCAATATCACTTGCTCGCCCCCCCCCCCCTGCCCCCCTGCCACCACACCGCGCCTGGCCCCCCGAAGCAAAAAGGAGAGGGGGAGTTCGACCCGCACCGCGTCTGGCGAGAGCAGGGAGGCAGGCGCTTGGGACGACGACTTGTGCCCAAGGGCCGGGAGAGGTCCTGGGAGCGCCTGCCACTTTCGCGTACTCCCCAAGACTGACATCTCTGGATTCCCTGCCCGAGGGGGGGGGGAGAAGACAAACAAAAAGCAAAACAAACAAACAAAAACAATACAAAACATAACCAAAACAACACCAACAACAACAACAACAACAACAACAACAATCATTTTACCCGAACGCTCAGTGTTCTCCCCAGTGCCAGGGTTTTCTTGCGACACCAGCCAATACCCCCACTTCGTGGGGGGGCCGTTCAAGCTCTACCAAATATCCAAACGACTCTTCGAGACCACCCACACCCAGCTTCCCGCCCTATGACGTTGGGACACTTCACTTCGTGGCGTGCGGACGACCCTGGCTACTACACTGGCGTGGGGTACACACCCACAGAGGTTGATCACATCTGTTACATATGATGTGGTACACGGTACACGTGAGATGGTACGCAGTGCCAAGATAGTTGGTCACATTTTTGGGGCAAATTCGTGGGGATGCGATTACAGAAGTACATGTGTTACACTGATGTTATACAGTCCCAAGGATGACGCATGCATTGCTCATAGACTCATGGCGCTATGATCCTAACTCTCAGTGCCCAACGCGCGCGTGCACAGCCAGACGGAGGGAGAGAAACACATGTATACAAGGTTCGTGACATACGCACGGTCCACCATGTTGTAAACGATCGCATGCACGGTAAGTTCTGAAATTATACGTATGTACAAGCAGACATGCGAGGGAGAAAGGGAGATGGCCATCGACAGTTCCAATACGGCTCCAAGGCGGAAGAGGGGGAGGAGGAGCAGGACAAGGAGGAAAGGAGAGAAGCGAGAAAGGAAGAACGCAGACGGCGCGGCTCTGGACACAAAGGGGTGCCATACTTTCTCCTGCTTTCGCAAACAGGTCCAGTCACACGTAGGGGTATACTCAACCGAATGGTCTTCGCATCCAGAAGCATACTAAAGGCGCGACGCATCGTCGTCTGCGATGGCGCGGAGCGGGCGCGTGGGTGCCCGGCTGCTTGGGCGCCTCTTTGGGCCTCATGGACGCCTCTTGGGGCCATCTTGCGCGCCTGTTGGGGCCATCTTGGGTTTTAAAGATTCATCAAGAGACCGCGAATGGATTTCGAGATTTTTCGGATGAGAAAGTAGTGCGTTTTCATATGTTTTCTGAACATCGCATCTTGAAATTATTGAAAACCCATTGTGTTTGGCAGGATTTCGACATGCGCGCGCGGCGGCCGCGCGCATGTGCACTTCGTCTCATTTTTTGCAAGGGATGGTGGCCCTCGCAGGCGCGCAACCGTTGTTGGAGAAGTTCAAAGCACCTGAAGAAGTAGCACGCAAAGACCCTTTTGACAGAAATGTTTAAAAAGTGGTGTGTTTCCTATGAATCCGCAAGAGCGCGCGGAAGGACATTTTGACAATTTTTTCTTAAAAAACCATTGGGTTTTTGATGTTTTTATGTTAAAATCGCTACGAAACCTAAGGTTTTGGAAGGATTTCGTCTTGCGCGCACGAATGTCCACTTTACCTTATTTTTTGCAAGGGATTCTTGCAATTTGATCAAGTAAGAACAAGAATTTTCATTTTATAGTGTTTTTTGCAAGGGAAAACGGATTACAACAAAACAACCGGATCCGGTGACAATCCACTTTTCTGAAGCTTTCGCTAGAAAATGAAGGAAATGAGGCTGCGGCCTAGGTTTTGGAGGGGGGTCGCGCACCAGGGGTCTCAACAATAATATTTCTTTAGAAGTAATAATATTCAACAACAACAATCACTACACGTGGGGACACTCCGTTCTCACCAGTGCCAGGGTTTTCATAGCGACGGCGGGCAATACCCCCACTTTGTGGGGGGGCCGGTTCAAGCTCTACCAAATTTCCACACGACTCTTCGCCACCACCCACACCCAGCTTCCCGCCCTATGACGTTCGGACACTTCACTTCGTGGCCTGCGGACGACCGTGGCTACTACACTGGCGTGGAGTACACACCCACAGAAGTTGTTAAGCCTACGTTCGTACACCCACAGGGGCTCTTGGGGCCTCTTGAAGGCCTCCTGGGGCAACCTATGGCGCAACCAGTAGGGGGACGTTTTATTCTCGGCGGCCGAGGGCGCAACCTATGGCGCAACCAATAGGGGGACGTTTTATTCTCGGCGGCCGAGGGCGCAACCTATGGCGCAACCGCAAGGGATTGTGGCCCCTGGCAGGCGCGCGAACCCCGTTGCAAGAGCGTGCGAAAGTAGCTCGCGCGAGCTCATGTAACATAAATGTTGGAAAACCATTGGTTTTTTTAGGATTCGGACAGCGCGCGCGGGTGGAAATTTTGAAAAGTCGTGCAGGTGTTTTTCGAGGACCTACGGTGCGATTCGTGTGATTTTATGATGCGCGGTGCTAAAATTCTTAAAAACCCAATGGTTTTTGGAGATTTCGGCGTGCGCGCGCGAAGAAAAAACGAATGTGTCCCGCATGGTATTATTTGACAGGGATGATGGCCCTGGCAGGTGCGCAACCGTTGTCGCAGAAGTTCGAAAAAGTTGCTCGCAAAAGCCCGTTTGACAGAAATGTTTAAAAAGTGTTGGTTTTCCTACGAATCCGCAAGAGCGCGCGGGATGAGATTTTGACATTTTTTGTTGAAAAACCATTGGTTTTTTGATGTTTTTATGTTAAAATCGCTCCGAACACTAAGCTTTTGGAAGGATTTCGTCTTGCGCGCGCGAATGTCCACTTTACCTTATTTTTTGCAAGGGATTCTTGAAATTTGATTATATTAGAACAAGAAATGTCATTTTATAGTGTTTTTTGCAAGGGAAAGCGGGGGGGAACAAAACAACCGGATCTTGATCACATCGAATTACCTGAGGCTTCCTCACGAAAATGATGAAAATGTAGCTGCGGCCTAGGCGGCGCAGGGGGGCCGTGCACCAGGGGGCCCAACAATAATTATTCTTTAGAATAAATAATGTTCAACAACAACAGCAACAGCAACAATCACTTTACCCGAACGCTCAGTGTTCTCACCAGTGCCAGGGTTTTCATGCGACGCCAGCCAATACCCCCACTTTGTGGGGGGGCAGTGCAAGCTCTACCAAATATCCACACGACTCTTCGCCACCACCCACACCCAGCTTCCCGCCCTATGACGTTCGGACACTTCACTTCGTGGCCTGCGGACGACCGTGGCTACTACACTGGCGTGGAGTACACACCCACAGAAGTTGTTAAGCCTACGTTCGTACACCCACAGAAGTTGTTAAGCCTTGTTAACCCACAGAAGTTGTTAAGCCTTCCACAGAACATCTGTTGCATATGATGCATATGGTACATGATACACATGATACACATGATACGTACTCACAAGATAGTTGATCACATCTTTAGGGCAAATTCCTGAGGGATGTGGGAATACACAAGAGAGAGAGGATATGGTTGTCCCGATGGTTGTCTCGATGGTTGTCCCGATGGTTGTCCTGATGGTTGTGGTTGTCCCGATCGTTGTCCCGATGATTGTCCCGATGGTTGTCCTGATGGTTGTCCTGATGCGCGGTGCTAAAATTCTTAAGAAGCCCAATGGTTTTTGGAGATTTCGGCGTGCGCGCGCGAAGAAAAAACGAATGTGTCCCGCATGGTATTATTTGACAGGGATGATGGCCCTGGCAGGTGCGCAACCGTTGTCGCAGAAGTTCGAAAAAGTTGCTCGCAAAAGCCCGTTTGACAGAAATGTTTAAAAAGTGTTGGGTTTCCTACGAATCCGCAAGAGCGCGCGGGATGAGATTTTGACATTTTTTTGTTGAAAAACCATTAGTTTTTTGATGTTTTTATGTTGAAATCGCTGCCGAACACTAAGCTTTTGGAAGGATTTCGTCTTGCGCGCGCGAATGTCCACTTTACCTTATTTTTTGCAAAGGATTCTTGAAATTTGATTATATTAGAACAAGAAATGTCATTTTATAGTGTTTTTTGCAAGGGAAAGCGGGGGGGAACAAAACAACCGGATCTTGATCACATCGAATTACCTGAGGCTTCCTCACGAAAATGATGAAAATGTAGCTGCGGCCTAGGCGGCGCAGGGGGGCCGTGCACCAGGGGTCCCAACAATAATTATTCTTTAGAATTAATAATGTTCAACAACAACAACAACAACAACAACAACAACAACACAACAACAACAACAACAACAACAACAACAACAACAGCACAGCAGCAACAAGCAGCAGCAACAACAACAACAACAACAACAACAACAACAACAACAACAACAACAACAACAACAACAACAACAACAACAACAACAACAACAACAACAACAACAACAACAACAACAACAACAACAACAACAACAACAACAACAACAACAACAACAACAACAACAACAATTACTAGCACGTGGGGACACACCGTTCTCACCAGCGCCAGGGTTTTCATAGGAGGCGGGCAATACCCCCACTTTGTGGGGGGGCCGGTTCAAGCTCTACCAAATTTCCAAACGACTCTTCGCCACCACCCACACCCAGCTTCCCGCCCTATGACGTTCGGACACTTCACTTCGTGGCATGCGGACGACCGTGGCTACTATTCAGGGCCCCGCGGCCGACGACGACGGCGTGCGCGCGCGAAGAAAAAACGAATGTGTCCCGCATGGTATTATTTGACAGGGATGATGGCCCTGGCAGGTGCGCAACCGTTGTCGCAGAAGTTCGAAAAAGTTGCTCGCAAAAGCCCGTTTGACAGAAATGTTTAAAAAGTGTTGGGTTTCCTACGAATCCGCAAGAGCGCGCGGGATGAGATTTTGACAATTTTTTGTTGAAAAACCATTGGTTTTTTGATGTTTTTATGTTAAAATCGCTGCGAACACTAAGGTTTTGGAAGGATTTCGTCTTGCGCGCGCGAATGTCCACTTTACCTTATTTTTTGCAAGGGATTCTTGAAATTTGATTATATTAGAACAAGAAATGTCATTTTCTATTGTTTTTTGCAAGGGAAAGCGGATCACAACAAAACAACCGGATCCTGTACACACCCTCTTTTCTGAGGCTTCCTCACGAAAATGATGAAAATGTAGCTGCGGCCTAGCAGGGGGGGCGCGCACCAGGGGGCCCAACAATAATTATTTTTTAGAATAAATAATGTTCAACAACAACAACAAAAACGCTGTCGGGAACAATTGTAGCTTTCTCGTCCCGACATCTGGTCTGTGCGACACTACCTACCTTTTGCGACTTGGATTTAGCTGGCCTTGTGCGAACCCTGTGGACCTGGCACGCGATCGCACCCTGGCCCTGCCAGGCGGTCGTCGTCTGGGGAGGGGGCCTCAGAATTTGAAGCCCTGCCGCACGGTCGTGCCTCGGAATATTTGTACGTGTGAGAACCCCATGGCCCTGTCACGCAGTCGTGCTTTGGGAGAGCTTCGACGGTGAGAAACACAGGGCTCTGCCAAGAGTTCGGGCCGGGACCCATCCACGCCCTGGCGCGGGCGCGGGGCGGACCCCGTCCCGGGAAGGATCTTTCACCAGCCGAAGGGCACCAAAACATCACCACATGCGGCGAAACGCTTGGCGCAGGAATAGCCATATCCGAGGCGACTCTAGTGCCCAACTTGCGGCGCCACTCTTCCGGCTGGGGTCGCCGGCCCCCCACCCGGCCGGAAAGAAATGGCAGACGGGCGCGAGACCGTCGAGTTGTGCAGGGCGCGCGCTCCGAAGAGAACGCAGGGCCACCTCTGCTCAGGCAGTAGTCCTTCACAACAGAGCTGGTGCAGCGCGTGCGATTGCTGTGGGGGCAGGGCGCGCGTGCGCTGCGCGGCGTGCAGGGCGGCGTCCACCTGCGCAGCTCCGCCAGCAGCGCAGCGATCCAGGGGGGCGGGGAGAGAACGGAGCTCCACAATCGCGCCGCGGACCACACGCGAAATACGCGCAACACCGGCGGCCCAACGTCCAACCGAAGCACAGGTCATGTCTAGGTGGTGGGGCCCAGGAGCCAGCGCTGAAAAGGACAAACCGAGCGTGGGCGGGCAGGCGCGTGCCGCGCGCTGACACGTCGGCAAATCGTAGGCCCACACGGCTGGGGGGACCACCTGGGGTGTAAGGCCACGCCGCAGGGACCGACACAACTGCAGGGAGCACCAAGCGCGCAGAGGGTAGCTAGAGGCGACCAAACAAGAAGAGCCACCCCCCCTGGCAGGCCAGCAAATCACAAGAAAGAAGCTTTTGCGTGACGCCGTGCCGCCTCTAAAGCCCAACCACCACACTCATCCACGCCCCAGGGTAGCCCCAAGCAGCGCATGCCCCAGTGGCAAGCAAGTGGGCATCGGCGGCAGGCATCAGCGACGGCGGTGACAGGGAGGCACGCGGAGGGAGAGCACGCGCGCGCGTGGAGTACAACGGGCAGCACAAGCGCGCGCGCGCACGGACGGGCAAGCACGGGGACACATGCGAGCAGGAAGGGCCCATCACTTCATGACCCTGCGCCCAGCATCCACATCACGCAGGCACGCCGGGTCAGGTGCGCGCACGCGGGGGGGAGGGGGGGGGGGGGGACAAAAAAAAAAATAAATGCAACTATGCACAGACCTAGCACCGTCCACCATGCCCAACTGAGTCCGAAGCGCATTGCTGTCATCTCTGCCTCAACAGCAGGCTGACCTGCGCTCGCAGAGACCCCGGAGCACAGGGCGCCGGCGGAGAGGCAGTAGCGCACGCCCTGCTCCCCGCTACGCTTCAACCAATACGGTTCATATGGCCTCCTGGGGCGGCAACGACGCAGGGCAGGCAGCGGAATGTCCTACTGAGGTTACCTAGTGGCCCGCTCGAGCCTTGCGGGCGGCCGTGCGCCCGCGACGTTCAGCCGAGATTGCCAATGCCCCTTTGGATGGCTTCCTCCGCGTCAGCGCGAATCTGGCGCGCCGACCTCTTCGGCGCCGGCTCGCGCAACAAATTAGCACTAGAGGCTGGCGGGGCCGGTGACTGGAGGTCGACCACTGGAAGAGGTGGACGCGGTGTTGGACAGTTTAGACAGTCCGTGGCTGCATCGCCGCTGTCCGATCTGCGCTCCCTGCGGGACGCCCGGTCCCGCGTGCCCTCGCTAATTTTTCCCGGCAGCGCGCGCTCGCGAGCACCCTGTGGTCGGCTCGCCAGGTGACGCCTCTCCACAAGGCGGGGCCCCACGTTGTTCAGTACGCCTCCGGTCGATTTTTATCTTGGCGGTCAGGACATCCATTGTGGATGGGCTGTGAAACTTGCGCAACGCGCCTTCGCTTGAGAAGTACTGCGGGGTTGCGCAACAGGGCGGCGTTGGGGACCCGATCTCCCTCCTCCTCTCCCTTCTCCTCCACGCTCAACTTCGTAGCGCCCAAGGTCTTGCCACTTATGGGCCGTTACGGACCTCCAGTGGGCCTGTGATGTGGCGTCTCCTCTCGCCAGGCTGCTCAATGCTTATACGGCGGGGGTGCGCGGTGACGACTGGCTTCTGCTGGATGGCCCCATGCTGTCGGACGCGCAGTACATCGCGCTCCGTGGCCACGTCTCGTCCTTATATTCCTTCGGTGGTGAAACAGCCCAGGGGCGTAGATTCAGTGTTGGCGTTTTCATTCCCCACCTCCAACACCATTGCTTGGGCAGCAGTGTCCCCGAGCCTGCCTGCAATGGCGCACCCGTCCCGCCAGCTGTTGGGGGCGACCTCGAAGCTTTCACTGTTGAGGTGGCGCCCGCGGCCGCTGCGGAGCAGGCGCCCTACCCGAGCGCTGAGCGTGCTCTTCGCTGTGGAGCCACGCGTGTTGCCACAGAGGCCGACAAGGCCTATCTGCTTGACCGGCTGGGCGCAGCCCTCCCCCCCCCCGCTGCAGTTCGTGGACACTTCACGGTCGCAACCTCCTCGCCAGGTGCTCTCTGCGCAGTAGTATCGCGTGAACCTTGGTCGGCCCGCTCCCGGTCTGCGAGGCGTACCCGTTCTCAGTCTAATTACAAAGCGGGAGAAACAACTGCCAGGGCGATCCTCGACAGCCCTCCTCCAGGTGACGTCGGCTGCGCAGTTGTAGACTTGACGGCCATGCTGGGTTTTGTTTTAAAAGAATCACAACGCACGTTGGGCCCAGTAGTGGCCAAGGAAGGAGCGAGTTGTTCGAGTCCTTGTTTTTCGCAGGTGAGACAGGAGGCTTTGGGCTCCCAATCCTGTGTGTACAGGCGCCGCTGCGTGTAGAGTCTGCTCTGCTTTCTCCCTTCCCCTTCCTCTTTCTCGCTCGCCGTGCTCGCTTTCCCTCGGGGTGGGCCCGCCGTTTGCTCGGTTGTGCTACTGAACCGCCGCTCCCTGGCACGGTAGTCCTTGGGCAGTGTGGTAGGCACAGGCGCCTTGGCACCAAAATGGTTGAGCGAACCATCCTCGCGCGCGCAAGGCTCTTCCTCTCACCTGGTGAGCATCCTGGGCCTACCATGCTTCAGGTGGCTGGAAGCACGTGCTGCTCCTCGTGGGCGTCAGCCGTGCGGGCGTGGATACATTCCGTGCACCCTCCACTCCCTGGTGTAGTGGACCTTTGCTGGGCAGCAAGCTTGCGCAAACGCTCGGACAGATCCAGCGGCTCGCCGGCAGCTGTTGTGCAGTTACAAATTTTACGTGGACCGCCCTGCCCTACTCAAGCTTGACAATCTCGCGTCCCAGCTGGCAGCAGCTGCATCACTGCCAGTATTCCGCCTGCCGTTCTCGGCGTGGCTGTCTGGGCCGCCTGGCCTCCAATGGAATTTGTTGGGCTTGGAGCTTGACCCTGGCTCCTGGCGTCAGCTTCGCTTGTGGGCAGTCGTACGGATGTCGGGGTGCTGGCCGCTCCAGGTCCTCGGGGCCCCACTCTGCGTCCCCGCGCTGCCGCGGTATGCTGGTTGCGGGGCGCTGGGTGTTGACGTCTGGCACGCTCTTTCGTTTGCCCCGCGGCGGCAGCTCTTAGGACCTCCATCTGGTCTCGCCTTCCTCTGTGTCCTCCTTCCTCCCCCGCCCTGGTCTGCCAGTTCCTTTTTCACCAGTCCCGGCCGCCGGCGGAACGCCGCGAGCACGTGCACTTCGTCGCCGCTGCAGTGCTATTGGCCGTCACAGGCACCAATAAATTTTAATGCGGTGCGCCCGCTTGTCTGGAGCATGGCCGGGGGGGTCGCCGGCGCTGGCCGGCGCCGGCGTGGCCTGCTCCGGGAGACTGGCTGCTTGCCTGGCGCCCTTTCCTGGGAAAAACTTTGGTCGCCTTCCCCTCTGCCCCTCGTCGTCCCCTTCCCCCCTCCCCCCTCCCTGCCCCTCCCTCCCCCCTCCCCCTTCCCCCCTCCCCCTTCCCTGCCCCTCCCTTCGTTCGTGCCTTTCTTCTTCCTTCTGCCCCTCTCTGTGGTTGGCCCTCTCCACAGTTAATGCTTTACCACGCAGTGTTTGTGCTGATTCACATTACACTTTCTTTTGGTTCCTGCGTTTCCACCTTTTGCTATTCTTGTTCCTGTTTCACAGTCGCGGTGCGGTCGTCGTTCTTGGATATCTTGTATCGCTCACAGGGCACATTGTACTGGGTCTATGTCACTTGTCCTCTCCGATGCATCTGCTTTGCCTTTTTTTGGTTGTTTGCTTGTGCACTCTATTGTCCTTGTTCGCCTTCTTGTTGTTTGTCCTGCTCTCCACTCTTTGCTGGCCGCACGCGCGGGGCCAACCCCCATGCGTCTCCCTTGGGATAGGGGGGGCCAGCCACTCGCTTTTTTGAGGGCTGGTGCCGTCATCTCGGGGTGCACGTGGGAGGGTGGATCGGCGTGGGCTGCGAGTATTCATCTTTCCACGGGGGGCCCTACGAAGGGCTGTGAAAGACCCGACCCTAGACGGGGGCACCCTGCGTTCAATCTCGTCCACCTCTCTTGGGGGACGCGCTGGGGCGCCGCGGGGGCCCGCGGGCCGGGCGCGCGGCGCGCGGCGCGCGGCGAGCGCCCGACCTGTGGCCGCCGATGCGGAGGCCAACACGTCCGAGTAACGCCAAGTACTTCTGAACCGCTTGCGCGCCAGGAAATTGCGCGAGGAGCAGCAGCGAAATCAAGACAAGCGAAGCCCCCCCACCGACAAAAAAAAAGCCGAGGGCGCCCATGACAGCAGACATGACAGAGGACACGTCTGAAAAGGAACAAGAGGTACGCGACAGCCTGCACCACCTGGGGGCCCGATCCATGGAGCAGCGTTTCTTGCCTCGCGGATACGTGCGGTCAGACCACAAGACCTCCCAGGAGGTTCGCCAACGTCAACGCGAGGCGCCGGCCTTGCACAGACGTCGCCTACCTGCCGCGTCGCGCGCTGAAGGACCCCAAACGTCTATAAGATCGAAGCCGACTCAACTACGGAGGAGGGGCGCCGACTCAAGTTGGACGGCCGACCTCGCCTCCGTCCTGATCGCGTGGGAAGCTGTTGGAGGCTCACGCCTGCAGATCCGGCCGGAGGGCTTGACGCAATCCCACCCGCCCTTTAGGGCGTGGGTGGTTTACAGAGTTTCCTCTTCTAACCCCCGTCTTCCCTTCGGGGGGGGGGTCCACCCCTCCGCTCAACTCCCTTCCCTGGACCTGGGCAAGGGTTTTCGCGAGCGGTCAGAGCATCCCAAATGGCCCAAGACGGCTCCAAGAGGGCATCGGATACCCCAAGATGACCTCCAAGAGGGCTGCAGATAGCCGACGATGCCTCACAAGATGGCCCCCAAGATGCTCCAAGCAGCCCTAAGAACACTCAAAGACGGTCCCACGAGGCCTCCGAGACCTCCAAGGAGGCCCCAAGGAGACCAAAATCCTTCCAAAACCTGAACGGAATTAGCCTGGCGAAGGACCCGACCATATGCAGCTGTGAGTACCGCAGTCGTGACTATCATTTTCAATGGGCCCCCCTATGGGGCCACGATCCTCGTGAGGGGTGCGCCGAACTGGGGCGGGGCCGCCATGCGAACTTTCCCACTGGAGACTTCAGTGAAGCTCCCTGTGGAGCCACGATCCTCGTGAGGGGCACGCCGAACTGGCCCGCGGCCGCCAGGCGAACTTTCCCACTGGGGACTTCGGTGGAGCCCCCTGTGGGGCCAGGATCCTCGTGAGGGGTGCGCCGAACTGGCCCGAGGTCGCCAGGCGAACTTTCCAACTGGGGCCTTCGGTGGAGCTCCCTAGGGGAAACGTGTGACGGGTGTGCCGAACTGGGGCGGGGCCGCCAGGCAAACTTTTCCACTGGGGCCCTCGGTGAAGCTCCCTATGGAGCCACGATCCTCGTGAGCGGTACGCCGAACTGGCCCGAGGCTGCCAGGCGAACTTTCCCACTGGGGTCGTCGGTGGAGCTCCGTATGGGGCCACGATCCTCGTGAGGGGTGCGCCGAACCGGCCCGAGGGGGCCACGCAAACTTTCCAACTAGGGCCTTCGGTGGAGCTCCCTATGGGGCCACGATCCTCGTGAGGGGTGCGCCGAACTGGCCAGCGGCCGCCATGCGAACTTTCCCACTGGGGCCTTCGGTGGAGCTCCCTATGGGGCCACGATCCACGTGAGGGGTGCGCCGAACTGGCCCGCGGCCGCCATGCGAACTTTCCCACTGGGGCCTTCAGTGGGGCTCCCTGTGGGACCACGAAACAGGTGAGGCGTCTGCCGAAATGGGCGCGGTGCGGGGGAGGAGGGAGGAGAGGAAGGAGAGGAAGGAGACGCGGAGAACTGTCTCTTCAAAACGAGGACCCAACACCACAGGATGGCTGGGAACCAATGATGTTGCCTTCTCGCCTGTTCGGTTCCGATTGCTTCCGATTAATTTCCCAGGCCTCAAGATGGCGCCAAGATGGCCCTAGAGAGCCCCGAGAGAGGCCCATGAGAGCTTCAAGACGGCCCAAAGAGCCCTCCAAGAGCGCGTCGAAAGCTCCAAGAAGGGGTCCCGGATGCGATTTGCGGGGCTCCCGAGGGCAACCCTTTTTGAAGCCCGCCTCTTCTTTGATCGATGCCCCAAGAAGGCCCCAAAAGGCGCCCAGGAGGCCCCAAGAGGACCCAAGATGGCCCCAAGATGGCCCCAAGAGGCCCCCAAGAGGCCCCCAAAAGGACCATAAGCGGCCCCAAGGACCCCCCCCGAGGCACCCAAGACGCCCAAGAGCCCCCAGGACCTCCAAGAGACCCGCAACACGTCCCAAGAGGCCTCCAAGAAGCGCCCAGGAGATATCCCAAGAGGCTCCGAGAGGCATCCAAGAGACAACTGGCCCCTTTGCTTGCCCTCGTCCTCCTCCTCCTCCTCCTCCTCCTCCTTCCTCCTCCTCCTCCTCCTCCTCCTCCTCCTCCTCCTCCTCCTCCTCCTCCTCCCCCTCCTCCTCCTCCTCACCTATCCTCCTCCCCCCACAACCCTCACCACCAGCATCAGCATCAGCATCAGCAGCATCAGCATCAAGCATCATCATCATCATCATCATCATCATCATCATCATCATCATCATCATCATCATCATCATCATCAGCATCATCATCATCACCATCACCATCACCCATCACCATCACCACCACCACCACCATCACCATCACCATCACCATCACCATCATCATCATCATCATCCACCACCATCATCAGCATCATCATCATCATCATCAACGTCGTCGTCGCCGTCGTCGTCGTCATTATCATCCTCAGCAGCATCATCATCATCATCATCAGCATCATCAGCATCATCATCAGCAGCAGCATCATCATCATATCCATCTTCATCCTCACCATCATCACCACCATCATCATCATCATCATCATCATCATCATCATCAGCATCAGCATCAGCATCAGCATCATCATCATCGCCAGCATCATCATCAGCATCATCATCATCATCATTATCAACATCATCACCACCACCATCACCACCACCACCACCATCATCATCATCATCATCATCATCATCATCAGCATCAGCATCATCATCAGCATCATCATCATCATCATCATCATCATGATCATCATGATCATCATGATCATCATGATCAACATCATCATCATCATCATCACCATCATAATCAGCATCATCATCATCATCACCACCACCACCATCAGCATCATCATCATCAGCATCATCATCAGCAGCATCATCATCATCATCATCGTCATCAGCATCACCATCATCATCATCATCATCATCATCATAATCACCATCACCATCATCATCATCATCATCTTCATCATCAGCAGACGCATCATCATCATCACCATCATCATCATCATCATCACCTTCATCATCATTATCAGCATCATCATCATCATATCCATCTTCATCCTCACCATCATCACCACCATCATCATTATCATCATCAGCATCAGCATCATCATCATCATCATCGCCAGCATCATCATCATCATCATCAGCATCATCATCATCATCATCATCATCATCATCATCATTATCATTATCAGCATCATCATCACCACCATCATCAGCATCATCATCATCATCATCAACGTCGTCGTCGTCGCCGTCGTCGTAGTCATCATCATCATCATCATCAGCAGCAGCATCATCATCATCAGCAGCAGCAACAGCATCATCATCATCAGCATCATCATCTTCATCTTCATCATTATCCTGACCATCATCACCACCATCATCATCATCATCATCATCAGCATCAGCATCATCATCAACATCATCGCCATCATCATCATCATCATCATCATCATCAGCAGCATCATCATCATCACCATCATCACCACCATCATCATTATCATCATCACCATCACCATCATCAACATCAGCATCAGCATCAGCATCAGCATCATCATCATCATCATCATCATCATCATCATCATCATCATCATCGCAAACATCATCATCATCACCATCATCATCAGCATCATCATCCCCACTCCCTCGTTCATCCATGCAGCCTCCTCCTTCTCCTCCTCCTCCTCGTGCGTGGGCATCGGCGAATTGCACGCGGTGCGCGAGGCAGCAAGAAAACCCGCTTCGATCTCGCAGTCGGCAAGCAAGAGCGGCGGCAATGGCAGCAGCCGCGTCCCGGGCAATGCAAAAGGCGCGCGACCAAATGTAAATCGGCATCTCCTGCGACACAAACAAAAATCGCGCGGAAGCAGGGGCGCAGCCTCGCGAGCTCGCCGAGGATCGCGCTCCACGTGTCCACGTCGCCGCCAGGCGCCAGGTGAACGGTAGAAGAAACAAAAGACGGCCCTGACACGCCAGCCGCACCGCGCGAATACGTCCGACCTTCAAACAACGGAACCCGTGCAGACGAGAAGTCAGGCAGCGGGGTGGGCGACAGGAAGCAGCCCGGGTCGCAAGAAAACCCAATCAGCACTCCACAAGGTGGATCGTCCTCCCAGCCAGCAGTATAGGTACCCCGCTGGGAATGCCTGTCCTGGGAAAGGCGCGCGTCAGGAGTGATGCAAGTATCGCTGGTGTCGTTGGGCAGAAGCTGCGCCACCGCATGCAAGCGCAAGTCCTGAACATCTCGGCTGCGCCAAGGGCAAGCCAGCCAGGCCGGTCTGGACTTGAAACGGCCCTGCGCAAAGGCTGCTAGCTTGACAGGGCCGCGGCGGGTCCGTCGGTCTGGCGCTGTCGGCAGCTGAGCCAGGGCCTGCGAACGGCGGGATCCACGGGCGTCGGGCCCCCGCCAGCAAGCTGCAGAGGGGTGGCGAACCTGTGGGCCAGGAAAGCGCTGCCTCCCTGCCCCCCTGCGTGCGAAGCTGCGGCGGTGCTTCGGGGGCACAGGCGAGAAAGGCGAGCACGTCTCAAAGCGCCGCCCCCCTCTCCAGGCCCTTGGACACCACGCCGACGCAGCGGTCAATTTTACCACGCAGCGGTCCAAGTGGAGCGTCGCCACCCTCGGCCAACATGCCTCCGCCCCTGCGCGGGCGGCCCCGCGCTTGGCCAAACATCGCGGGGCTAGGGGGGCCCAGGCAACGGCCGCGGAGGGAGGGCGCGTGGCCGGCTGACGCCGCTGCGAATCAACAGGGGAGCGGGCGGGGGGGAGCCGGAAGGAGTGGAAGAGAGGGGGAGGGGCAAGACAGGGAAAAACGTCGTGGACAATTGGGAACCTCAGGGAACGACTGGAAGGGGATCCAGGGGCAAGGTGCGCGCGGGGGGTGCACCGGCACTGGCACTGGCTCTGCGGCACCGAGAGAGCGTGAGAGGGGAGGGGGAGCGTTTCACCGAAAACCCGCCACCGTGCCGCTGGGCAAGGAGCGGGCGCGTCCGCAGCTCCTCTGCCCAACCCCCTGGGCCTCGGCCCTCTGTTCCCTACAGAGCGGCGCGAGGGCCCGGACCCCACCGTCCGAGATCTGCCGAGGCTTGGCGCGTGCCCCCGTGGGCTTTGGGCAGCGGTGGCGCTGTTTTTGCTGTTCGCCGAGGAGGGCGCCAAGGCACGGGGAGATGCCACGGGGCCCAAGGGGGCCCCAAGGCCGGCCCAAGACGCTCAAGATCGCCTCGAGATGGGCGGAGAGGCCGCCAAGACGCCCCAAGAGGCCTCCGAGAGGCCCCCTAAGAGGGCCCGAAGACAAAAAAAACAGGTATCCCCCTGAAGTGTTTGGAAGATGTTGGCCTTCTCGCCCTCTCGGCTATCCGAAGCTCCAAGACGACCCAAAAGCCCCCAAGACCACGCCAAACCAGAAGGGCCCCAAGACGGCCCCAAAAGGAGCTCAAGAGAGGCAACACGAAGCGAAAATCCGAGCCGTCCGCCGCAAGAGACCCCAAGAAGCCCCAAGAGGCGCCCAAAAGAGACCCCAAGTGGCCCCAAGACTGCCCCAAAGAGGCCTCCAAACTGCACCCAAGAGGCCCCCCCGAATTGCCACCCACGAGATCCCAACGAACATCCAGTGAGCTTCATACCCGCAGCCCACGCACGGTGGCGGGATGGGCCGAGGGCCATTCGATATCTCTGCGGTCTGGGCGCGGCAGGGCCCGTGCCCATCTGCGGCACAAAGAACACTCCAGAACATTGCAGAACCCAGAAACCATGGTGGCAACGATCCGAGCATGCAGAATGCACGAGCGCAGACCTCCTGGAGCCAATGCTTCGCCCAAGACCGAAAAAAGTACACCTCGACCCCCACCCCTGGTCCGACCGCCCCCCACGCCGCAGCCAGGCTGGCCAAGCGCAGAGTCTGCAAGGCCGTGCGGCCCCCCCCCCTTGCCTGCAGGAACGCCCGCCGCAGCTCCCCGACCTTCTTAATACCTACGCGACCTACCGCCCACGCTTCTCTGCACACCTCCATGCCCTTTCCTCCATCGCAGTGCTTTGCGACAGTCCTCTTGTGGCCCACTCGATCGCCGGGCCTGTGTGTTTCCTGCGCGCCGTCCACTGACTGCTTTGCCAAGTCGCGGGCTCCAAACAGGAAGAGGGCCGCGCGAGCACTGTTCTTTGCCTGTCCCTCGCCGCACTTCCCCGACGGCGACAAACAAAAACAGGACGATGGTAGCCGGAATTCTTTCCGCTGCCAGCGCGGGGGGTACTGTACTCGGGCGAACGAAGCATGGCGCGGGCACCCTCGATCGCACCACCGTCCCTTCAGCCAGGCCGGGAAAGACGAGAAGGCAGGAGGAGGCAGGGGAACGAGTCCCGAAACAAACGCACCCACGCAACAGACGCACGATGGCCAGCAAGAACGGTGTTAGCATCAGTTGCGTGAACATCACTGGCCGAGCGCGCAGGGAAGTAGACTTGCCAAAAAGAGAGCATGGCACGCATTCCAAGGAGCCCACCCCCCACCCACCCATTGCTAGGCATCGGCCACACACCCTGCGACTCCCTCCGGCCACGGTGGCGCAGCTGCCGTCAGGGAATTGGCTGGACGAATCGCAGCAACACCACGCACGCGCCATTTCATCATAACTTCGCCTTGGGCGTGCCGAGGTGGCCGGCTGTTTCGCCACACTCGAATGAGCGCCTGATCTTGTATGGTCGCCGTTGCTTGGGGCAGCGCGGCCTACGCCACCGCTAATTCGAGATACATTCGCCAGGCGCCGGCTTGTCTGCCATGGGCCCACACGAGACAAATTACGCAGCAAGCCTGCGCCTAGGCCAGACGGCATCGAGGTCTTTGTCAGTGTGAGGCTCTTTCTGGCAGCGTTGCCCTGCGCCGGTTACTGCCGGACATGTCGGTAACGAATCGCGCCAGAACGTGAGTCGCGCGGCCCCACTCGCGCAGACCCAGTGGATCAGATGAGGCTCACGATCTGAATCGCGGGCACAGTCCTCATTGGGGACAACCCGAACACACAGTTCGGCAACTCGACAGCTCCGTGCACCGAGCCTGCGATCTGTGCGAGGCGGCGGCGCTAGCACGCGTACCTATCCGGCGCTTGAGCATTACGCGCCTGCGGGGGAGACTCGATCCAGGTGTGCGGCGGAGCAGGCATGTTTTGCCAGCCTCGAACTTATCCCTATCCCTAAGATTGGCACGCCAAAAGGCGATGCGCTCGAACTTATCCCTATCCCTATCACAATCTTAGGGATGCGCTCTCAAAAAACAAGGGAATCCCTAAGATTGGCATCGTGATGAGGAGATGCCCAGCATAGGGATAGGGATATGTTCCAGGCTGGTAAATGTTCCATGTTTGCTTAGACCGCCGCCACCGAGGACCCATCGGGGAGGACTGAGTGTCGTTTCACCGATCTCCATCCCCGGCGGCGTGGCCTGAGCCCCACTGACCGATTGACCCCCCCAGATGGGGATACAGGTCGTTCCCTCCGGGCTTCAAGGGGTGTGTGCCCGACTGGGGACTGGTCATCTGGTGGGGGTCTCGAAGGGGCTGGGGATGGGGACGGGGATCGGTTAAACGATACAGTCGGGGCGTTGACCTAAGGAACCCTACATAAGGAACGAGGCCCCTATTTTCCACAAGTTAAACTTCGATGTCACATCGAAGCCCTAAGGAAAACCTGAGGCAAGCTGCGAAACAATGAAGGAACACGGAGCCCCTCCACAATGAAAAAGGGTTCCTTCTTCAGCGCCCCGGTATCGGCTCCTCATATTTCGAATGAACGACACTTGGGACCAGGTTTTTTTAACGGCGCACTGAACTTAACGTCTTCTCGGCGGCGGCGGGTCCCCGCCAGGTCCTCGGACCCGCGGCGCAGCAGGCGGTGCCAGGCCGAGCTCTCCCGTGGCCGCCCGCTCCAGGAGCGCGCGCGGCGGCGGGAGGAGGGGGAGGGGGAGGGAGAGGGAGGAGGAGGAGGACAAGCTAGGTGCGCTCGCGTCATATCTGACGTCCTACCCCTCCCTCCCATCCCTTACCATGGCGTTGATTTTCTCTATCCGCGGACGCGTGTCGTAGCGGACCTGTGGCTCCGCGCGCGCGTGCGTAGTGGGTGGTGGTGCGCGTGCGTGCTTGCGTGCGTGTGTGCGTGGTTGTGGTGGTGGTGGTGGTGGTGGTGGTGGTGGTGGTGGTGGTGGTGGTGGTGGTGGTGGTGGTGGTGTGGTGGTGGTGGTGCTGGTGGTGGTGGTGTGTGGTGGTGGTGGTGGTGGTTGTGGTGGTGGTGGTGGTGGTGGTGGTGGTGGTGGTGGTGGTGGTGGTGGTGGTGGTGGTGCGGCGCGGTGGTGGCGGGCGGATGGGCGCGCGAGAAAGAGGCCCGCGCTGGGGCGAGAACGCCATCCTGAACGACGGAGGCCAAACACCGATCCGAAAATGAGGCCCACGCTGCAGCGGGAGCACGATTCGGAACGATTCGGGAGCAGAAATGAGGCCGGCGCCTCAGCGAGAGCAGCATTTTGAAAAAAAACGCAAGCGAAAACCCGTTTCCCGGGAATCCGGTGTAAAAAAACAGTACGCGGGGGGGTGTCGGATATCTTCGGGACGCCATCAGGGGAAGCGGAAGAGTATTTTCATATTACCTAACATCGAAGACTGATAGGTTTCTAATGGGCTAAAAAGAGAGCAGCACATTACTCCACAGGGGGGTCTGGGTTGCCGTTGGGGGCCGTTGGGGGGCCGTTGGGGTTTGCCGGGGGGGATCGTTTTTCGCATACAGTCACACACTTCGTGCTTTTCGATTTCCCAGAACTCCATTCCCGGGCCACATTCTGAATGCCCGGAGCCAACTGTACGCCACTTCGTGCTCTTCGACTTCCCAGAACTCCATTCCCGGGCCACATTTTGGATGCCCGGAGCCAACTGTAGGCCACTTCGTGCTCTTCGACTTCCCAGAACTCCATTCCCGGGCCACATTTTGGATGCCCGGAGCCAACTGTAGGCCACTTCGTGCTCTTCGAGTTCCCAGAACTCCATTCCCGGGCCACATTTTGAATGCCCGGAGCCAACTGTAGGCCACTTCGTGGTCTTCGAGTTCCCAGAACTCCATTCCTGGGCATGATTTTGAATGCCCGGAGCCAACTGTAGGCCACTTCGTGTTCTTCGAGTTCCCAGAACTCCATTCCCGGGCCACATTTTGAATGCTGAGGCAGGCTGAGGCTGAGGCTGAGGCAGGCTGAGGCTGAGGCAGGCTGAGGCTGAGGCCGAGGCTGAAGGCAGACTGAGGCTGAGGCTGAAGCAGGCTGAGGCTGAGGCAGCAGGCTGAGGCTCAGGCTGAGGCAGGCTGAGGCTGAGGCTGAGGCAGGCTGATGCTGAGGCAGGCTGAGGCTGAGGCTGAGGCTGATGCAGGCTGAGGCTGAGGCAGGCTGAGGCTGAGGCCGAGGCTGAAGGCAGACTGAGGCTGAGGCTGAAGCAGGCTGAGGCTGAGGCTGAGGCAGGCTGAGGCTGAGGCTGAGGCAGGCTGATGCTGAGGCAGGCTGAGGCTGAGGCTGAGGCTGATGCAGGCTGAGGCTGAGGCAGGCTGAGGCTGAGGCCGAGGCTGAAGGCAGACTGAGGCTGAGGCTGAAGCAGGCTGAGGCTGAGGCTGAGGCAGGCTGAGGCTGAGGCTGAGGCAGGCTGATGCTGAGGCAGGCTGAGGCTGAGGCTGAGGCTGATGCAGGCTGAGGCTGAGGCAGGCTGAGGCTGAGGCCGAGGCTGAAGGCAGACTGAGGCTGAGGCTGAAGCAGGCTGAGGCTGAGGCTGAGGCAGGCTGAGGCTGAGGCTGAGGCAGGCTGATGCTGAGGCTGGCTGAGGCTGAGGCTGAGGCTGATGCAGGCTGAGGCTGAGGCAGGCTGAGGCTGAGGCCGAGGCTGAAGGCAGACTGAGGCTGAGGCTGAAGCAGGCTGAGGCTGAGGCTGAGGCAGAGCTGGCTGATACTGAGGCAGGCTGAGGCTGAGGCTCAGGCTGATGCAGGCTGAGGCTGAGGCAGGCTGAGGCAGGCCGAGGCTGAAGGCAGACTGAGGCTGAGGCTGAAGCAGGCTGAGGCTGAGGCTGAGGCAGGCTGAGGCTGAGGCTGAGGCAGGCTGATGCTGAGGCAGGCTGAGGCTGAGGCTGAGGTGATGCAGGCTGAGGCTGAGGCAGGCTGAGGCTGAGGCGAGGCTGAAGGCAGGCTGAGGCTGAGGCTGAGGCAGGCTGAGGCTGAGGCTGAGGCAGGCTGAGGCTGAGGCTGAGGCAGGCTGAGGCTGAGGCAGGCTGAGGCTGAGGCCGAGGCTGAGGCAGACTGAGGCTGAGGCTGAAGCAGGCTGAGGCTGAGGCTGAGGCAGGCTGAGGCTGAGGCTGAGGCTGAGGCAGGCTGATGCTGAGGCAGGCTGAGGCTGAGGCTGAGGCTGATGCAGGCTGAGGCTGAGGCAGGCTGAGGCTGAGGCCGAGGCTGAAGGCAGACTGAGGCTGAGCCTGAAGCAGGCTGAGGCTGAGGCTGAGGCAGGCTGAGGCTGAGGCTGAGGCAGGCTGATGCTGAGGCAGGCTGAGGCTGAGGCTGAGGCTGATGCAGGCTGAGGCTGAGGCAGGCTGAGGCTGAGGCCGAGGCTGAAGGCAGACTGATGCTGAGGCTGAAGCAGGCTGAGGCTGAGGCTGAGGCAGGCTGAGGCTGAGGCAGGCTGAGGCTGAGGCTGAGGCAGGCTGAGGCTGAGGCTGTGACTGCGACTGCCGTTGCCACTGCGACTGTCATCGCGAATGCGACTACGACTGCGAGAACAGCAGAATTCTACAACTGGATTCTCATCCGAATCTTAAGGGGAATGCTTCCAGATATGCTCCTACACATCGATGTTAGGTTGCTTTGCTGGGATAATTGTGTAATTGTGGAGGAGGAGGAGGAGGAGGAGGAGAAGGAGGGGGGGGGGGAGGGAGAGGGAGGAGGAGGAGGAGGAGGAGGAGGAGGACGAGGAGGAGCGAGGGCGCCCGAACTTGCCGATCGCTCCTTCCGCCGAGCGCGCCCAGCGCGGAACGAGAGAGGTGCGCGACACGCAGCTCGGACGGCAACTGCACAAAGGGGAGGCCGGCGCACAAAAGAGCAACGGAAGGGGTGCGGGGCAGAGCGACGGGCACGCGGTCTCTCCCGCGGAGAGCGTGGCCGACGGCAGCGTTTTCTGTGCGGGCTTCGGCATGGACAGGCAAAACGCGGAAGTGACCAGCCACCTCACCCCACGCTGCGGCCACGCACTCGCCATCGCTCGGACGTCCATTCCCTGCGTTTGTTTTTCGGTTTCGTGCGTGTTTTTTTCGCCAAGTGAGCAAGGATGCTCCTCGATGGTCCTCGCCGAAGGAAAAATCCACACGTCCGAGCGATGCCAAGCGCAAGCCGCGTCCCCGCAACAGCCTGAATGGGTGAGCACATTCGCCGCACAAGCCCCGAAGCCATGTGCCCGATGCGGCAGAATAGGAACAAAACAAACTGGCCACGCGGCGTGACCTGGGCACCGTGGTTCAAGCTGCTCTGATGGGAGAAGAGTGCCCACAACCTTCAAAGAACTACGCTGGAAACAAGGCAGCAGGCGTTGAGCGCCTTGCATCTTTGATGGCCAGAGGCACTATTTCACGACAAGTTGTTTCGAGAGACAGGGGCACACGGAAGGCCCAGGGACATGCATCCCAGGAGCTGCCCTCCAGTTTCCTCCTCCTACTTCTTCCTCCTTCCCCCCTCCTTCCTCCTCCTCCTCCTCATTCTCTGAAGAACCTGCTTCTCCTCCTTCCTCCTCCTTCCCCCTCCTCATCACCACAAACATTCGGTTACAGACAGCTCCGCTGCTGAAGTGGCACACACTGGTCTTCAGCCTCTTTTCGTCAGCTCTGATGCGTCACTGGGGGCTTATGTGGCCGTCTTGGGGCGATCTTAAGGGAGCAGTTGGGCCGTCTTGGACCATGAGAAAACCAAAATGTTGAATGTCTCAAACATGCACGTTTTACCAAGGGAATGGAACGACATGGGCCTCTTGGCGCCCTCTGGGGAGGCCATTCGAGAGTCTCTTCGGGCGTCTTGGAGATCTCTGGAGCCGCCGGGAGGTTCTCTTGAGCGGTCCCGGGGCGCCTTTGGAACGCTTTTGGGTGTTCTTGGCAGCCTCTCGGGCCGTCTGGAAGCCATCGCGGGCGCTTTGGGAGCGCCCCAAGGGCTGTCTTGAGCCGCCGGTGAGCGGCTCAGGAGGCCCCAGGGGGTAGGTGGGCCCAGATCGGGGGTTTCAGGCCGTGGCTCCTGGGCCTCAATATCGTTCCCCTGCTAGATGCATATATTTGTGTATGTATACATATATACATATACATCTATATATATATATATATATATATATATATATATATATATATATATCCATATACACATACCTATACGACCACCCTTCGGGTGTTAAGGAGGTTGTGGGGGGGGGAGGGTGGGAACCAACATCTGACTCAATCGATCTGACTATCGATCTCACTCAACGGGACACCACGGGACACCACGGGACATTTGTCGATCTCACTATCGATCTCACTATCGATCTCACTCAACGGGAATCATAGGACACCACGGGACACCACGGGACACCTCGGGACACCACATCGATCTCAGTATCAATCTCACTATCGATCTCACTATTGATCTCACTCAACGGGAATCATAGGACACCACGGGACACCACGGGACACCTCGGGACACCACGTCGATCTCAGTATCGATCTCACTATCGATCTCACCATCGATCTCACTCAACGGGACACCACGGGACACCTCGGGGCACCACATCGATCTCAGTATCGATCTCACTATCGGTCACTATCGGTCTCACTCAACGGGACACCAAGGGACACCACGGGACACCACGGGACACCTGTCGATCTCACAATCGATCTCACTATCGATCTCACTTTTTGGGACACCACAAGACACCTCGGGGCACCATCGATCTCAGTATCGATCTCAGTATCGATCTCAGTATCGATCTCACTATCGATCTCACTCAACGGGACACCACGGGACACCACGGGACACCACGGGACACCACGGGACACCACGGGAGGACACCGCGGGACACCGCGAGCCACCGCCAGACGGACGTACTGACGGGGGAGAATCATTTGTCTGGACTTCGCCCTAGCAACGGCGGACACCACGGGACACCACGGGACATCAGGGGACACCGCGGGAACCCGCGAGCCACCGCCGGACGGTCGGACGGAAGGGGGAGAATCATTTGTCTGGACTTCGCCCTAGCAACGGCGGGTTCATTCCTCTCGCGCGCCCACGCAGCTTCGCCTCGCCCGCACGCACGACACGAACGAAACAAAACGATTTCCCAGTTTGGGGTCTCCATTCCACTGCGTTCTCCCCCCCAACCTCCGATACATATATATATATATAAGAGAAAGAGAGAGAGAGAGAGAGAGAGAGATCAACGCATACATACATCAATACATACATACATGCAAACATACATACATACATACATGCATGCATGCACACATTCGATTACATTACATTACATTAACATACATTTTATTACATTCCATTACATTACAGTACAATACATTACATTACATTACATTACATTACATTACATTACATTACATTACATTACATTACATTACATTACACTACACTACACTACATTACATTACAATACATTACCTTACATTACATTGCATTACAGTACAGTGCATTACACTGCATCACATTACACTACATTGCATTACATTACATTACATTACATTACATTACATTACATTACATTACAATACACTACATTACATTACATTACAATACATTACATTACATTGCATTACATTGCATTACATTACATTACATTGCATTGCATTGCATTGCATTTCATTACATTACATTACATTACATTACATTACATTACATTACATTACATTACATTACACTACATTACATGTATGCATGCATGCATATGTACATACACGCATGCACGCATGCAGACACTCATTCACTCATACATACATGCATACATACTAGAACCATGAGCGCTTCGCGCGCGCTTAGGTTCTAGCGCGTTACAGACACAGGAATCGCTGTGCGAAAAAATGTTTGGAGTTTGTCTCAGGCAAGTGTGGTTTCCAGTGGCAACACCTGCTCGAGGCACCGCCGGGCACGGACCCTGTGTAGAGTGTGGAAAGTCGGACCAGTTCTCTGGTCGACCCTCTTGGGCGCGCACTGGGGCTCTCTTGGCCGTTTTGGGGGGCCCATTGGGGGGTTGTTTCGGGGCCTCTTTTGGTGCTGTTTCGGGTCTCTTGGGGGTTTCTTGGGATTTCTTGGGCGTTTCTTGGAGCCTCTTGGGGTCTCCTGGGGGCCTCCGGGGCCAAAACACTCGAATATTCGGTTCTTCGTCCCCGTCTTGGGCGCCGCCTTGGGGCGTTTTTGGGCGGTTTGGGCGTTTCGGGACCCGTTTTGGCTCCCTCGTGGGCCGTCTTGGACCTCTTGGGGGCGTCCTCGACCGGCTTGGGTGCCTCTGGGCCGTCTTGGACGCAGTGGAAGCCCAAAAGGCGAACACGCCAAAAACATAATTTTCCTATGGGAAATCGCAGATGTTTGCTTACTGGGGCTCTGTTAGGGGCATCTGTTTGCCTTTTTGCGCGTCTCTTGGGGCATCTTGGGGTTTTTTGGGCGTTTCTTGGAGCCTCTTGGGGTCTCCTGGGGGTCTCTTGGGCCAAAAGGCGCGAAATCCCACCAGCCCTCTGGGCGTCGGTGGTTTGGGGAGTTTCCTCTTCCACCCCTCCTTTTTCCCCTTCAGGGAGCCCCCCCCCCCTACCCACCCCCTCCCCTGGACCTGGAAGGGGGGGGGGCCGCGAGGTGTCAGACTGTCAGGGCGTCCAAAACGGCCTCGGCGAGGAAGCCAATATCATTGGTTTTACTTAGGTTTTTGGCCCCATTTTGGCCTCCTGGAAAGGGACGCTAATTAGTGCTCCCCTCTGGTTTGATCGATCTCCTCCAAGATGGCCCCACGAAGCGCCCAGGAGGCCCCAAGAGGTCCCAAGATGGCTCCAAGATGGCCTCAGAGGCACCCAAGAGGCACCCAGGACGCCCCCAAGAGACCCCCAAGAGGCCCCAAGAGACCCCCCAGAGGCACCCAAGATGCTCCAAGAGGCCTCGGCGAGATTGTTAAATCATTGTTCTTACGAAGGAATGAGCCAAATGTTTGCCTCTGGGAGGGGGCACTGATTAAGATGACTACAAGAGCGCCTGGGAGAGCCCCAAATGACCTCCAAGATGGCTCAAGATATCCCAAGATGTCTCATAATGGCTTCCTTTGTGTGCTGCCCACTTCCCTGATCGAGGCAATTCCTCTGAGCATCGTTTCTGGATGGGCTGGTGGGGATTATTTGTTTGATCTGCGGCTCCAAGGACGATTCCAGAGAGCGGGTCGTATCGAGCATGGGAAGGCACGCAAGATAATTGCCAGCGGGCCAAAAGCCAACGCCGGAGTGCAATTAGCGAACGCACGCAGCGGCATTCTGGAGAGCGGGCCGAATCGAGCATGAAGCAGCACGCAAGATAAGTGCCAGCGGGCCAAAAGCCGACGCTGGAGTGCACAGGCGCCAGAGAGCGCGGGGGGGAAATACACGCAGACCGCGGCCCCAAGGACGAACCCAGAGAGCGGGCCGGAACTAATTGCCAGCGGGCCAAAGCCCACGCCGGAGAGCACCGGTGCCAGAGAAGGCGTAGCGAGCTTGGGGGGCCAAGCGAGATAATTACCAGCGGACCAAGAGCCAACGCTGGGATACAAGTGCGAAGCGAGATAATTACCAGCGGGCCAACAGCCAACGCCGGATGCACATGCGAGGACCAGGAACCCTCACTCACGGAGCAACTGAGGCACATGGACAGCTGCACGTCACCAGTAGGAAAAGTACCACTGAACACGGCCATCAGACGAAGCGCAGCGAGGGGGGCGTTTTCCTTCCCGCCGACAGCACCGCGTAGAGGTGAGCCCAGGCGGGCAAGACCGTGTCCGAAAACGACGCCCACGATGAAGCCGTAGTAAGCGTCTGCCACTGGGGGGGGCCACAGCAGAGACGTGAAGGGACGGAGAGGTGGAACGATGGGGCGGGCCTTAGGCCGACGCACAGGCCGACGTACCCATGCGCTCGAGCGCCCGGGCGGGCGAGGCGGGCCCATGCTCGAGAATCAGGCCAAATCCCACGGCGCGCGTGGATTATTTCAGCCGACGCCACACGAGCTAAGTCACGGCGCGGTGGAAGACAAGCCGCAACCATGCCATAGGGCGCCCCACATCCAGGGGGGGAATGCAGGGTGAGCCACGACCTGTCGCTGAGTTGAAACAACCAAGACGAACGCCCTGTTGTGGTTGTGGAGCGAAAGAGCGGCCATTAAGCCGACGAGCCCAGCCGCTCAAATGCCCGGGCGGGCGAGGCGGGCCCGCGCTCGCGAGAGCTAGGCCAAGGTCACGCCGCGAGCGTGGATTATTTCAGCCGACGCCACACGGGCTAAGCCACGGTGCACCGCGGAAAGCAAGTCGCAACATGGTCCTGTTGGTGCCCCACATCCAGGGGGGGAATGCTGGGAGTGCCACGACATGTCACTGAGGTGAAACAACCACGACGGGCGCCCAGCTGTGGATGCCGGCGAAAAGAAGGGGGGGGGCGCAGCCGATAGCCGCAGGTCAGGTGAATACGTGGGGACCGCCGAGGGCCCAACGCCCAGCATCAGCCATGGACGGCGCGCAGCGTGGTCGGAAGGTGGCCAGGATGGAGCCTGTCATGGAGGGAACGTCACCAGGTCGCTGCTGTCAGAAGCGCTGTTAATGGAGCGAGAGGGGGGTGCCTCTGTCCTGCAGCCCTAGCCGTCCCAGATGGGTTCGCGGCGGGCACCTCGGGCCCATGCCAGAGAAGGGCCCAAGTGAACCGTGCGACGAAAATATGGCGGCCGTAACCACACGGGCTAGAGACCACGCTGAACCGTGGGAGTCTAGACGCAGTGGGAGTGGTGCACCTCGTTCCCAAGAGGCGGCACGAACGTATTAAGGCCAGGGCCTGCCACTGCGGCGATACCAGCCCCTGCTGTATAAGGGGCTATCCGCGGAGGGGCCTGTGGGACAGTCCCCGCAGCGTCTGTATCCTCGCGACCTCTGCTCCTGTGGCCGGCAAAGGGGCGGTAGAGGGCCATCGGACTGCCGACCCACTGGGCCCCACAAGGCACGTCGGGGGACCAAATGGCCCACAGGGTCAGCGCAATGGAGACAACCTTGTATAAGGAGGTGGAGGCAGCCCCCAGCTGTCCGAGGTCGTTGTCGTCTAGAAAGCATGCGCGGCGCTCTGATACGGGTTGAGTGGCGACTCGCAGTATTTACATGACTAGGGGGGAAAGGCCTGGAGCCGCAGATGAGCTGCAGGACAAACGGGGAACCCTCTCCATCTGTCTCCCACGGAGGTGCTGCCTTCCTGGGCCTGGGGAGAGGCAGTGGGGCAGCGCTCCGACAGGGTGGACCGGTCAGGCCCATTTGCGGGCGGAGTCCCATCCGCGCTGTCGTTTGTCAGCATACTGAGCGTCTCCTCTGGGGGCCGGACGTTTCTCCCTGGTCCTCCAGTCGGAGCCGGACCACGTGTCCTGGCGGTGGTCCCACCCTTCCCATGCCTGCCATGTCTCCCATCGGGCTGCGGCGCTGGGTGGGGTTGTCTGTTCGGCGACCCTGTAGTCGGTGTACACCAGAGGGGAGCAGGCGGCCTCCTTTGGTTTGCTCCATGGGTGCCGTCGGTCCTCCCTGGCGGGCTCGCTTGAGGCAGCCAATTGCGCGGGTTCCCTGTCGTCGGAGGGCGCTGAGGGGGGACAAGGCGCCGTCTTGCTGCCGTCTGCCCATGGGTATGGGCGTACGCCACCCTTGGGGCCGTCGTGGTGCGTCCTGGTGTTGCGCTGTAGCTGCTTGCGATGTCTGTCCGTAATGATTGGCCAGTCTACGCGGAGCTGGTGTTCGTCGTCCATTTTGTAGGCGTCGAAGCCCGCTTTGTCTGAAGAAAGTCTTCGCAAAGCTGCACGGAGTTCTTCTTGGGGTCGGACTTGATGCTGACCCATGGGCCCCCGTGCTTGCTGACTGACTTACGGACCAAGGCGGGCCAAATCCCGTTGAAGGCGCCTCCCAGCGTCGTCTGCAGTCGGTTGATCTTGTCTTGTGCTGGCTCTTCCTTGTTGGTGTCTGCTTCGCTGATGGAGTTCAGGTACATGGGGAGACCGCGCATGAGGTCGTCAGGGCGCGCTGGTGGGATGGATGTAATCTGTGGCTCGTTTCCTCGGCCTGTGCTGCGATGCTGCCAAGGGGCTGGGGGGCTCAGTGGCGGGCGCCGTGTGTGGCTGAGAGCGGCGTCCTCGGGAATCTGGTGGGGATTCGCGAAGCGTCAACAATTCCGGTGCCTCGTCCCCGTCTTGGGCGCCGCCTTGGGGCGTTCTTGGGCCGTTTGGGCGTTTCGTGGGCAATCTTGGCCCCCTCGTGAGCCGTCTTGGGGCCCTCTTGGGGGCATCCTCGACCGGCTTGGGTGCCTCTTGGGCCATCTTGGACGCAGTGGAAGCCCAAAAGGCGAACACGCCAAAAACATAAGTTTCCTGTAGGAAATCGCCGATGTTTGCTTATTGGGGCTCTCTCGGGGTGCCTCTTGGGGCGTCTTCGGGGCCTTCGGGGGCCTTCGTGGCGTCATGGGAGTCGTCTTGAAAGGCATCCGGGGCCATCGGAGCGCGTTTTCGAACGTTCGAGAGAGCGTGATCCACCGCCGCTTTACTGTGGAAAATTGCCAACCTTTTCCTCTGGAGCCCGGGTGGACCCCCCCCCCCCTCCGAAAATCCCCCCCCCTTGCTGGAACCCCTCCCCCCCCCCCCTCTCCCCGGCAAAACCCCCCCCCATCCCCTGACCCCTCCCCCCCCCCCCCCCCTCCCGCTCGAAAACCGGGGGGGGTCACTACGGGTTCGAACCCCTCCCCCCCCCCTCCGGATCCGGAAAACCGGGGGGGGTCACTACCGGTTCGAACCCCTCCCCCCCCCTACCCTTCGGATCCGAAAACCCGGAGGGGGTCACTACCGGTTCGACCCCCCCCCCCACCCACCCACCTACTCACCGCCAGCAAACGACTCCCGGTCCCCACCACCGTCCGCATCACATCCCCCACTTGTGTTCCCAGCACCACTGTCCTCACCACCACTGTCCCCACTGGTTCCACCACCGCCCCTACTGTCCCCACCAGTGCCCCAACCACTGTCGCACTGTCCCCGCTGTCCCCAGAGCTGTTCCCACCACGATTCCACTCTCCCCACTGTCTCCACGGCCCCAACCACTGCCCGACTATCCCCACTGTCCCCACTGTCCCACTGACTCCTCTGCTGTCCCACTGAGCTGTCCCACTGTTCCCACCACTGTCCCCACTGTCCCCACCACTGTCCCCACTGTACCTTTGTCCCATTGTCCCACCGCCGTCCTCGCCACCGCCTTCACCACTGTCCCCACCACCATTGTACCCTCCACTGTCCCACTGTTCCACCTCATTCCCATTGTCCCCACACCACTGTCCCCACCACCACCGTCACCACCACTGTCCACTGTCCCCCCCTGTTCCCACCATTGTCCCCACCACTGTCCCCACCGTCCCCACCACTGTCCCACTGTCCCACTGTCCCCACCACTGTCCCGCTATCCCCTCACCACTGTCCCCACCAACACCGTCCCCACCACTGTCCGCACCCCCACTCGGTTTTCGAGGGGGGGGGGGGGGGTTCGAACCGGTGACCCCCCCCGGTTTTCGAGGGGGGGGAGGGGGGGAGGGGTTCGAACCGGTAGTGACCCCCCCCCCTTTTCATGATGAGCTGGGGGGGGGGGGGAGGGGTTCGAACCGGCAGTGACCCCCCCCGGTTTTCCGGAGGGGGGGGGGGAGGGGTTCGAACCGGTAGTGACCCACCCCGGTTTTCCGCCAGCAGCGGTAGAACACGCTCTTTCGAACGTTCCGAAGCCATCTTCGGGCGATCTTGGATGGCTCCCCGCGCTCCGGCAAGGCTCCCGGCGCGCTGGGCCCCACATTTGCGGTCGGGGTCCCGCGCTCCGGCAAGGCTCCCGGCGCGCTGGGCCCCACATTTGCGGTCGGGGTCCCGGCCCCCGGCCCCCGGACCTGGGGCCCCCTTTATATGTATGTATGTATGTATACTTACATACATACACACATACATACATACATACAGACAGACAGACAGACAGACAGACAGACAGACATGTTCGCAGGGGCCTCTCCAGAGCAACGCAAGAAAATGCTGGAGAACTTCCTGATCCAATGACGGGCGCGCATTCAGGTTCCTGGAAGCTGCTCCGGGAACCTGAAACCACGCCCCTGTGGGAGCCCTCGTGGAGGAGTCTGTGGGCCGCTGGCGGGCGCTCTGGGGCCGCTTCGCTACCCTGGAGGCCTTCTTCACCGCCGTCTTGGCGTGCCTGTGCTCATGTGGAGAGCCGCCTGCAGCGCTCTTGGGCCATCTCGAGCGCCTCTTGGGCTGCTTTGGCGCCGCCTCGGGGCGCGCCTGGCCCCCCGCGCGCGCCTCGCGCGCCGTCTCCGAGCGTCGGAAAGCGGAGCGTGCGACCACGCGAAAGGCAACGCAAGACCGATGGGGAAACGACGTGTTTGCCGATCGGGGCCGTGTCGGGACACGGCTTGGAGCCCTCCTGGGCCGTCTTGGATGCGCCGTGGGCCGCTTCGGAGCCATGCTGCGCGTGCTGGGGCAGGCTTGGGGGCCCCGTGGGCCTCCGTGGCCACCCTTGCGGCCTGTCTGCGCTCAGTCGGGGAGCCCCCCGGAGCGCTCTGGGGCAGGTCTGGGCGCCTCGTGGGCCGTCGTGGCGCCCGCGTGAAGGTGTCTTGGAGCCCTGCTTGGCGCATCTCGCGCCGTGTCTCCGCGCGTCGGGCAGCGGAGCGGGCGACAGCGCGAAAGCCGTTGCAACGAACATGGGAAATGAGCAAGCGATGTTCGCCCCTGGACCCTGTTTTGGGGGATGAGCTCGAAGCCTTCCTGTCGGCGCTGGACCAACCTCCCTTCAGTAGACCTCCCCTTAGTGAAAACGGCCTGGGACCGAAACCGACGGACCTGGACCCGCAAAAATGACGGCCGCGACGCCCTCTCGCGAACCGAAAACGGCCAATTCCTTAATCGACGTGTCAGGGGTCTGTCCACCCCCGATCCTGCTGCGCTTCGAAGCCCCCTCCCCGGAACCCGCACCGGAGCCATGGTGGCTCCGGGGTGGGCTCATCGACCCCCGACCATCGCCGACGGGGGGGCCCCGACAGCCCACCCCGCCCAGGAGCGTGCAAGCTCGCCATCAGAAGCCTACAGTCGGGGCGTTGACCCAAGGAACCCCAAATAAGGAACGAGGCCCCTTTTTCCCACAAGCTCAACCTCAATTTCCCGTGGAAAACCTCAGGAAAGCCCGAGGCGGACTCTGAAACCTTCAAGGAACACCGAGCCCCTCCCCAACGAAAAGGCTTCCTCCTTCAGCGCCCCGACTGTATCGCCGATGTGTCGCCAAGTCCCCCCCCCCCTCCAGCCGGTCCCCTGGTGATTTTCGAGCCATGACTCGGGCCTCTGGCGGCAGTGCGGGACGATCGGGCACCCCCGGGAACGCTCTCGGCGAGGCGCCGCTGCTGCAGGGCATCCTGGGGCTGGAGGGCCGCCGAAGACGCCCGAACATTTCGAAGCTCGAAACTTCGCCCGCCCGAGCGTGGCCCTCCCACGCCTGATGTTGCCGTTGAGACCCCCCCCCCCGGCGTCGTCGCCCCCGAGAGCTCGCGGTCCAGGTTCGTCCCCGCCAGCTCGAGCAGCCGCCCGAGCGTGAAGACGTCCTGGGCCGTCGCGCGCGCGCACGCGCGCGGGGCGGCCACGGCCCTGGGGCCGCCGCCGCCCCGCGGACGGGGGGCACAGAGGGCAGGGCGCGCAGCCGGCCGCTCTTGTCCGTGCCCGCTTCGCTGTCGGTCTCCCTCAGCTCCGGCTGAATTCCGCCGCTGCTGCAGCACGAGGTCGGAACGGGAATGGTCCACGGGATCGCCGGAGCAGCGCCTGGCTCGAGCCCTCTGTCAGGGGCAGGGCAGCCGCGCGTGCTCCGAGGCCGAAGAGGTGGCCCGCGACGGCCCACGACGGACCAGTCCCCAGAGGAGGCCGCCAAAGATCCCACGGCGCCGCAAGAGGACGAAGCAAGGGGAAGGGAGAGGACGAAGCAACGAAAAGGGCGGGGAGGAGCAGGAGGGGGAAGCACGAAGCAAGGGGGAGGAGGAGGGGGGAGGAGGCGTGAGGGCCAAGCAGGGGGAGGGGCCGGGAGGAGCAGGAGCGGCAGAGGAGCGAGGCCGGGGGAGGAGAGGCTGGAGAACGAGGAGAGGGAGGGGGGGGGAAGGTCCTTCCCCCCGTCCTCCTCCTCCTCCTCCTCCTCCTCTTCCTCCTCCTCCTCTTCCTCCTCCTCCTCCTCCTCCTCCTCCTCCTCCTCCTCAGGAGGAGAAGGAGGAGGGAAAAACTAATGCGTTCGCGCCACATCCGACACTCTACCCCATCCCACCCGTCCCGCCTTGATGCGCTGTTCTTCTCGGTCCGCCGGCGCATGCCCTTGTGAACCTGGCCCAGAACATCCCGCCAGCCCTCATGGCGTAGATGGTCTAACGAGTTCTTCAGTTCCTCTTCCAAGACCCAATCTTCCCTTCGGGGAAGGGCCCCCTCCCCCTCCCCTCACTGATGTTTTCTCGGGTGTCGCGAGGGGCTCGAGCGTCCAAGGTAGCCCAAGATGGCTCCAAGTGGGCGACCGATGCTCCAAGATGGCCTCAAAAATGGCTCAAGGTAGCCGAAGATGGTTCGAGGTAGCTTCCGGCATGCTGCCAAGAGGCCCCAAAAAGACCGCAAGACGGCTCCAAGTGTTCTCAGAGCCCTCTCATGACCCCCACGAGATGCCAATATCCGTCAACACACTGCCAAAACATGTATAATGCTTGCATGTTCCTTTTCGTTTCCGATGCGAGTTTGACGCTTCAAGATGGCCCCAACATGGCCCAAGAGGGCTCCAAGAAGCCCCCAAGGCAACCCCAAGAACACCCACAATTGGCCCAAGAGTATTCAAAAAGCGCCGCAAGAAGCATTTTTGAGGGCCCCAGAGGGGGAACGGAACAGGGACCCTCCCCGTCCGTTAATCGATGGCCTCCAAGATCGTCCTCGTCGTCCTCCCTCCCTCGGCCTAGAACTCCTCCTCCTTGCGTCGGGGATGCGCGTAGGACAGACGGAAGTATATCGATCGGTTGGCCAGAGATCTGCACCCTAAGGCCAAGGATCCGAGGTTGTCAGATACTCCAGCGGTAGCTTGAGTGGAGGATTGAGTAGTTTCGCTGCGCGAAGGCAGTGCGTCCTGTAAGTCCTCCTCCTCCTCCTCCTCCTCCTCCTGCCTCCTCCTTCCCTCCTCCCTCCTCCTCCTCCCTCCTCCTCCTCCTCCTCATCCCTCCTCCTCCTCCTCCTCCTCCTCCCTCCTCTCCTCCTCCTCTCCTCTCCTCCCTCCTCTCTCCTCCTCCTCCTCCTCCTCCTCCTCCTCCTCCTCCTCGTCTCCTCCTCTTCCTCCTCCTCCTCCTCCTCCGTCTTCCTCAAGTTGTCACCCTCCTGCTCCTCCTCCTCTTTTTCCTCCTCCTTCTCCCCCTCATTGGCCCTCCTCGTCGTTGGCCTCCATCTTCCTCCTTCTCGTCTCCCCGCCTCCTTGCTCTTGCTTCTGCTCTTCCTCCTTCCTCATCCTTCGTCTCCTACCCCTCCTCCTCCTCCACCTTCTCCTTCTCCTCTTCATCTGTATCACCATCATCATCATCATCATCATCATCATCATCATCATCATCATCATCATCATCAGCATCAGCATCAGCATCAGCATCAGCATCAGCATCATCATCATCATCATCATCATCATCATCATCAACATCATCATCGTCGTCGTCGTCGTCGTCGTCGTCGTCGTCATCATCATCATCATCATCATCATCATCATCATCATCATCAGCATCATCATCATCATCATCATCATCATCCGCCACCGCCTCCTCTTCCACTGTGCACAACTCCCCTTTCTGATTGCGCATCGCGCGATTGGGTTATTCTTCACGCTTCGCGTATCCCCACTAGCTCATTCAAAAGTGTTGCCGATGAGAGCTGACGGGGAACGGGCGGGAGAGATCCCGAAGCGGTGCCCAGGCGAGTTGCCTTGCTCAGGGAAGTGTAGACGCGTGCAGTGTTACTTCTGCGCAGAGAGGTACAAGTAGCAGGAGAAGGAGGGGGAGGAGGCAGAGGAGGAGGAGGAAGAGGAGGAGGAGGA
>CAUYUJ010018471.1:585312-615063 GCA_963575745.1 Prorocentrum cordatum
GAAATCGGCGACAAACCTCACCTAACCCTTTTCTCCGCTAGGACCCCTAACAGAGGCAAGCTCTGATTGTGGAGAATATTGCATCTCCCTGGACGTCTGCGGTAGCCAGTTCTGACCGGAGTCCCGAGGCAACTCCAGCCATACCCCAGGGATACCCAAAAGGACGAAGACGAGGAAAAACATCGCTGCCGGTAACGACGGCAGGTTTACGCGGTGACGGCCCCAGCGGCGGTTTCTGACCCCACGTGGATCGTTCAGCCTCGAACGATCGGCGGCCTTTCGATCGCCAGATCGTTCCACACTGGCCGATTCTCTGCGCTGGCGGCGTTCCGCCCGGCACGCCCGCGTCGGAGAAAACCCGCGAATCTGGCACGTGGGCGCCAAACCCGCCGGTCGGGGACGGCAAAGCCCGAAGCATGAAGTCAGTGTCGCCTGACTGACGGGGTGCGTCCTTGTCGTACGGAGGAAGAAGAGGAGGCGGAGGAGGAGGAGGCGGAGGAGGAGGAGGAGGAGGAGGAGGGGGAGTAGGGGGAGCAGGAGGAGGAGGAGGAGGAGGAGGAGGAGGAGACCCGTCGCTAATCCACGCGAGGTAAACCAGGTCCACGCTTCCTCGACCTTCTCCTCCGAAAAAAGGGGTCCGAATAGATGGGGTTGGAGAAAATATCGCACCGTATCAACAATGCATCGCCAGTGTATCGGCACCGTCGGCATGGAGAAAATCGGGCTCCACATCGAGCCGCATCGCCAATTCATCGGCAATGCGGCGTGATCAGATGACCCCATCTACTCGGACCCCATCTGAGAACCCCGAATTGGTGGCGTCACGAAGACATGCAACATCGCAAGAATTCATGACCAAACCCCTAGACCCAATCCTGCTGTGGCCATTTTCGAGTCGAATCGATCCGTGCTGGCCACGGGGCCCGAAACAGGGCGGAAACATGCGCGAGGCCCGGAACAGCGGAAATCACACTTCCCTCCGCGCGCGAGCGGCAGCGCGGTTTTGCGAGCGCAGAGTGCACCTTATCTTCGGCGCGCCCAAAGGGGAAGTCAGAGGGAGCGGGCCTTCTCAAAGGCTCGGAAGGCCTCTGGCATTCGGCCAAAAATGCTGAGGCTTCTCCATAGGCAGAGACGGCTTCCCAGAAGGCCCGAGGGCTTCTGAGAAGCCCCGCCGCCTTCCGAAAAGGACTGCCCTTTCTCACTACCCCCCATGCACACCGCCGACCGGAATGCTCTGGCGCACGGCGCCCGCACGTGGGGAGCCCTGGCGGCGGCGGAACCCTCCATCACTGGCGCGCGAGGCGCGGACGGCCACTGGTCGAAGGACAACGATGGGGGGGGAACTGGCCCGGGGGGGCATCGAATTGGAATCCCTGACGCCATCGCGTCGCAAAAATATAAACACGCTCGCAAACATGAGCAAAACATGAATGGCCGGCAACAGATGTTGTGCGGCGTATGTCGACAAATACATATAATCAAACATTGTATTGTATGGGTCGTGCAATATATATATATATATATATATATGTACATATATTGTGCAACCTTTTTGTGGGGCCGCCCACGCGGTGCAACTCATGCGGCTGAATATGGTTTGCGCACCACTGTTGCGCAATCTACGTTGTGCAATCATGTTGTGCACTATATACGTTGTGCAATATACGGAATGCGCAACGCAAGTGGTGCAATTTATGCTGCGCAATATGAGTGGACCAATGTACCTTGTGCAACCAATGTGGCGCAACGTGTGTTGAACAACGTATGGTGTGCAATCTATGTTGTGCGATCTACGTAAGGCAATATATGTGGTGCAATCTGCGAAATGCACCTGATTCGGTGCAGTACGCCTGATGCAACTATTGTGGTGCAGCGTGTGTTGTGCAAGCTTCGTTGGGTAATATATGCGGTGTAGCCCATGTGGTACAACATGCGCGGTTTGCAATTTTATGTGGCGCAACCGACATGGTGAAATCTGCGTGGTGCAGTCTATTGTTTGGAATCACCTGTGGGAGTCGCAGTTGTCAAATCCACTGCTCGCGCAATCATCCCACCCACCCACCCGCAACGTGTTTTGCAAAACACTTTCGGCGGCGATTGTGATGAGTGCTTGGTGTTGGTTGGCGCATCTCTGCGGTCGCGCTGGCCCACGCATGCTCGCGCGTGAAAAGCTGGTTACCTTGGCTTGACCAACGCGGCCGCGGTGGCGCTGACCCTTGGCCACTTCGGCCACTCGGGCGGGCGCGGTATCGTGGTAACGTCGACAACGGTAAACATTATGATGATAGTACCGACGCTGGTAACGATGACGACAAAGGCGACGGCACGGCCAGTGACGGCGCGGATGCTGATCACGCCGACGACGATGACGGTGTCCTCGCGTCGGTGAGGAAGGCTTTGGAAAGAGTTCGGCATGCGCGCGCGGCCGCCGCGCGAATGGCCCGCATGGAACAATTCGACACGAGTCGTGCCCCCCTAGCACGCGCGCAAGGGCGTTCGGATGATGTCGACATGCGGCGCGAAAGGCCCGCTTGGCCGAATTAATAAAATTGTTAAAACGTATGGCCTTCATGACAACCCACCAGAACGCGAGGGCAGTTTTTTGTTTGGAAATTGATGCTGAAAAACAACGTGTTGATTTATGTTTCGGGGCACTCGCTCTCGACATCTCTCTAAGGTTTTTGAAGGATTCCGGCATGCGCGCGCGACGACGCGCGCGCGCACTTCGTCCAATGTGTTGCAAGGGGTTCTTGCGACAGCACGCGCGCAAGGGCGCCCGAACGATGTTAACACGCGCGCAAAAGTAGATAATGTGGGATCATGTTATAGGAAAGGTTGAAAACCAATGGTTGCCTTAAGACTGCGCAAAAGCACGAGCGCGAATTTGTGTTGAACCTCCTTATTGCGAAACCATGCGTTTGCCCCACATCCAAACTGGGAGTCTTGTTTTCTTTAGACACCCCGCGCAAGAACCAGAAAACACCCACCCACCATATCTCCAATCGCACATTCGTTCACTATCACTCACACGCATCATCACTCACCCACTTACTCACCCATGCAGTCACCAATTCACATTTTCACACACACACACACACTCAGTCGACCACTCACTCATGCACCCACTCTATCACACACACACGCACACACTTTTCATCATCACTCCCGCATTCGCTCACCCACTCACCCACTCATTCACCCACCTACCCGCCCACTCACTCACTCACACTCTTATCATCATCACCACCATCGTCATCATCATCATCATCATCATCATCATCATCATCATCATCATCATCATCATCATCATCATCATCATCATCATCATCATCATCATCATCATCATTAGCATCGTCATCACCATATTCCGTTTCACTCACTCGCTCATTCGTTCACTCAATCATCTCACGCGGGGGCCTCGTCTGTGGGTGAATTGCTAGAAAGTCTGAGGCGGGAACCGGCCCCCTATGGAGCCCGCAGCTCACGTTACTACTCCGAACGGGTCATCGGAATCATGTAAGTGTCGTCACGTTTGGCCTCTTCAACCTTGAGTATGGAAGGAGTCTCGGGCGGGAGCCTCGTCTGTGAGTGAATTGCGAGGCAGTTTCGGGCGGGGGCCCCCTCCCAATGGGGCCCGCGCGTCACGTTACTAATCCGAGCGGACCATCGGAATCCTGTAACTGTTGTCATTGTTGGAGCCTCGGAGTGAATTACGAGGAAGTCTCCGGCGGGAGCCCCCTCCCTATGGGCCCGCAGTTCATATGAGTAATTCGAACGGGTCGTCGGCCTCTGAGACTTGGAAATGGAATGTGAATGTATTGAGAAGGGGTCTCTGGCGGGAGCCCCTTCCCTATGGGGCCCGCAGCTCATATGAGTAATCCGACCGGGTCATCAGCAACCTGTAACTATCGTCGCTTTTGGTCTCCTGAGGCCCGAATAGGAAGGAAATATCAGGCGGGGGCCGCGTCTGTGAAACAATTGCGAGGACGTCTCAGGCGGGGGGGGGGCCCTCCCTATGGGGCCCGTCGGCCTCCTGTAACGGTCGTCGCTCTTGGGCCCCTGAGGCCTGGATATGGAGGAAATATAAGGCGGAAGCCTCGTCTGCGCAGGAAGTCTCAGGCGGGAGCCCCCTCCTAATGGGGCTCGCACCTCACGTGCTTTCTCCGGGTCGTCCTCCGGCGCGCGTTTCCTCTGGGCCGCTGGGGCGCACGTCCTGCGTTTCCTCTAGGTCGTGCTCCGCACGCGGAAGGGGAGGAGGAGGAGGAGGATGAGGAGAAGGAGGAGGAGGAGGAGGAGGAGGAGGAGGATGCAGGACGAGAAACAGAAGGATGAAGAGGAGGAGGAGGAGGAGGAGGAGGAGGCAGAGGGGGAACAGGACGATGAAGAGGAGGAGGAGGAGGAGGAGGAGGAGGAATGCCCTAGGAGGCCCAAAGGAGGTCCCGGGAGACCCAGGAAGCTCCAGGAAGCCCCAAGAGGCCCAAGGAGGCCCCAGGAGGCCCCAAGAACAGGCAGGAAGCCTAAGGAGGAGGTGGGAGGAGTTGGAAGAGGAGGAGGAGGAGGAGGAGGAAGAGAAGGATGAGGAGGAAGAGGAGGAAGAGGAGGAGGAGGAGAAGGATGAGGGGGACTAGGAGGAGGGGGACTAGGAGGAGGGGGAGAAATGGAGACGAGGAGGAGGAGGCGGACGAGCGAGAGGGGAGGAAGAGGAGGAAGAGGAGGAGGAGGAGGAGGCAGAGGAGGGAGAGGGAGAGGGAAAGGAGGAGGAAGAAGAAACAGAGGAGGAGGTGGTAGAGGAGCCAAAAGGAGGGGCAGGGGTTGAGGCAGGAGGAGAAGCAGGCAGGAGGAGAAGGACAAGGCAGGACTAGGTGGAAAAAGAGAGGGGGCAGGAGGGTATCCCCAGGCAAATTAAACAAATTCTCGTGTGGGGTCCTACCGCCGGAATAAATTAAAAGTGTTCGCGACATTCGATATTGAAACCCCTACGAAACCCAAGGTTGTAAAAAAAAATCCGGCATGCGCGCGCCACGACGTGCGCGCGCGCACTTCGTCCCATCTGTTGCAAGGGATTATTGATAACGGAAAAGTTTTGATAACCGACTGCGCGCGTATAGAAGTTTCTGCAAAAAGGCAGGGACAAATACGCTACGACTTGATATTTGAAATGGACGACGGCACACAAACGTACGCAAAGTGCAATACGAAGTGGGCGAAGGTTAAATCCGGGGGGGTAAACCCGAGTACCCTTTGTAGGCATGAAACGTTTGCAATCGATATATATATATATATATGCATACATGCATACATGCATACATGCATACATGCATAATATCATGCATACATGCATACACATACGTATGTGATGCAGCCTACGCGGTGCAATGACATTGTGAAAACTTGTAATTTCCAAATCCATGGTTCGCGCAATCACCCCAGCTTGTGGGATTGCAGATACCATGCGGCAGCGATTGCGATGATTGTTCCGCAGTGGATGGCGCATCTCTACGGCCGCGCTGACGCGCGCATGGTCGCACCCACATGCTAACTCGTTCGGCACAACCGACGCGGCCGCGGTGGTGCCCACCAATGTGGATTCCCCAGCGCGTCTCACACGCCGAACTGGCGCGCGGGCACTTCAATGCGAGTGGGTGACTCGAGCGGGCGCGGTGGCAAGGTGACGTCGACAACGCCCGAAACACGGATGGTGGTGACGATGATGGTGACGATGGTGACGATGACGACGGTAAGGCATATGACGGCGCCGATGCTGGTCACGCCGATGGCGGTGGTGTTCATGCTTCCGCGACGAAGGTTTTGGAAGGATTTCGACCTGCGCGGGCGGCCGACGCGAAACAGTGGCCCGCATAGAATTGTGTGACACTGGTCGTACCCGCCACCCCAAACCCCTAACAAACGCGCATGGGCGTTATAATGATTCCGACACGTGCGCGCGAGAGGCTCGCTTGACCGCGTGTGATGAATCAGGTTGGAAACTTCCAGTGTTCATGGGAATCCTCAAGAGCGCGCGCGCAAATTTGCTCAAGAAAACCAGGTTACAATCCCGAGAAAACTGTACGAAACCTCAGGTTGATGATGGATTCGGGCATGCGCGCGCGACGCCGCGCGCGTGGATTTTGTCAGATTAACTATGTGCAAGGGATTCTTGGACACTGATAATGTTTGGTAAACGGGCGCCCGCATGCTGTTAGTTGACGAGGATGAAGGTGGGTCGATACCGACTTGGCTGGGACGCTATGGAAGTATGGATTCAAATAGAAAATGAGCAATGGGGCAGCATCGCATGTGAATTGCATTGCCCCAGGGGTAGTCGCTTACTCCAGCCGTATCCACGTGGTGCAATCTACGTGGTACTACAAATGTGGCGCGATCGACGCGGTGCAACTCACCCGGCCGAACTTGACGTTGTCAACTCCACTGCTCGCGCAATTATCCCACCCACCCACCCACAACTTGGTTTGCTAAACACATGTGGCGGCGATTGCGATGACTGCTCGGAGCTGGTTGGCGCATCGCCGCGGCCGCGCTAGCGCGCAGGCTCGCGCGCAGAACGGCCAGCTAGTCTGACGCGACCGACGCGTAGTCTGACGCGACCGACGCGGCCGCGGTGGCGCTGACCGATGGGGGCTTTCCAACACGTCTCGCAGGCCGGGCTGACGCGTGCATTTCAATGCGAATCGGTGATCCGGGCGTGCGCGGTATCATGGCGACGTCGACAACGGCAGTCACGATGATGATAGTAGCGATGCTGGTGTCCATGGTGCCAAGTATGACGACAAGAGAAATGACGGCGCCGCTGCTGATCAAGCCAACGAAAATGATGGTAACCTCGCGTCGGTGATGAAGGTTGCAGTTCGGATTTCGACATGCGCGCACCGCCGACGCGCGCGAGCGGCCCGCATGGTATTGTTCGGCAGTGAGCGTGCCCCCCAGCAAGCGTTCAATAGCGTTCGACTGGTTTCGTCTCGCCCGCCTAATCGCATGTGATGAACAGTTTGAGAATTATGGCTTTCTTAAGAAAACGCAAGACCGCGAGCGCAGGTATTCTTGAACATCCTGGTTGCAAAACCAGTGTCTTTTATATGTCTTCGGAACTCCCGATGTTGAACTCTGTGCGGAATTTCAAGCTTTTGAAGGATTTCGGCATGCGTGCGCGACGACGCGCGCGTGTGCACTTCGCCCCATATGTTGCCAAGGATGTTTGCGACAACACGCGCGCAAGGGCGTTCGAATGATCTCCACATACGCGCGAAAAGGTAAATTCGTTAGCATGTGATGACCACGTTGAAGAGATGCTTGTCTGGAAAAATCGCAAGAGCGCGAGCACAGGTTTTTGGGGGACTATTCCTGTTCTGGGGCACTCGATTGTCAAATCAGTTCGAAGCCTAAAATGTTTGAAAGATTTCGGCCTGCGTCCACGACGACCGCCTCTCTGCGTGTGGCTGTCCAATCGCCCACTCATTGCAGATAGGGGCCCGATAGCCCACCGCGCCGAGAAACGTGCTGGCTCGCCACCAAAAGCCTGTCACCAATCTATCTGCTATGTCGCCGATTCCCCCCCTGAGCCGGTCCCCTTGTGGGTTTTGTTCTGGGCCACGACTCGGGGCTTCGGTGGCCGTTCGGGGCGATGCGGGCACCCCTGGAACGCTGTCGGCGAAGCGCGGCTGCTGGAGAGCATCCCGCCGGTGGAAAACTGACGAGATCCGACGGAAACGTAATTAGAAAAGCCTCGAGCCTTGGACCCCAAACGTCCCCCCCCAAACGCTCCCCCTCAGGAGGTCGCGAATGTCGCCCGAGCGCCGGACCGTCGGCGCTACGGCGGCGGCTGCTTGCGGCCCGGCGGCGACCGCGGCGACGCCAGCCGCCCCGCGAGGCGCGCGACCGCCCTGCGTCGTGGCAGGGCCCAGTGGACAACAGGAGGGTGTGGACCAACTCTTCTTGCCTCTCCTCCTCCTCCTCCTCCTCTTCGTCCCCACTTTTGTGTGCATGGTGTTGCTCCTCGCGTTCCCAATTGCTCACCCTCGTGCTCATGGGGATGAATTTCATGGTGGGTTGGCTGCAGGGCGTGCACGCGCTCGTTGCGACCATGGACACACGCACGAAGCCCGAAACGTGTTTTGTCGTCCTGGGGCGCGTCGACATGGTGGGCTTTGGTGTCATAGTGTACGTGTCGTTTTCTTCCTCGCATGCTTTACCCATCCTTCTGAAAGTCGTACACATCGTCGTTCAGTGCATCTTGGCCGACCGCGGCGCGTGGCTGCGGGTATTTGTGGCGAGCGCTCGCCAAGCCCGCCCCACGACCCCTGCCTGTCGGCAGGGGGCAGGAAGGCTTGTTTTGCTGACTATGGGGTTTTACACTGTCGCGCGGAAGCGGTCCAGGCCCTGGTTTCTTTTTCGTCATGGCATGGTGTTGTAGATTTTCGATGCATGTGAGCGGTGCTGTCTTCCCGTTGGCTGTGGGCCCCGTGGGCACCTGTGGGTGGCGGCTGGGCGGTATTCTTCCTCATGTACCTGGGAAGGCTGTTTTCAACTCGGCTGCGCAAATCTTCAAAGTTATCGGTATTGGCGGCGTTGGTTGACATCCTGTGGGACGTGACGCTATTGGTCTTTGGTCACTGTTCGGAGTCTTGTCATCCAATGTCTTGGAATCAGACGTGCTCCTGGTCGACTGCGACACGCTGGCGTCTCCGATCTGAATGTCGTATGTGCGCACAGTCGCGCAGTCGGTCACCACATGATCACCGCACATACAGTCAAAACGTATATGAAGGACGGGTGGTAAGGACGCAAGACCCTTGGAGGCCGAAGTTGGGTTTTTTAGGGCGGCGGCCGACCAGTGATAATGGCAAGGACGAGCCTCAGAGGCAAGGACACAAGGGTACCCTAGATGAAGGCGCGCGTCCTTACTGGGCGCGTTGACTGTACGTCCTCTCTCTTCCTCTCTCTCTCTCTCTCTATCTCTCTTTCGCAGCGTTCCTCAGCGATCCCTCTCCAGAGCTGCGCCGCGCCGCACGCGCGCGAACGAACAACGCGAGCGCGCACCCTTAGCACCCTTGGACGCCGCCGAGGTGCAGTATCCGTGCTCCGAGGAGGGGGAGAAAAGAACAGGCCACCTTGCCATCTCGCCTCACTCACCGCAGCCAGTGGAGAGGAGGAGGGGGGGCAAGGCTGTCCCACAGTTCCTACAGCGCTAAATCAAGTAAACGTAGTAAACGGTGCCGAACGATGTATGTGCACACCATCTCCGCAGCGCCCTGGTGCGTAATCCTCTCCTGTTTCAGGCCGGCCAGTCTCGCCTTGCGTTTGACGGCGCCATCTGGTCGTAGGCCATATCGAAGTCCGCCTCAACACCGAGGACGAGCTCGAAGTAGGCGGCTACGCCTGGCTGCACGTCGGTGGCTGCTGCCAGGTCCTACATGTTTTGGAACCCCCTGTCGATGAGCATCGGGTCCCATCACTTGCGTCTGCGAGCCACCTGCTGGGACGCAAGCCCAAGCGCGTGCTTGGTAATGAAGCCGACGGGCCTCGGGCAAATTGTCATGACCCGGATGTACTCCGACCCTGCCTTGGATACCCATCGGCCTGCTGCCTGACTGTCAGGCCCTGGTGCACCTTCCCGCCCGTTCCGTGAAGCTGGACAAAGCCAGGGGCACAGGCCACGACCTCTCGGCCACGAGGCTTCCGGCGGCATGCTCCTTTCGGTGCGGCTGGCTGTCCTTCCTCTCGGGAGCGCCCAGTAGGGACAACGCAAAACTATGCAGGAACGGCGGCTCCAAGCTCCAGGAGCACAGCGGCGCCTTTGGCGGCGAGGGGCACCTCGGCGAGACCATCAGCCCCTCGAGTGGGGAGCGTCAGCAGTTTGGCCGACGTCCGAAAAGGGAAAACGTCCAGGAGGGGGGCGTCCAAGAGGGTGATTCGCACGCGAGATGTTGGCTCGCAGAAAATCGCCCGAAGCACGTGCGCAGCCCAGAAAGGAACGTAGTGGAACAAGAAGGAAGTGCCGTGAGATCTTGGGAGTGCGGCCCCCGCCATGACATCTACACCTCACCCCCCTCCCGGCCGCCCCCGAAGGAACACCAAGCCGGATCAAGGTGGAGAAAGCACGCTATCAAGCCCGATTCGGCCAGATCAAGCGGGCTTCATCAACCCGAACACAGCTCACCCGTATAATGAGGACGCACGATACGGATGCAAGGGTCTTGGACAGGCCATGTCGACACTGGGCGAGTGGGGCACGGCCAGCGACAGCGGCCATGGATGGGCCGAAGGGGAAGGATGCAAAGGTAACCTTGGGAGGCCATTCATCCTTACTATGCGGGGTGGCTGCGCCAGCTGACCTACCACAATACATGAATTCCCCGCATAGCTCGGACCTCCCGCCGCGAGCGCCGCCACCCCAAAAATGGCCCGCGGGACCACGCGTCTGGGGCTAGCGCCCCTCCCTTCAAGCTCCCTCTTGATAGGCCCCCACAACGGTGCATTTCCACTGGGGGAGGCAACCGTTTGAAGACCCTGAAGCATGCCAAAACATTTGTCTCGGGATTCCAACGCCACGGATCAACGTGACTCTTGCGAATTGACGATCCTGAACCGTGTCAAAACGCCATTCCTGGGACTTCGACACTGCGAATCAACGTAACTGTTGCGTCCTCACAATCCTGAATCTTTCCAAACTGAATTTCTGGCACGCTGAACATGGGAATCCGTGGCACTCTTGCAAATGTGCAAAACGAATGTGCGCGGCGCTAAGGCGAGAGCAACATCTTGAAAAGGAAACGCCCTCAATTCGTGAAGCGCCTGCAATTGTTTTTGTTAACGAATGTGCGCGGCGCTACTGCGAGAGCCACATGTTGAAAACCACCCACCCTTAATCCGTGAAACACTTGCAATGTTTAAGACGATTGTGCGCGGCGCTAAAGCAAAAGACGTATTCTGGAAACCACCCGCCACTGCAAGCGCTTAGAGCGAATGCGCGCGGCTCTGAGGCGAGAGCCGCATGTTTAAAACGACCCACCCTCCATATATGTAAAGCTGCTGTCATATTTCCAGCCTCAGGGTCATAAGTGGTGAGGAAATCTCAGGCGAAACGCCAGGCACGCCCCCCAAAACTGGCGTCGGGGCGGTTCTCCGGTTGGCGGCGGCGGCGGCGGCAGTCTGCTGCCCGGCGAAGAGGGCGGCGTGGCCGCCCGCCCCTCGAGGCGAGCGGCGAAGCGAGCCGCCCTTCGGCGGGGCGCCTGCGCGCCGGCAGCCCGAACGTCACCGCGGCGACGACGCCGCGTCGGCGGCGGCCTGGGTGGCCTCGGGCGTGCTCCCCCCGAGCATCGCTCAATCGATCCCTCCTCGGCCTCAGCCTCCTCCTCGGCCTCCTCCTCCTCCTCCTCCTCCTCCTCCTCCTCCTCCTCCTCCTCCTCCTCCGCCTCCTCCTGCCTCTGCATCCTCCTCCTCCGCCTCCTCCTCCTCCTTGCGTGGCTTTGGCCCCACCTTTCGATATACCACCCTGGATGGGGATATTTGCTGTTTCCTTTGGGTTTCGAAGGGCATATTCCTAACTGGGGTGGTGGGATGGTGGGGCTCGGGGTGGGGATGGGGATGGGATGTGGGATCGGTTCATCGACGCTGACTCCCTCGCGGCCCCCTCCATTCCCCCTGGGATCCAGGCGCTGCAATTTCTCACAAGAGGCGATATGTAGCCAGGTTCCGAGCCCTGGGGCCATCACGGATCTCTGGTTCCGAAAAAACTGCAGAAGAATGCACTCGAGGGTTCTAGTCGTGACTTGTTTCGATGTTGTCATTGTTCGCAACATCGGATCTCAGAGTCTGCGGAGGCACCCGGGTCACTGGCCAGGGCTCGTTGCATACACTACTTTAATCCAGTCGGCCAAGGAGCTTGGCGTATAGACTAAAGACGCCCCAGTTTGTCAAGTTGCGGGGAGCAGGAGCCTGTACACCGAGTTCACTCGCCGAGTTCTGCGGGTTCGGTGTGGTGGTATGTACATCGAACCCCTCCGACTCAAGGGCCCGCCCAGGAAGGAGGAGGCGAGGGAGGAGAGGGAGGAGAAGGAGGAGGAGGAGGAGGAGAAGGATTTGTCACCTGAAGGCTTCAACAACCGTGCTCTGTCCCCGCGCTGGGGCCTTAAGGCAGGGAGAACGTGGCGAACCCAGCCCGCTATAAGAAACAACCTCAGCCAGTACAGCGAGGCGACGAGGGCGGGGATGCGCACAGCGAGTGTGTCGGTGGTCCCGAAGGGAGACAACGACCCAGAGACCACACCGAAGACCATGGTCAACTGCACCATACACCTGCCTCGCTTGCCGAAAGGGGAAACCAGCATGCAATCTAGTCCGACCCCAGCGGTGGCAACCCCAGGGAACAAACAAGGACAGGGGCCCCGGGACCGACACGGGCAGCAAGCGGGACCAGGCCAGCCTGAGCACGACTTCACCTCGGCGAGCGCCGCTGTGGGGCGGCGGTTTCGCCTTTTTCATGTCGGAGCGCCCACGATGGCCGCCTCCCCTCACGGATCGACCCTTGGCTCGGCCGTGCGGCACAAGTCAAACACTCATCGAGGAGTGCTGACAAAAAGGGGGAGCACGAGGCCCCCGCCAAAAGACACCAAGCACTTTCCCCCCGGGCCAGCCACGAAACCCTAGCGGGTGCTGTCCTGGAGTGCCTGACACACGTGCCACCCGAGCAGCACACAACACACGTGCGACGCGCGTGCCCACGGAGAAGTGCAGAAGACAGACAGAGAGCCAGCAAAGCCTGCTGGCACCACGGCCGCCCCAGGGACCCGACAAAGCGGGTCCCGAGACAAGCGCGGGCCGCAAGCAGGGCAAGAAAAAACTGGCATGGTTTCGCCTCGGCGAGCGCCGGTGTGGGGCGGCGACTTGGCAAGTTCTCTTCGTAGCGCCCACTATGGCCGCCGCCCCTCACGGATTGACCCTCGGCTCGGCCGTGCAACACGAGACAAACACGAAACGCGGGACTGCCGACTATAGAACGACGGAGAGCTCACGCCCATACAACTTCACACCCAGGGCAAGCAGCGAACCCCATGAGGGTGCAGCCCTGGGGTGCCTGACGCGCGTGCCAAACATGCAGCGCACGACACTCTCGCGCGCACACACACACACACTCACACAGAAGCACTAATCGGGCCGAGTGCCTTCATCGCCCACATGTTCCTCAATGCCGAGCGATCTTCTCGCCGTGGCGAGCAAAACCCGCGCCTGTTCCTGCACCCCTCTCCCCCCTTGCTCCGCAGACAGACGGGGGCAAGCGACGGGGGCAACGTGTTCTTCCCGATCCTCCGAGGGCGGCGAGGGGAGGCTCACACGGAGCGGGGTCACCTCCCCCGCCTCCTCCAAGTCATGAAAAATAGTGCTGCCTCTTCGTCAGCGGCTCACGAGTCCTCGGGCGACACGGCGCCATGGCCGCGCGGCACCTTGAGAGAGCGTTCCACCTCCTCCGCGGGAGGTGGAGGAGGAAGAAGACGAGGCCGAGGAGGAGGCCGAGGAGAAGGAAAAGTGGAAGAGAAAGGGGTGGGTGCGAGCCTGCTCGTCCGCGAGGACCGCAGCCATGCGATTCTTGAGCCTCGCTGGGGGAGGAAGGGGTCGGCAAAATCACAGGGAAAGAGGGGGGGACGACCGCGGCGACGGCGGCGACGATGACGCCTCCAATCCCTCGAAGTCCCAGGAGGCCCAGGAAGGGCTAGAATCCCACGACGACGGCGACGACGACCACGACGAACGCGCCGACGCCGACGCTGACGACGAAGACGACAACGATGGCGGCGGTAGCGGGTGTGGCGACGGCAGCGGCAGAGAGCGACGAGCGACAAGGACAGCGGCGACGACGACGACGACGACGGACATACGTCGTCCTCCGCCTCCGGTCTCTGGAGGTCCCCCTCGGACAAGCGATGAGGGCGAATAGCCCAGGGGCGAGCGTTACACTGTTTGGGGCTTGGCAAAAACAACACTATGTCGGGCGCCGGAGTGGGGGGGCGCGAGGACTTGAACAGGCGCGCGGCGCCAACATTCGACTCGTGCGGAGACGGCGCATCGAATGTTGCGGTCGTACCGGCTCTAAGCAGACGCATTGGCGCGCGGCGCGAGCCCTGTTCAACGACTGACGTCTACCCCTGGCCAAGAAGGCCAGCAGTGAGAAATGGGTACTGGCACGCACTGCGGCGCGGACTTGACTACCTACCAGAAGACCCCAACTCAACCCGAAGACCCGACTTTGAGCCGAATTTCGGGTTGGGGGGGGTGCGGGTTCAATGTGTTTTTTCAACGCTCCCCGACCCCCCCCCCACCACTGGAAATGGAAGGCAAATCGAGGCCTTCGGGCTGGGTTGGGGCGGCTTGGTGGGTGGTGAGGACTGGCGAGCCGTGCGGAAGACTGCGGCGTCGGGAGACTCTAGCCGGGGGGCGGCGAAGCGTCGCGGCATCTGCCTTAGAGAAGGCAAGAGGGACCGCGGGAGCATCGCAATCGCAGGGCACGTCGCCAGCGGACCACGGGGGCGCTCCTTTTTCTCCCAGAGCACAGAGTGGATAGATGTAACGACAACGGCTCCCAACTTCGCGCTTCGCGCTGCGAGAAGCGCGAAGTGCGAATAACTTCGCGCTCTCGCGCCGCCTCCCAGGGGAGAAGAGGAGAATGAGGAGGAATCGGAGCCGAACCGCGAAGCGCGAAGCGCGAATAACTTCGACCCCTCGAGGGCGCCCTTGTAACGAAAACTCACTCCATGTAACCCCGACTGAATACATGTAACCAAACACGAACGCATGCAATCGAACGACAACTTGAAACCCTGTGGAGACCGCGGATCACCGGTACAAGTAGGCGAAACATAATACATGCTTTCGTTTCAACTGCGCCTGGCGCGTTCCTGCCTCCGCGGCGCCCCGCCTCGCGCGGGGCCCGCCGGGACAAGGTGACTCCGCGGCCACTCGGGCATCGCTTCTCCTCCAACATAGTACAACTGGGGAGAAACTGCGCTGCCCCGCCGTCCCCGGCTGCCATCTCTTGGCGCGGCGCCACCCGCAACCCGCAAAACGCGACACCGCGCTCGCCGCAGTGGACGCCCCCATCTCCGTGCCGCAACGGACACCGCAATCAAAGACAGCGTGCGTCACGAATGATATCGGATTCATTCCGCGCGCCGCCGCATCTGGTCAGCGCCGTCGCTAACCTGGCATTCGATGCGCCATCTCCGCGCCAATCCAAGGCTTGCGCCGCGCGCCTGCCCAGAACACCAGCCCCCCCCCACTCCGGCGCCCGAAATAATGCTGCTTTTGCCAAGCCCCGAACAGAGTAACGCTCGCCCCTGGGCTATCCACCCTGCTCGTTTCCTCCGATCCCCGATGCCCGAGAAGGGCCAGAACCCCACCACGACGACGACCACGTCAATCACGACGAAAACGACACTGACGACGTCGGGCCCCTCGAACACCCAACACGGCCGAGAAGGTCCAGAACGCAACAACGGCGAAGACGACCGCGACGGCGACGACGACGACAACGACGACGATGACGACGACGACGACGACGACGACGACAACGACGACGACGACGACGACGACCGACGACGCCTCCAGTCCCTCGGACCCACAGAGGACCCGAGAAGGGCCATAAACCGACCACGACGAAGACGAGGACTCCAACGCTGACGACGAAGTGCACGGCGACGGCGGCAGCGGCAAAGGCGGGGGCGGGGGCGGCGAGCCACGAGCGACGGCGGCGGCGCGAAGGGCGGCCGCGGCGAGCGACGGCGGCGGCCGCGGCGAGCGACGAGCGGCGAAGAGCAGCTGCGAGCGCCGAGTGGCGGCGAGCGGCGACGGCGGCGAGCGACGGGCACCGGCGGCGCGGAGGGCCTGGCGATCCTCCCGGCGTTGGCGCGAGACCGCGCCAGCGCCTCCAGCGCGGACTGCTCTGCCGCCCTGGACCTCGTCGCCGCCGCAATCGCCGTCGTCAACGTCATCACCGTAGTCGACCGCGTGCCACGGTCGTCGCCACCACCGCCGTCGTGGTCGTAATCGACTCCGTCACCATTGTCGTCGCTGTTGAAGCCGGTGCCGTCACCGTCGCCGTTTTCGTCGTCGTCGCCTTCGCCGACCGATTGTCGTCGTCGTCATTGTCGCTGCCATTGTCGCCGTCGTCGTCGCCAGTCATCATTGTCGTCGCAGCCGGCGCCGTCGACAGGCCTATGCAGAGAAACAACCATTCCCCGGAAACCGGGAACGACGTCCAATCCTCTGAAGCGTCCCGCAGTGTCGTTGTATCAATAGAGGTCGTGAAGTGGCCAGAGCCTGTGCAGAGACTCATGGGCCCTCTGAAGAGCTCTTTGGCGCTCTGACTGACAACTATATTGGGCTCCTGGGAAACAAACTCTACACACATTGGCAAAACATCTTGGGCCATCGGATCAAGCCTGTCTGGCACTCTCGGAAAGGGTTCCAAGGAGCCTTTCTCGGACACCTGATTACGAGGGATACTGGAGCCCTCTGAAACCTCCTTGGGCACTCCAGGGACGCAGTTGTTGTACCGTCAGACGACGCCCTCAGAAGAGGGCTCGTGAACTCTCCGAAAAAGTTGTCTTGGCCGTCCCGATCAACTCCCAGCACCACTCAAAAAGCTATCTGGGCCCTCTTGACAGCCTGCCTTGCCTTTCAAGGAAAATATATCGGGCCTTGTTTGAAAGCGTACTGGGCCTTGGAAGGAGGCTGACGTCTTGCGGCTCTGTGGGAGGGCCTCTTGAACCCCCTGAGGAGGCAACTTTGGCCCTCTCACGAAGCCTCTCATGCCTTCTGAAGCCACTAGGGCCCTCTAACGAGCTTGGCCTAAGTGAGGGGGCGGTGACCTTCCTTCTACTGCGAAAATGACGCGCCTGGGTTGCAAAGAAAACTAATTATCCCAGTGCGACCCTACCTAGGAGTTGGAGCATCTAGGAAAGCAACATCTACATCTACACCGACAGCTACATTAACATCTACACCTGCATCTACATCTACATCAACATCAACAGCGAGACTCACATCTACATCTACATCTGCACCTTCATCTACACCTACATATACATCTACATCTACATCTACACCTACATCCACATCTACACCTACATCTACATCTACATCTACAATTTCGCATTGGTTTTGTTTTTGATTTGCCCTGCCTTGCCTTTGCTTTTGCTGTGCTGCGCTATGCTATGCTATGCTATGCTATGATGCGCTGTAATTTGCTATGCTATACTATGCTATGCTATGATGCGCTATGATATGCTATGATATGCTGCGCTATGGTATGCTATGTTATGATATGTTATGATATGATATGCGAATATATGATGCGCTGTGCTATGTTAAGCTAATATATACTATGGTATGATATGTTATGCTATGCTGCGCTATGCTATGTTATACTATGATATGCTATGATATGCTGTGCTGCGCTATGCTATGCTGCGCTATGCTATGCTATGCTATGGTATGCTATGGTATGCTATGCTAATGCTGAGCTGCGCTAAGCTAAGCTGAGCTAAGCTAGGCTAGGCTCAGCTAAGCTAAGCTAAGCGAAGCTAAGCTAAGCCAAGCTAAGTTAAGCTAGGCTAAGCTAAGATGAGATAAGCAACGCTAAGCTAAGGGGACGTACCTGGGGGCGCCGCGCGGCGGATGCCGGGGGAACCGCCCGGGGCGTTTAGCACTGCCCGGCCCCTTTAAGCCAAGAGGGTAAGAACCCTTCTGGCAGAGCCTAGGTAGGGAATATTGAATTGCGCGTATTCGGTAACGTGCTGAATCTTGCTCTGTTTGCGATGAGCTGGTTACGACTACCAGTGGGCGCGTAGATCATTCAGTGCGACCATCAAGGCAATGCGCCGAAAGCGCGCCTGGCCCATTTTGACTTATCGTTCGTTGCGAGTTCAAGGTGCCAGCCGCGGACCAACAACTGTCGTGACGGACGCTACCCAGGCAATGGCGAAACGCCTGCCATCTACAACACCCGACTCCTGCGTGGACGCGCAAGATCTGGTTCAGGTGGCCGTATGGGCCATAAATTCGGCGCGGTCCGCTTTAGGAGCCAATGTGACAGCAAGGTTTGCGCGCGCCTCCACGAGGCACCTTCGGAAGGTCGCGGGTACTGGCAGACTTGGAGCGGACAGCCAGCGCTCCAGTAGGCAACGCGCAGTTGGTAACACACGTGATGAGTACAAGTGTATACACATGCACATATACATTGACACGAGTGGGGCCAATGTTTTGCCGAGTATGGGCTCTTTGCACAACGCTGGCAACAACCCAGTGCAGCTGGCCATGATGCCCCTGCTTGCCCTGGGGGGGGTGGGCTGCTGAGCTCGCGGACACGTTTCCCAGCACGGCGCGCGCCATGGACCGCAACAAGACATAGCCTCTCTCGGTCAAGCTGCTCGCAGGCAGGGTTGTTGGGGTGAGCCATAAACACATGGAGAATCATCTTTGTCTGTACCATCGCAATTTATTCGAACTATATCCGCAGATCTGGCGTGCAAGTCTAAAAGGGGAAGGGGTGACAGGGGTGGCTCTGCCAGGGTAGGGGGGGAGGGGGTCCAATGGCGCGATTTCTGGTCGCGTGGGGGGAAGGGAGATCCAATCCCCCGTCCCGCCTGTGGAAAAGGGGAATTGGGGGAAGAACTTGGGGGGGGTCCAGTGGCCGGGGTGGCTTTGCCAGAGTAGGGGTATACGGGGAGGGGGGGGGTCCGGTGGCGTGGGTTCCGGCGGCGTGAGTTCCGGTGGCGCTTGGGGGGGGTCGGATCCCGGGTCCCGACTGCGGACAGGGGGAATTGGGGGAAGAAGGGGGGGGGGTCCGGTGGCCGAGGTGGCTCTGCCGGGGTAGGGATAGGGGGCGGGGGGGTCTGGCGGCGTGGGTTCCGATGGCGTGGGGGCGGGGAAGAGGGGGTTCAATGGCGTGTGAGTTTGAAGGAGCCTCAGCTACAGCCTCGAGGCTGCGCTTCAGCCTCTGGGGGGGTCGCCCGGGTGGCTCTGCTGGTGAAGGGGGGCAAAGGGTGTGTGCGCGCGTGCACGGGGTAATTGCTGTCCGTGCACGCGAGAAGGGAATCGCGGACAGAGAAAAGAGAAAGAGAGAAGTGGAACGGGACAAGAGCGGAAAACGGGGAACAAATGGGGGGAGACGAAGGTGGCGGTGAAATGCGCGTCTGTTGTGTGGTGTGTGTGTGTGCTTGTGCGGCGTGCGTGGTGTGTGTATGTGCGTGTTGCCGGTGTGTGCGCGTGCATGTGCCTGCGAAGGTGGCGCGCGCGTGTGTGAATGTGGTGTGTGTGTGTGTCTGTGGGTATGTGTAGTGAATGTGTGAGTGCGTGTGTGTGTGTGCGCGTGTGCGCGTAATGTCTGCGAGCGTGTGCGTGCGTGTCTGTCGGGGAAATGCCGCCGCCCAATCTGGGGGGCACACCAAGCGACCCGGATCCGCGGGACTGGCCGAAGGCCACTACAATAACTTGTAGGTGCCACTGCCTCTTACTTCTATGGCCACAGCACCACGCACCATTACAGCCGTTGGATCTGGCTCTCTTTCCACTGCAGCAATCCGTAGCGACACGAATGCCATCATCGTAGTGGTGACAAACACAGCTCTTCGGTTCACTCCCCGTCCGCGAGGAATGCAGCATGTGATATAGCGACATTCACCTACGAATACTGTGCGATCGAAATGTAACCTTCCACAACGTGCTGGAGAGTCCGATCCCATACCTCACCTCGGGATTGATTCCAAACTTACTCCTTGAGGTTGAACAAAATGGCCGGGGATTGAACACCTTGCGGCATTCGGGCAACTCCGAAGACTGTGGGCGGAGGGCGATGCCGTTCATCGTCGCCGTCATCGGCCGCTCGCGGTTGTCGTCGACCACTGGCCTTCACCATCGTTTTCGTCGCCGCCGTTGCCGTCGTCTTTGTCGCAGTCGTCGTCGTCGTCAACGTGAAGTCGCCGCCATCGCCGTCGTCTCCGTCTTGCTTGTCGCCGCCGTCCTGATCGTCAAGGTCGTCGTGATCGAAATCATCATGGTCGTAGCCATGGCTTCAACCGTCAACGACAACAGCCTGGAGTATGTCTAGAAGCTGAAAATACCATCCGATGAGTCCGTAGCAACACCCAATGTCCGCTATGTCGAACAAGCAGTGCCATGCGAATACAACAGATATCTATACCCTCAAGCGAGATGCGCAGAACACGAATGGCATCCAAACTCGACGGCGCAACAGTACGCGTCATGCGAGACATGGGTAGCAAGACGTGTGGACCCGAGATGTGGCGTCTGGAGTAGGGGGAAAGTGAAGGTGGGGCAGGGGCGTAGGTGAGGTTTCACGGAGGTCGAGGGAGAAGATGGGGAGGAGGAAAGGAGGGAGGGAGAGGGAGGGGAGGGGAGGGGAAAGAGGCAGAGGAGCGGGAGGCAGGAAACGAAACAGCAGCAAAAGCAGAACGCAAGTGGGAGGGCGGGCAGAGAGAGGGTGGCCTGTCTAACGAGGCGCGCGCCGTCTCCCGCGCCTCGTGTGCGGCAGGCTCCCCCCATGCCCCTCCCCCCCAAAAAAAAAGAAACACACACAAGCATTCCCGTCGTCTCATTACCTCTGGTTCAACTGTCGTTGGTTTCTCTCGTTCTAGCTCTCTCTCTCTCTCTCTCTCTCTCTCTCTCTCTCCCCCCCTCTCTCTCTCGTGCGTTTTCTGTGTCCCAATGTCCCTCTCCCTCTCTCTCTCCCTCTCTGCTTCTCTCTCTCTCTCTCTCTCTCTCTCTCTCTCTCTCTCTCTCTCATTTCCTCTACGTAAGATGACGACGAAAGGCCAGGGGTAGGATGAAGAAGAGGATGGTGACGATGTTTCTGTCGTCTGACGATGATGGCGATGACGAGGATGATGATGATGATGATGATGATGATGATGATGCTGCTGCTGCTGATGATTTTGATGATGATGGTGATGATGGTGGCGTTGATGATGCTGATGGTGATGATGATGACGATGATGGTGATGGTGGTAAGGACAATGATACTGATGATGATGATGCTGATGATGATGGTGGTGATAGTGATGATGCTGCTGATGGTGACGATGACGATGACGATGACGGTGCTGATGATGATGATCATGATCATGATCATGATCATGATCATGATGATGATGATGATGATGATGATGATGATGATGATGGTGATGGTGATAGTGATGATGCTGATGCTGATGCTGATGCTGACGATGATGCTGCCACGGAGTAGGACAATGCAGAGAACGAGGAGATTAAGGAGCGGGAACTAGGATGTGAAGAAACAACAATCGGCATAGGAGAAGGATCAGAAGGAGGAGAGGGACCAGGAGGAATGTGGTGAGAAGGTATGGAATGAAGGAGGGACGAGTCAGTGGAGGAGCAGAAGGAGGGGTACGAGGGGAGGGCAGGATGGAGGAATGTGAGGGGGATGAGCGAGCAGTATGACGTATGATGATGGGGTTGGTGACGGTGCGTAGCAGGAGGAATAGGGGGAGGCACATATGACATCCTTGGATATTCAAAAAATACAGAAAATGAAGGTGCAAAACAACATGGAAATCAAAAGGGCTTCATTCATCCCGCTCCGCAATCCTCCCGCCTTCCTTCCCCCCACCCGCACCTCTCACCTCCCCCATTATCCCCTCTCCCATTCTGCCTCGTCCCTCCCTGCCTCCTTCCTCCTCCTCATGTCCTCCCTCTGTCCTCTATCCGCTCCACTACCTCCCCCTGGGCAGACTCGCCTGCCTCCTCATGCCCCATGTGCATCGTCGTTATTCCTTTTCACCTCCCTCCCACATCCCTCTCTCCCCCAACTCCTCCTTCCTCCATCCATGCCTCCCTCGGCATCTTCCTACTGCTGGTTCTCGTCTTCTGCGTCGACGCCGCCGCCGCCTTCATCCCCCTGCTCATCCTCCTCTTCCTCCTCCCCCTCCTCCTCCTCCTCCTCCTCCTCCTCCTCCTCCTCCTCATCCTCTCCCTTCTCCTCCTCCTCCTCATCATCATCATTATCAGCAGCATCACCATCATCATCCTCAGCAGCATCATCATCAGCATCAACTGCATCATCATCATCATCATCATCATCATCATCATCATCATCATCATCACCACCACCACCATCATCATCATAATAATCATCATTATAATCATCATCAGCATCATCATCAGCAGCAGCAGCATCATCGTCATCGTCATCAACATCGTCATCGTCACTGTCATCGTCAGCAGAATCATGACCATCACCATCACCATCACCATCCATCCTCATCATCAGCAGCAACTGCAGCAACATAATCCTCAGCATCAGCCTCATCATCATCATCAGCATCATCATAAGCATCAGCATCATCTCACCATCATCCTCATCAGCATCATCAGCAGCGACATCAGCACCACCAGCATCATCAGAATCGTCATCCTCATCATCATCATCATCATCATCATCATCAGCATCACCATCAGCAGCAGCATCGTCATCGTCATCGACAGCACCACCATCATCATCGGTACCACCACCACCGCCATCAGCAGCAGCATCAGCATCATCATCATCATGAGCAGCAGTATCAGCAACAGCAGTCTCATCAGCAGCAGCAGCGTCACCATGGTCATCATCAGCATCATCAGCATCATCAGCATCAGCATCAGCATCTGCATCAGCATCATCATCATCAGCATCATCAGCATCATCATCAGCATCACCATCAGCAGCACCACCATCATTCTCATCATCATCAGCACCACCACCACCACCACCATCATCATCATCAGCATCATCACAAGGATCAGCATCACCATCATCACCATCATCACCATCACCAGCATCATCATCACCTTCTTCATCACCATCATGATCAGCATCATCAGAATCATCATCCTCCTCTTCATCAACATCATCATCATCATCATCATAATCATCATCATCATCAGCATCAGCTTCATCATCACCATCATCATCATCTTGATCATCGTCATCTCAATCATCATCATGTACATCATAACCGTCATCATCATCCTCATAATCATCATCACAATCATCACGCATCATCCAAAATCATCATCAGCATCGACATCGTCATCATTGACATCATTGTCATCACCGTCACCACCAGCACAATCATCATCGTCATCACCGCCATCAGCAATATTATAAACATAACCATTGAAACAATCAGAACAATCATCGTCATCAACAACAGCATAACCATCATCATCATCATCATCATCATCATCAGTATTATCATCAGCAGCATCATTGTCATCACCAGCATAATCAGCATCGTCGTCATCGTCATCATCATCCCAAACACCATCAGCATCCTCATAATAATTGTCATCACCAGCATCAGCATCATCATCATCATCAGTCTCACCAGCATCAGTATCAACAACATCATCATCACCGTCATCTTGATAAGCATCATCAGCATCAGCAGAACCACCCACACCTATTTTTGATTGTCTGGGGGGGGGCGATCAACACGCAATGGAGGCCCCAGTGGAGGAACAAGTCCAGGATTGAAACAAGAAAAGATCCGCCAGGGAACTGGGATCGTCCAGGTCGGGCAGCAAAAGCCGCCGCCGCTGAAGATCAGTGCCGCCTCGGTGACCAGAATTGCACGCGCGGTGCCGCCTCCAAGTACCATCTTGTGGGCTCTTGATACATTGGCGCTAATCGACGCCACATGGACGCTATTCCACACCAATCGACGCCAGTCGACGCTACATCAGCGCTATCTCCGCGACTACCAAAACGCGAGTCGACAGCTGTGCACTCTAAAGAAAGAATTTCCCCCTTTCGGTTCCTCACCCGTGCTTTTCTGTTCGCCGCCCCAAGGGGGCCCCAAGTGGCGCCCACGATACCCCAACAGACGCGAAAGGCCTCCACCAAGAGGCTCCCAACACACCCCCAAGACGCCTCAAGAGGACACCCGAAGACCCCTGGGCACCTCGCCTGGGCATCGTTTCTGAATGGGCTGCTAGGGTCACTTGTTGGTCAACAGGCTCGCGAGGCGGGCCGAAAACCGCCCGAACACTAGTGGGGCCGCGACTAGACAACAGGGCAAGAAAGGCAAGCGAAGCAAGCGAACGGGCAGCCACTCTACTCCCAAACCCGGTGGCGTGGAAATTAGGCAGCCAGAACGGCGCGGCGGCGCGACCATTAACACGCAGAGGTCGATGGCTCGGTATGATTCAGACAAACAGCACCGTCAGAGACGAACTAGGCCGACGGGCACACCCGGACGACATCCGTGCCGTAGGCGACACACATCGTGCCGGCGCAAGAGTGAAGAGGGGCAACCTCACCACGGACAAGACTGCAAACGGCAGCAAAACCAGCAACACTCGTCGAAAGCGAAGTCCATGCAGGAAAACGTCGGCCAACGAGCGTACAGAGCCACACTTGCCGAACCCGAGGTCCAGGTACCGCAAGGTAGGCAGTGTAGCGAGAGACCCTCTGGAACCTCCCGGTCATCAGTAGGGGCCGACGCCAGCCAAGAGCAGGCCAGGGGGCACCTGACCTCAGCAAGTGCGACCTGTGTGAATCCTTGCATAAATTCCAGACCACTTGAACGCCGGCTGGTGGGGTTACTTATCTTCGGTCGCGTCCACCAGCGAAGGCGCTAGCGGAGTCAGGAGCGTTACGGGGCACGTAAGCGGCCGAATTAGCAACTAAACGCGCCGCAGGCCGGCCGGCCCACTCACCAAGCAGCGGCTGACTGCGCGGGGAAGACGGCGAGCTGAGGGCGTCCAGGGAAGCTCGGGCACTTGCAGCCCAGCAAAATGCTGGAAAATTAAAGTTGTGCCGTGAGGCAAGACCCACACGAAGCACGAGGACGAGCGCGGCAGACTGCGCGTCCAACATGCCGTCTGGGCGATCAGGGGTGGTAAGCGATGAGCGAGTCGCCAGTGGGGCGCCAACGTGTGCGAGCCAGCTGAGCTGCTCCGCCGAGGAACGTCGAAAATCAGCCTGGAGGGAGGGACAGGCCCGGGGGAGCGGCCGCGGCTGCGAAGGCTGAACCACTCGAAGCGGCCCGAACTCCAGGGGCCATCATCCCGCGCACCACGGGGAAGGCCCCGAGACTCCAGGGGGCCGACCCTACCATCAGCTGCGCGAACGCCGGCTGATGCACTGTGTGAGGCCATTCCCCGCGGTGATCCAGGGTCGCAGCTAACCGCCGCTATGAGTGAGCTTACGTTACCGCCATCAGCGCGGGGCCCTGGTCAGCCCTGGGGGGGCGAGGGGACGATCACCCCCTCGACCCAGGGGTCTGCGAGCCTCGCAGCTGCCCAGCCCGGGGAGGGGCGGCGGGGACAGACATCACCGGCCCTCCACGCCGGGGGGCCCCCCAGGGACACCTGGCGAGAGAGGGGGACATAAAGCACGTCCACCTCGCGCTCTGGGGGCAAGTGAACCCGGCAGCAGCCCCGCCCAGGAGGGGCCCGAGGAGAGGGGCGGCGGGGACAGACATCACCGACCCCCCACACGGATCCCAGGGGGGGCCTGGCGGGGCATGGGCGCCGAACCAGGGCCCGAGCTCCAGGGAGGCAGCGAACGGCTGCTCAGGGTCCGCTGCGCTCGTCCAGGGCGGCCTTCGGCCGCTTCCGCTTCGATGTCCATGGGAAGGCCGGGGCGACGGCCGGCTGCCGCTTGAGGTTAGAGCTGCCGAGGCCCGGGTATGAGAATCAAGTGCACGACAGCCGCCCGCGTGAATACGGAAGGGCGGCCACCGTCGGGCTGTCTTACCCGTCGCATCTGCCACTCCCCGCGTGGATCCAGGGTCGCAGCTAACCGCCGCTATGAGTGAGGTAATTACCGCTGTCAGCGCAGGGCCCTGGTCAGCTCTGAGATGGGGGGGCGATCGCCCCCGCGATCCAGGGGTCTGCGAGCCCGGCAGCCTGCCCAGCCCGGGAGAGACCCGAGGGGAAGGGCGGCGGGGACAGACATCACCGGCCCTCCACGCCGAGGGGCTCCCCAGGGACACCTGGCGAGCGAGGGGGGCAAAGAGAACGACCACCTCGCGCTCCAGGGGCACGCGAACCCGGCAGCCGGCCCAGCCCAGGATGGGACCCGAGGGGGGGGGCGGCGGGAAGAGACATCACCGACCCTCCACACGGATCCCAGGGGGACCTGGCGAAGGGGCAAGGGCGCCGAAGCCGGGCCCGAACTCCAGGGATGCAGCCTGCCAGCTGCTGCTCAGGGTCCGCTTTCACTCGTCCAAGGAAGCCTTCGGCCTCTCCCGCTTCGGCGCCCCAGGGAAGACCAGGGCGGCGGCCGACTGCCGTCTGAGGTGCTGTCGGCATCAGTCCCCGGGAGTACGACAGCAGTCCGTGTGAGAGACAGATGGGCGCGCCAGCCACCTGCATGAAGTACGGAGGGGCGGTCACCGTCGAGGCACTGCCTTACTCGACGTATCTGCCATTCCTCGCGGGGATCCAGGGTCGCAGCTAACCGCCGCTATGAGCGGGGTAATTACCGGCGTCAGCGCGGGGCCCGGGGCTCCCCAGGGACACCTGGCGAGCGAGGGAGACACAGAGAACGGGCACCTCGCGAACCAGGGGCACGTGGACCCGGCAGCCTGCCCAGCCCAGGAGGGGCCCGAGGAGGGGGGCGGCGGGGACAGACATCACCGACCCTCCACACGGAGAGGCCCCCAGGGAGCCCAGGCGAGGGGGCAAGGGCGCCGAAGCCAGGGCCCGAACTCCAGGGATGCAGCTTACGGCTGCTCAGGGTACGCTTCACTCGTCCAAGGTGGCCTTCGGCCTCTTCCGCTTCGACGTCCAAGGGAAGGCCAGGGTGACGGCCAGCTGCCGTCTGAGGCGCAGTCGGCATCTGTTCCCGGGAGTACGACAGCAGCCCGCATGAGAGACGCGTGGGCGGTCCTCGTCAGGGCTATGTCTCGTGCCCGTAGTCTGCTACTCCCCGCGTGGATCCAGGGTCGCGGCTAACCGCCGCTCTGGGCTGAGCGAGGACGGCGCGTCCATGGAGGGGGCGATCAAGGGGCAGAGCACCCCCGGGGTGGACGCAGCCTGCTACGGGTCTGTTGCCCCGGGGGGGCGCACCTGCTGCAACGAGAGGGTAGCCCCCCACCGCTGTCACGCCTCTCCGTTCAGAGCGCACGACTGCAACGGCACGGGGCTGATTTCTCTTGCTTCCAGGGTGGCCGCGGCCCCTACAGCCACGAGTCCGATGCGCTGCCCGTCCGGGAGCAGGCGGGGGCCGCCTCTGAGCACGGGCCTGCCCTCTGCGGCACTCGGGCACGGGCGCCGGGATGCAAGAGCGCCCTGAGCCCCCGCGGAGCCCCCCCCGCAGGGGGGGCCACGGAACCGGCACCCAGGGATACGGCCGCTGGCCCAGAGCTCGCGGTCACCGTCGGGGCGCTGACTTGCCCGTCGCATCTGCAATTCCCCGCGGGGATCCAGGGTCGCAGCTAACCGCAGTCATCGCGGGGCCCCGGTCAGCCCTGAGAGCAGGGGGATGATCACCCCCGCGTTCCAGGGGTCTGCGAGCCCGGCAGACTGCCCAGCCCGGGAGAGACCCGAGGGGAGGCGCGGCGGGGGCGGACATTACCGGCCCACCACGCGGAGGGGCCCCCCAGGGACACCTGACGAGGGAGGGGGGGCAAAGAGAACGGCCACCTCGCGATCCAGGGGCATGTGAACCCGGCGGCCTGCCCAGCCCAGGAGGGGCCCGAGGAGGGGGGCGGCGGGGACAGACATCACCGACCCTCCACACGGAGAGGCCCCCAGGGAGCCCAGGCGAGGGGGCAAGGGCGCCGAGGCTAGGGCCCGAACTCCAGGGATGCAGCTAACGGCTGCTCAGGGTACGCTTCACTCGTCCAGGGTGGCCTTCGGCCTGTTCTGCTTCGACGTCCAAGGGAAGGCCAGGGTGGCGGCCAGCTGCCGTCTGAGGCGCTGTCGGCATCTGTTCCCGGGAGTACGACAGCAGTCCGTATGAGAGACGTCTGGGCGGTCCTCGTCAGGGCTATGTCTCGTGCCCGTAGTCTGCCACCCCCCGCGTGGATCCAGGGTCGCGGCTAACCGCCGCTTTGGGCTGAGCGAGGACGGTGCGCCCATGGAGGGGGCGACCAAAGGGCAGAGCACCCCCAGGGTGGACACGGCCTGCTATGGGCATGTTGCCCAGGGGGGCCGCGCCTGCTGCAACGAGAGGGTAGCCTCCCACCGCTGTCACGCCTCTCCATTCAGAGTGCACGACTGCAACGGCACGGGGCTGATTTCTCTTGCTTCCAGGGCGGCCGCGGCCCCTGCAGCCGCGAGTCCGATGCGCTGCCCGTCCAGGAGCAGGCGGGAGCCGCCTCTGAGCACGGGCCCGCCCTCTGCGGCACTCGGGCACGGGCACCGGGATGCAAGAGTGCCCTGGGCCCCCGCGGAGCCCCCCCCGCAGGGGGGGCCACGGAACCGGCACCCAGGGATACGGCCGCTGGCCCAGAGCTCGTGGTCACCGTCGTGGCACTGACTTGCCCGTCGTATCTGCCATTCCCCGTGGGGAACCGCCGCTATGGTTGAGGTAGGGCAGAGTAGATCCAGGGTCGCAGCTAACCGCTGCCCAGCGTTGAGACAAGAGAGCGGGGCGAGCCCAGGGGAGGCGAAGCCTGCAATGGGTCAGATGCAACAGGTATACCAACGGCCCGCCCGCGGTGCAAGCCACGCGGCGGCAGCCAGCGCGCCGGGGAATCCAGGGACGCAGCTAAGGCTGCTCAGGGATTGTTGGTCAGGGGGCCGCACCTTGGCAACGCGGGCGGCCAGCCGCTGACAGCTGCCTCGTCGCTCCAATACGGTGTACGACTGCAACGGCACGGAGCTGACTTCCTTTGCCACGCGGCCGCCCTGTCCCAGGGACCGGAAAGACCTTCGCTGCCAGCGCGGTGCCACGACGGGGTGCAGCTACGGCTGCTATGAGTTTTGTGGCCTCAGTACACAAGGGGGCCTCGGTACACCGGGGTTGCGGCAGACGGCCGCCTGGGACGAGGTACACGCCTGCACCCCGTGCGAGTGCTGTTGGACGTCCTCGAGGCTGGGGTCACACGCCGGATGGGCCCTCCGGATGTTTTGGACGCAAGCCCGCGTCGCCCACTCCAAGGCCCGGGCACTGAGATGCAAGAGTGCCTTGAGGTCTCGGAGACCGGGCATCAGGGAGCAAGGGTACCTCCTCCTGACCCGCTCCGCCTCCTTCTACACCCGTCGCATCTGCCATTCCCCGCGGGGATCCAGGGTCGCGGCTAGCGGCCAATTTGAATTGCAGTATCATTATCGCCGTCAGCGCTGGGTCCTGGTCAACCCCGTGAGTGGGGAGGGAGGGCCGTTCGGGGGGGATCGGGATCTGGGCAGGGTCCGGGGGGGGGCATGGCAGGATCCAGGGTCTGGGCCCCCCGTTCCTGCACAGATTGGCCCCCTCCCCTTCGCCGCGGTCCAATCCGTCGATCTCCCCACCATCTATCGGCGCAGTCGAGGGTGGGCCGACTGCGGCCCGCTGAAGCTCGCGTTGCCTGGCGGCGCTGCTGCCGCGGTGGCCGACGCACCCGTGGTGACTGCGGGTCCGAGTTGATCCAGGGTCGCAGCTAACGGCCGCTCTGAATTGAGGTATCGTTGTGTCCGTCGGCACTGAATCCTGGTCTACCCCGAGTGGCGGGGTCTGCTGGGTTCCAGGGGTGCCCTGCTGCTGCTGCTGCAGCTGCTGCCGCTGCTGTT
>CAUYUJ010018471.1:622274-665439 GCA_963575745.1 Prorocentrum cordatum
GGGCGCTCTCAGATCGAAGAGCGCAGTCACACATCGCCCCGTCAGTCGAGGGCCGGTTGCATCACATAGAAGTTCTCATCTGCTCCATCGCATGCCCAAGCACGCCGTGCATATGGCGTGCGCAGCTGCCCGCCGCCATCGCCCCCTGCTGCCCCAGCCTTGCAGCTAGCTGGCAACGTGGAGCCCTGCGGGCATACCTCACCACTTTGGCGTGCATGCGCGCATGCTTGGCCACTCTCGCAGCGCGGCACCACCTGGCATGGACCTTCCTTCCACCGAGGTCGCCCCACAAGCAAGGCGCCTGAGCCGCAGCCTGCACCGCGCACCCCATTGATCTTGAGGTGCCTGACGAGCGTCGATCAGCTCGGTGCAGATCACGACGCTCCTGGGGCATCTTCGGACCCTGCCCCTCCTTGCTCGCACGCGTCCGCGCCAAGCAGGTCAGAGATTGGCTCAAGCCATCGAACCACAGCCGATGTCACGTTCCCACGTGGACCGCGGCTACATTGAGCCGGATGAAATACGCTGTCACCCCGGTGAAACGCGTGCCCGACCGAAGCCCCTGCACCACCGACCTCGCGGGATCGATGACAGACGGGCGCGCCCCAGCGCGCGAAAAAAAGCACCTGGGCGCCACGCACTGAAACAGATCTACCCCCAACACATCGGCAGGAATCTCCAGCCGCAACGCGGTCGCCCCGAGGCGCATCCAGCCCATGGAATCGTTGGAAGCGGCGGTGCCCAGCAGCCCGTTACCATGGGCAACGCCAATACGGGTCGCCAGCCCCTCGCCCACCGCGCGTAGAAATGCCTCCTGCAATGCCGATTCGCCGCGCGCCGCAGCATCCCAGGGCGCCTCGCACTCCTCAGCCGAAGTGCGAACCCACGGCGCCCGCGTCTGCGACCGCAGCCGCGCTGCGTGCGGCAGAAGGCAAATCACTCGATCACCCTTGACCCTTCTCGGCAATAAGGTGCCGATCGTCAGGGGCAACTGGCGAGGCCACGCCTGGCAACTTTCACAGACTTCCAACGCCACTGCTAGCTCGTCCAACGCCGAATCAGGAAGCCGGTCCACGCCCACTGCCGTGATCCGATCCACTCCCATCGCCGCTGCCTGCTTTATCGCCCGCCCTGCTTCGCGAAGCTGCTGCCCCGTGAGCTCGGCAAGAACTTCCTCTCGAACTCGACGTCTGACGTCGGCGAAGCGGCCTGGCAAATCCGTCGAGATCCTGGCGCCGTTCGGCGCCCATCGCTGGGACCAACTCTCCTTCTTCTTACCCAAGATGCCCCGCGGGTGCTGCATCGCCCCATCGCCATCAGGAAATCCCACGGGGCGTGGCTGGCGGGCCCCGAAGCGCACGGCGCAGCGTGGCCACTGCCGTAGAAGACTCCGCCCACTCGCAAAACTCGGCGATCAAATCGCCGATGGTTCGCTGACGTCCCCGACGGGAAACTGTCCTACTCAATTCAACCATCCCCTGCAATGAACCACCCTCGGTCTGCTCGAGCTGCTTCAAAGTGTCGAACTACTGCCGCCGCGGAAAAATCCCCGCGCCCAATAGATTGACGAGCCTGCTCGGGAGCCGTGGCGCACAACTGCTGGATGTGAGCATCGCCTAACCGATCCCCATCCCCAGCGGCGTAGCCTGGGCCCCGCTGGCCGATTTACCCCCCTAGATGGGGGCACAGGTCGTTCTCTTCGGGTTTCGAAGGGGGCACCCCCAACTGGGGCGGCAATTTGGTGATGGTCTCGGAGGGGATGGAGATGGGGATGGGGATCGTTTAAACGATACCGAGGATGGCATCGAGCAGGACCCCCCGCTGCTTTTCACCTCGACCTCTAGCGCGAAGCCTGGCGTGAGACTCCACAGCAGCATGAACTGCGCCCGCCAACCGCTGACGCGATCCCTCAACGGCGAGACGCGGGCAGAACTGGCCCCCAACGCAGCATCGGCGCGAAACGGGGGCACCGATGCCCTCGATCCCCCAGGGGGCCCGCCCGCAACGCCCGGCCACTGCGAGCTCGACGGCGCGATTCCAAGCTCCAAAGACAATGCTAATACGATAGCAAAGGAGGAGGAGGAGGAGGAGGAGGAGGAGGAGGAGGGGGGGAGGAGGAGGGGCAGCAGGAGGAGGAGGAGTAGGAGGCGGAGGAGGAGGGGGGGACCAGCGCAAACGCAAGAGTCATCAACGATGTTGGAATTAACCCTTCCCCCGAGCCCCCTCCCCCGACGCCCCCGCGACGGTTCGCGCCCATTGAGGAAACTGCCTCGTTTGAAGACAACCGAATGGAGACCTTGAAGCATGCCTGCGCGAGAATGAATCTCGCGGGAGCGATCGCAGACGGGGCGGAAAGACTCGGGCGCTCTTCCCCCCCACGCTCGGACGTTTGAGCCAGACCGGCCGCGGACCGGTTTCGCCGCTACCTGTCCGCGCCACTGCCTGCGCTGCCAGCTACAGCACGCCCGGAGTTAAAACTGTCAAAGGCATGCTGCTCTACTCTGTTTCGCATTGGGCTTCAATCACTACGCACCGAAGATCTGCAGTTCACCGCGCCCCCTCAGGGCGCGGCGCCCGACGGCCGCCGCGCGCTGCCGAACCTCTACACTACGCGAGCCTGAATCTCGGGCGCGGGGCGCCTTCCGTCAGCCCAGGCCGCGGCCTCACAGGGCCTCATCGGCCGGGGCGGCAGCCGGTCGCCTCCGCCGGCTCACCGCGCCCTCGGGTTCAGAACCTCCGAGGGCTCATCCATCGCACCGCGATGGGGTCTTCTGCAGCCACATCTCTGGGCTGCGCCCCCGTCGCCTCCTCGGGGCCAATCCGCCGTCGCGGCCTGGAGCCGCAGACGCGGGCGCTGTCACGGGGCCCCCGCTGACCAGCGACCCACGCGCGGGGCCAACCACAGCCTGGGTAACGGCCACTTCAGCCATGGCTGTGTTCAGGCACGCAAGGTTCACGGCGCCGTGTACCGACGCTTCTTGCCCCTGCGCTCGCCCCCCCAAACTCGTCGCGACGCCGCAGGCGGCCGCGGGCGCCCACCTGACCCTGGACCTCGCGCGGTCGGCGCGCCCCGCCCCAGAGGCGCATCGGCACCCAGGTCAGACGAGCGACAAGCATGTAGTTAAGGAGAATGAAGTCCTCGCGCTGCAGCTTCACCGCGCACGCCAGCTCCCCCCGCGCCCCCCCGGCGGCCCGCGCCGCAGGGGCCGCTCCCGAGGCCGCCGACGCCGCCAGAAACCGGCGGCGCGCAGGCTCCGCCAGGGGAAGCAGCTCCATGAATTCCCGGTGCCTTTTCGGCCCCAAGTCCCCCCCCCAAGTCGGCGACGCTGGTCTCGCCCGGGATCTTCTCCAGGCGATCTGCTTCTCCCAGACGGCGCCCTGGGCCCAGAGCCATCGCGTAGCGATATGGCGGGTCTTCCCCGCGCCGCTCCTCGAGCTGACGCCGACGGCGGCGCCGGCATCGCTGCAGACGGTCGCCGACCATGCCGCTCCGGAGCCGCGCATGTCCGCGATCTCCATGAAGAGGCTGTGGGCCATGATGCCCCTGGCAGCGCCGTCGACGATGCCGCAGAGCTCGGCCACTGCGCCGGAGAGGGCGCGGACCCGGTCAGTCACGGCCCAAGACTCGATCAAATGCGAGCCCACGAACTCGCAACCCGCGTGGGTCGAGTAGCGGCCCAGCCCCTCTGCCCAGCCACTGTCAACTGGGATCCACGAACCGCCGACCTCTGGCTCGCGCTTGAAGACGAGGGCCAGGAACGGGCAGCCTGCAAGGCAACGCGCGCAGCGGTCCAGGCGTGCGGTGCCAAGCCTACGAAGCATGGACATCTGCTCCCCCGGCTCCTTGGCCGAGCACTGGAAGTCGAAACGCCCGGACGACGCGTATAGTACGAGACCGTAGTCGCTACGATACCTGGTCTGCGCCTCGCCGTCGAGCTCGTCGGGGGTCGCCGAATCGCCACTGCCGGCGCGCTTGCTGCTTGGGCCCCCCTCGGGGCTTCGCCCTGACCTCACCCGTGCTCCCCAGCAGCATCGCAACGTGTTTCGGGCCCTCGATCCACTAGGTAGCCGAGCCCTGGCACGTAGCAGATGCAACGTTTCAGGTAACGCCCCATCAAGTTGCAACCAGGTCCGACGCGAGGCAGGACCTTGATGTTGCAGAGTCGGCTGGTATGGACATCAAGGTGATCGATGCCCTCGCTCTCCGCCTCGGATATGATGTCATCGCCCCATTGAGCGGCCAAAGAGTCTCACTGCCTCGATCGAGTGGAAGATCTGACGACTGGTCTTCAACACCTGGCAGCCGCGCTGCTCGAAGACCATCGCCATGAACTCGAGGAACAACTGGGAGGCACGGCGCGCCCCTTACATCGCCTTCAGAATCTGCCACACCATCCCCGGGCCCTCCTCGCCCCTCGGCGGGGCAAGTCGGCGCGCCAGAATGCCGTCGCGATGTCGTAGAGCCCCAGCACCCTGGCCCAGCCCATGGAACCAGCACATCTTATTGAGGCAGCTCACGAGACGATCAACTCGATGGGCTTCAATGGGGGCGTCGCCGCGCACGTGTCCAAACGATCGTACATGTTGAACTCCATGGCAACGCACCGCGACCGGACGGTGGACCCACCGCCCTGCGCGCTTCTCGTCGAGCCACATGCCGCGCACCTTCTTGCCCCTAGCGCCCTTCATCGGCACGCGCTCGTAGAGCCACCTACCTGTCCATCATGTTCTGGCGCTCCCGTGCGCGGCCCGCCCGCGCGAGCTCGGGGTCGAGCACCTCGCCGGTCTCGTGGTCCTCGACGTCCAGCGCGCCGATGTCTGGCGTCGCCACGTAGGCCGCCGGCGCCGCGGCGCCCCTGGCCTCCGCGAGGGGCGGCCGGCCGCGCGCGCGCAGAGCGCCGATCGCGCGCCTCCTCGAAGATGCGGGGCCGCTGGCGTCAGCGCCACCACTCTCGAAGAGCTCGACCGTCCGCTGAAAGCTCAGGTCCTCCCGCTCGCGCTTCGCCGCGACGCTCGCAGCCCCCATCTCCGCCCCCCCGTCGCGGCCATGGGTTGCCGGGGCAGGCCCTGGCGCAGCAGCAGGTGGCGTCGGGGGCGGCGCCGGCTGGCGCGGGAAGCCCGGGGGGGGCCTCAAGCTGAGATCGAGGCGCCGCGGGCTGCGGCGCCTGCGCAGCGACCGCCGGCGCTGCGGCACTGCTCGCCACGCAGCGCCTCATCCTCTTTACACCAGATCGCCAAGAAGCGAGCCTTGCAGGCAGAGCTGCGCCCCGTCGCGCCCCCCACACAGCCAGGGCGCTCGGCAGCGAAGCCGCGCATGTCGAGGCAGGCCTACGCGACGTAGCGCTTCGGCCTGGCCGCCGGGGCCTGCGCGCCCAGACGCGGGCACCTTATCCAGCAGCTTCTTGTTCCAACGCCCCCATGGACCTTGCGGCGGACAGAGCTGGCTAGGCGCGCCTCGCTGCCTAGCACGACGACGCGCTCGTCGGCCTTTCAGCTCTTGCCCAACCAGACGCACGCAGTCCAACGCTCGCCCAGGGGCGAGAGACGAGAGGCATCGGGGGTCTGGTACCCTAGGCGCTCCCCGAAGAGGGCGACCTTGCCGTTGCATGGCCGGCCCTTCAACCTCTCGCAGGCCGCCCATCCGTCCGCGCGCACGCGGCACATGCAAATGCACCAGCCGGAGTGCAGCACGAGCCATGGCACCAACGGGTGCCCAGCGTTGAGCTCGACCTTGGCCTCGTCCCTCAGTTGCAGCACCGTGGTCCCCAGCAGATTATTGACCTCCTTGTTCATGTTTTCGACGGCACCCATGGACACATGGGGGTACATGGATTTCATCTCCAAAGCCGTGGGGTCCGCGCGCCCGATGCGGATCGCCTCCGCCAGAGCCTCGATGGCGGGCTCGCAGTCGACCCGCAAAACTATGGCTTTCCTACTCCAGTAGCCGAAGTACTCAATGACGCTGACGATCGCGCACTCGATGGGCCCCTTCTCGTCCACCACCAGCGGAAGCACCATCCCGAGCTCCTGGTCGCACACGTTCTAGATCGTCATCACGTCGAACGGGGGGTCGGTCACGAACGCGCAGGCCATCATCACGATGGGCTTCAAAGGCATCGCAACGAACGAGCGCGCCCGATGGCGAAGATCGCCTGGGGCCGCAGCTCGCGCGCAGCGGCTGCACCATGACCTTAACGGGATGCGGGTAAGGTGGTGTTCATCCTTCTCGTGGCCCGAGAAGCCGCCATTAGGGGGCCTTTCACAGATCGGCGCGGCTTCGCCTCCTCAGAGGCGCCCGAGGGAGCAGGCACGCGCCGCAACGCCTCCCGCGGGACCGCCGGAGGCACAGGGGCCTCTACAGGCACAGCGCCCGCCGCCGCGGGGCTCACCGCAGGCGCGGACCGCGCCTCCCCCGCTGTCCCGGGCTGATCCGCAGACGCGGGATCTCCTACCTCGATGGCCGTCGGGGCGCGCGCCGCGCCAATCCCGGGGCCCGCCACCGAAGCCTCAGCCGCGGCACGTCCGACTGCATGACAAGGTCGACGCAGTCCCCACTAGCCGCGCGAAGCTCCTCGCGCTCCGGAGCGACGACGACAGTCGCCCCCCCGCGTCGCAACGCGGAGGCCGAGAGGATCAGGCAGTTCACGTTAGGTCACGTTCCACGCGATGCCCAGCCCCCCCCCCGCTGTCCAGCACGCAGGTGACGTTCTCGGTGCCGTAGTCGATGACGGGCTCACTCGGGGCACTCACTACGGGGCGAAGATCCCTACAAGGAGACAGCACGGGAACATCAGGGGCATAGTCAACAGGGCATGCCACAACCCCCAACCCGGAGTCCAGCAGGGCGAGCTCGACACCACCATTGCCCACCGCAGCAATCATGCCAGCAGGCCGCACCATGTGAATCGTCAGTGGATCGCCCAAGGCTCGCCCCGAGATGAGCTGCACGTTGCGCCGCGGGCCTGAAGAAGACCTGCCAACGGCGCGGGTAGAGCGGCGCGGGGCCCAGACCCATGACGACGGCGCCTGGAGGGCGAACGGAGCGAACGCCGCGCGCCGGAAACGCCCCCCCCCCCCCCCCCCCCGAGTCGGGCACCACATGGGCTGGAAGAGCGTCGGGCACGCCGCGTCCGTGGGCATCGGCACGCCCCGCGCGGGCAGCGCCACCTGCGTGCTGGCGCTGCTGCTGCTGCCCCCTGCTGCCCGCGCCGCTGCTCCCCCTGCCCCCCCCCCCCCCCCCGCGGGCCCTCTGTCACGCTGCGGGCCCCCGCCCCTGGCAATGGCTTGCCGCTCGCGTCCACCTTCCCAGCCTTGGTGTCGGCCTCGAGCTTCCTGCGCATCCTCTTGAAGCGGTTGGGCTTCCCGTGGTTAAATCACCCCTTGCCCGCGGCGGGGTTCGGAGCGCCCTTGGCCTTGGCCTTGCCTTCGGGGCCCTTGCCTTTCCCCTTGGAGCCCTGTCCTTTGCACTTAGGAGGCCTTGTCCCTGCCGTCGCTGACGGCCCCGATCACCACGGGGTCGTCGACGCCCTGCGCCCGCGTCCGCTCGACCAAGGCGAAGTTCAGGATCTCCGCCCGCAGCCGCTGGAACGCGCCCAGACGGGCGGCGTTGAGAATGAAGTGGCCCCAGACCTTCACGTTCTGCATGCCGCCCACCAGCGTCGAGATCTTGACGTCCTGGTCCAGCACCTTCCCTTTCTGCTCCTCGCAACGCCTGACGCCCCGCTCGGAGCTCCCGATCTCATTCGCGAGGTCGACGTTCGGATCCTCGCCGAGATCGCGGCGCAAAGTGCATGCCACTGCGCCATGGCGGACTCGCGCGTCCGGCTCGCGCTCCCAACACAACCGTCTCCAGGCCTCGGCGCCGTTGCCCTCCTCCACGTTGTGTAACAGGAGGTGGGCGTCGTCCGTCGTCGCCATCACCAGCATTCAGTACAGCTTGCGGCTCAAAACGGCCGTGGCCTCGTCGAGGTCGTGACCGTCCACGACCTGGGCTCCCATCGCCTCCGCGCGCTTGAAGAGCTCCGCCATGTTGGCATGCGCGGCGCAGGCGAAGGCGCGAAAGACGAGGCAGAACTCCCGCCACGCCTCGCGGCGACCTGAGAAGCTCGCCGGTTTCCCCAGCCACGGTCGCGCCGCCAAGGCGCTCCAATAGCGGCGGCTGCGGTGCCGCCGGGGGCGCCGCGCGAAGCTGCGCGAGTTCGGCCTGCGCCGCCTGCAAGCCTTGCTCCGCGGCCTGCCCGCACTGCTGCTGCCGCTGGAGTTCCTGGACCAGCTCCTGCTGCCTGGCCTCCATGGCCTGCAGCCGCTGGGCCAACTCCCCCATCGTTCCCGCCAGTCACGACGTTCTCGAGCGCCGATGGTGCGCCCGCCGCGTTTGCTGGGCATGCGCTGCCGCAGACCGCGGGGATACCGCAGGTCGCGGGGCCTCACCAGGCGCGGGGCTGACCGCAGCCTAGTGGCCTTCCCAAGCGCGGAGCCGTCCGTTGCCTAATTAGGTGGAAAACGGAAACAAACCACAAGTTCCGCTACCATGCGCGGGAATGAAACTCGCGGGAATGATCGCAGATGGGAAGTAAAAACTGGGGCGTTCTTCTCCTCCACGCTCGGATGTTTAAGCCAGACCGGCCGCGGGACCGGTTTCGCCGTTACCTGTCAATGTTATTGCCTGCACTGCTAACTACAGCACGCCCGGAATTAAAACTGGTATGGGCATGCTGCTCTACTATGTTTCGCATTGGGCTTCAATCACTACACATTTAGGTTTTGTAGCTCACCGGTGCCAAAACATTGTTCTCGAGACTTTCACGCCACGGATCGACTTGACTGCAGCGACCTGACGATATGGAACCGTGCCAGAGAACCATTGTTGGGCATCATATATCTAAAACGTATGCGCCACCCGCCCTCAATCCGTGACAAAGATATAAAAAATATGCGCGGCGATAAGGCGAGAACCACATTTTGAAAGCCAGCCGCCCTCAATCCGTGAAGTTCTTCTAATGATGAAAAAAAGTGCGCGGCGCCAAGGCGAGAGCCACATTTTGAAAATCACCCGCCTTCAATCCGTGACATCCTTCTAACGAGATAAAGGAAAGTGCGCGGCGCTCCACATTTTGAAAACCACCCGCCCTGAATCCGCGAAACTCTTCTAATGTTTTGAAACGAATGCGCGCGGCGCTAAGACGAAAGCCACATGTTGAAAACCACGCGCCCTCCATCTGTGAAACTGTTGCCTCTTTATAAGTTGCAGAGTCATAAGTAGTGAGAAAGTCTCAGGCGAAACGCCCGGTCCGCCCTAAAAGCTGGCCTCGGGGTGCGACAGGGAGAAAGAATTCATAAGGAATTGAAGGAGGAGGAGGAGGAGGAGGAGGGGGAGGAGGAGAAAGAGGAGAAGGACTGCCAGGGACAGCAAAAGACAGGCTCAGCGATTCCACTCCTGGCTCCACGACCGATCGGCGCGGCTTCCTCCCCCGACCGAAGACAAAAGCTCCAGGACGATTTGCTCGCACCGCGAGGCCCGAACACGACCCAGCCTGGCCTGCCAAGAGCACATCGAGAAACTCGACCGAAATCGACCCGGGCCGCACTTGCCGAAACCGACATCGGGCCAGGCTGGCCGAAGCCGCCATTGAGGGGGGAGGGCAGGAGGGGACTGGCTCAGGTTCGAAGTTCGAGGTCTTCCACGTTCTCGTCGGTTCTCGTCGGGTTTCCTCCTCCTCCTCCTCCTCCTCCTCCTCCTCCTCCTCCTGCTCCTCCTCCTCTTCCTCCTCCTCCTCCTCCTCCTCTTCCTCCACCTCCTCCACCTCCTCCTCCTCCTCCCCCTCCTCCTCCTCCTCCTCCTCCTCCTCCTCTTTCCCCTCCTCCTCGGTTCTCGTCGGGCTTCCAGCCTCGGTTACGTCCTCTCCAACGATGCGTGGGCCCCAGTGGTCCGGACCACTTCCCCAGGGCCGGGTTTTCGTCCTGTGTCGTGTTTTGACGCTTTCGAAGCCCGGCGAGGGCCCCCAGAGACCGAAAACGGCCAAAAACAGCCTGCTCCAACTTTTGGGGGAGCGTCGGATCTCTGGGATTGACGGGGAAGGACAGGAGGGGACCGGCTCAGGTTCGAGGCTCGAGGTCTGCCACGTCTTCCTCGTTCCTCGTCGAGTTTCCAGCCTCGGCTACAGTAGGGGCTCGACCGCAAGAAACCTTCCACAAGAAACCCAACCCCGAGACCCCAGGACGTCCGTTGACCTTTGGTGTGGGAGCGTCGCGCTTGCCGTCGCAAAACCCTCGAAACCCAAGAAGCCCAGGACACCCTGGAAACAAGCAGGGTGTTCCCTGGCGTGGGCCCCCGACCGCAGCTCCTCTCCAGCAGCTGCGCCTCGCCGAAAGCGCTCCAGGGGTGCCCAGAGCGCCGCGCGCGGCCGCTGCAGGCCCGAGCTAGCTGGCCCGAAGACCACCAGGGGACCTGCTCCGGGCGGGGAAACCGCCGCCCTGGAATCGACTGCAAATCGCAGGCAGAGAGAGAGAGAGAAGAGAGAGAGAGAGAGAGAGAGAGAGAGAGAGAAAGAGAGAGAGAGAGAGAGAGAGAGATCCCTGAGATCCTGGCGCTGCAATTTTCTCGCAGTGGGCGCTTTCGCTCCACTTCGGGCCCAGGGGCCCCCCAGCTCGGCACGGCTCGGAAGATGACGCAGAAATCGGGGATCTTCTGACCCGGGTCAAAACAGACCCGGGTCAGTCAGGCGCTGCAGGACCCTGCAAGACCCCTAACCCGGGTCAGCGCCCCTGGATCTGCAGGATCCTGCAAGATCGGGCGCTCTGAGCGACCCCCGCTTGCATCGACCCCCGTCTCTTGTCCGCATTCGTCGCCCGTGCGCCGCCCGTGCGTCGGCCGCCGAAAAGGCCAGCCGTCCTCTCGAACGTACACGTCGCCCTCGCAAGGGGGCAGTTTGGCGAGCCTCCAGACGTGATTTCTTGCAGTGCTGCTCGAAGATCGGCGAAGCGAAGCCGCACGCTCCGCGGCGGGGCGGGCTGCCGGGCCCCGTACCGGGCGATGTTTTTCTCCGTGAGCACGTCCGGCCCTGGCCTCGCCCGTGCGACACGGGGCCCGCGGGGCGCCGAGACGCCCCGACCTCTCCCGGGGGGCGCACGCTGGCCATCATCTCAGAGGGGGCTCCAGCCGCGGCGACGGGGGCTCTCCGGGGCGAGCGGCGGCATCGCCACCTCCGTACCCCATCCGCAGGAAGGGCACGGGTGCCGCTGGAGACAGGGGAAGCCAAGAAGGTACCGACACCGCCACTTTCTGGGCCTTTCCTGGGGCGCCTTCTGGCAAGAATTCCCGAGGAAAATCCAGCCGTGGCGACGCAGGCTCTCCAGGACGAGCACCGATATCAGTACCTGCCCCTCCTCCGAGAAACGGGCCCTGGACCCCGAGGCATTCCCCCAGGACTAAGTTCTTCATCCCGGACCGTTTTCTGACGGTCCCAAGGCCTGGGGAGGGCACCTGAGGCCCTGAAGCGGCGAGAAACCTCAGGACCCGTTTCCCTCAGGACCCGTTCCCTGACAACCCTGCCCGCGGCCCCAGAGGTCCCGACCCCGTCCCCAGGGGTAGTTCTGCGCTCTGGATTGAAGGGGCCCCAGGACACACAAATAACTACACACAAATCAAAACAATCCCCATATTTTCGTTCCCCATATTTTCTGGGCTTCTGTCTTCCCCCCCACTTCCCATATTTTCCCATTTTTTCCTGGGGATCGACGATTCATTGTGTCTGTGTGTATTTGTTCCCTCCTGAGGCGTCGGGGGCCGGCGTCGGGCCCCGGGGGCCGGCATCGGGCCCCGGAGGCGGGCCTCGAGGAACAGCGCCGGGGTCCAAAGAGAAGACAGCTCGTCGGCGACAGCCGGGCTTCCTTCGCGGCGGCTCCCCCGAGACGTCGGCGCGGAGCCTGCCCGGTCGGATCGACGCGGGCCCGCAGCGCGCCCGCCTGCACCCACCCCTGGCAAAAAGGGGCTCCCCGTGAGCAGCGCCGCCGTCTGCGCCTGGTGGGCCGCGCGCCGCTGCAGCTCCGAGGCGCTGCGCGCCTCCTGGCGCCGCAGAGGGGAAAGGGGGGGGGGGATGCGTCAGCATCGAAGGGAGGGGTAGGGGGGGAAGGAGGAGGGAGGAGGAGGGAGGAGGAGGAGGAGGAGGAGGAGGAGGAGGAGGAGGAGGACGACGACGAAGAGGTGGAGGAGGAGGAGATGAGATGAGATGATACGAGACGGTTCCCAGGGACGTCCAGGGAGGAAGGGGCCAGCCCGATACAAAATTGGGGGGGTGTACCATCGAAGAAGAATTTGCGACAGATGCACGCCACCCCACCAGGGGTCTCCGACGGGCGTCTTCACGAGCTTCACACGGGACAATCGAGCTTCATACGGGACAACGCTGTCCACCGCGCAACTGGCACTGCTGGCGCCGGTGGTCCTGGACACAACGTCCCGAACGGACGCGACCGACACGCCGACGCCGAAGGGCGGGGATGGCCCGCTCGATCAACGCACGGATCCGCGGGTCGGGGGCCAACCCCCGCCGTGAGCGGGACAAGATCATTTCTCATGTGCGTGTCGGGGGGGGCACAGGCTCTGGCCAACTTGATGGCTTCCTCCTGACTTCCCCCCCCCGCACTTCACGCACGGCAGGGGCCCACGCCCAGCCTCCCCGCTCCCGGCGCCGCGCGGCACACACAGCACGCAGGGGAGCGAGGCGCGAGCCCGGCACGGCAACCAGCCGGTGCCCGAGAGGGTCTCCCGTGAGGGGCTTCAGGAACGACGGGGCCCCAGGATAACCATTCATCGGCAGATTGCGGCACGAGGGCGCAAGCTTGAAACGACTCCAACGCCACGGATCCACCTGACTGTTGCGCCTTGACGGTCCTGAATCGTGCCAAGACACCCTTCCCGGGACTTCTCAACACCGCGAATCAACGTAGCTGTGGCACCTTGATAATCCGGAATCGTTCCCAAACAATGTTTGTGGTACGCTGATCATGGAAATCCGTGAAATGATTGCAAAGTCTTTTGTTATATCTATAAGCCAAAAAACGAATTCAAGCGGCGCTAAGGCGAGAACCACATTTTAGCAAGGAGCCGCCCCCCATCCGTGAAACTCTTGAAATGCTTAAAACAAAATTGCGCAGCGCTGAGGCGAGAGCCACTTTTTGAAAACCACCCGCCCTCAATCAGTGAAACTCTTGCATGGTTTAAAAACGCATGTGCGCGGCGCGAGGGCGAGACCAGCCACACTTTGAAAACGGCCCGCCATCAATATGTGAAACTCTTAACAAATTTTTGAAACGAATGTACACGCCAGTAAAGCGAGGGCCACGTTTTGAAAATCACCCGCCCTCAGTCCGTGAAACGATTGCCAATTTCAGGGCTATAAATGGTGAGGGATTCTCAGGCGAAACGCCCGGCCCGCCCTAAAAGCATCGTCGGGGTGCGACGGGGAGAAGTTACTCATAAGGAAAAGGAATGGAGGAGGGGAGGAGGAGGGTTGTAAAAAACACACGGTCGGGCTGCTGCCGAAGCGGGGCCCGATGGGGGGGCATCCTCGCGCGCGGCCTGCACGGCGGGCTCCATGGCCCGCGCGGCCGCGCTCCAGGAGAGGTTGCTGGCCCACTCGCGGGCCGACTCGTCCACGGCGGCGGGCATCGCCCGGGCGCGCGCGTCCTCCGCGCCGCTCCCAGGGGGGTGGGGCTGAAGACGGTCCTTCGTCTCCCCAGCTCTCTCGTCCCCCTCCTCCCTCCTTCATGCCTCTCCCCCTCTTCCTCCTCCTCCTCCTCCTCCTCCTCCTCCTCCTCCTCCTCCTCCTCCTCCTCCTCCTCCTCATCCTCCAACTTCTCCTCCTCCTCCTCCTCCTCCTCCTCCTCCTCCTCCTCCTCCTCCTCGTCCTCCTCCTCCTCCTCCTCCTCCTCCGCCATCCCTTGTGCTTCTAAATCTGCTACCGTGCCGCTGGGCACGGAGTGTGCGTGCCCTCAGGTCCTTTGCTCAATCCTCTAAGCATCTATCCTCACTCCTGAGGAGTCTTCCACGGGCCCAGAGCCCAAATTGCCAAATATATCGGGGCTTGTCGCGGTTCCCGCGGCTTGTCACATGACTTTGGGGGGGCCCCAGAAGGCTCCAAGATGGGTCAAGAGAGCCCCAAGAGACCCAAGATGGTCCAAGAGTGCTCCGAGTCGCCGAAGATCGCTGCAAGGCACCCAAGACGGTCCCAAGACGGTCCAAGAGGCCTCCAAAACACCCCAGAGGTCTCCAAGAGGCCTCCCAAGAGGACCCCAAGAGGCCCGAATCATTGATGTGACGTTGGTTTTTGAGGATGTTGGCGTTCTCGCATTTTCGGCTTCCCGACGCTTCAGGACGGCCCAAGACGGCCCCAGAGGCCCCGACGAGGGCCCCGAGAGGGCCCAAAACGCGCCCAAGACGGCCCAAGAGGGCTCAAAGACGGCCCCAAGAGAGGCCCCGATGGGGAACCCGAACGGACATTTCGAGCCCTCGGCCCCTTAGGGCCACCAGGACGTCCCAAGAGGCCTCCAAGAGGCCCCCAAGAGGCCCCCAACAGGCCCCCAAGAGGCCCCCAAACTGCTCCCAAGGGGCCCCCGAGAGCGCTCCGAACAGACCCGAAGAGGCAGCACCAGAAACTCTGAACCACAACCCAGGCACGGTAGCGGGATGGGCCGAAGGCCATCAGATGACTCGTCCCTGTCGCACCCAGAGGCGTGTCAGTAGGGTGTTTCGCCTCAGACTTCCTCAACATCTGTGATCTTAAAAAATGCGAGAGATTCACGGATGACGGCCGGTCCGATTTCAAAATGTGGCTCTCGCCTTCGCGCCGCGCGCATTCGACTTAAACAGTTGCAAAAGTTCCACGGATGATGCTCGGGCCGTTTTCAAAATGTGGCACTCGCCTGAGCGCCGCGCACATTCGTCCTACAGAATTGGAAGAGTTTCACTGATCGAGGGCGGCCTGCTTTCAAAATGTGCCTCTCGCCTTAGCGCCGTGCACGTTCGTCTCAAGCATGTGCAAGAGCTCCTCGGATGCAGGGCGGGCCGTTTTCAGCCAGGGGCTCCCAGCTTCGCGCCTCGCGCTGCGCGAGAGCGCGACGTGCGAACAACCTCGCGCTCTCGCGCCGCCTCCCAGGGGAGACGAGGAGTCGGAGGCCCACCGCGAGGCGCGACGCGCGAACAGCTTCGCGCCCTCGAGGGCGCCCCTGCTCGGGAGGCGGCTCTCGCCTCGGCCCCGCGCGCGCTCCTCCAAGACAAAGCGCAAGAGCTCCACGGGCGGAGGGCGGGCCGTGCTTCGACGTGTGCCTCTCGCCCTCGCGCGTCAGAGGGTGCTCCGGCACAGCCCGGGATGCTCAGACGGCTGCCTGCCAAGGGGGCACTCCCCTCGGTGGAGCAGCCACCCTTGCAGGGGGGGGCCTCTGGCGAGGGAGCTTGGAGGGAGGGCTTGCTGCAGTACCTTTTGATGAGTCTTGGGCTTACGCTGGTCCTCCTCCTCCTCCTCCTCCTCCTCCTCCTCCTCCTCCTCCTCATCTTGCTCCATCTCCATCTACTCCTCTCCCTCCTACCGGACCTCTTAAGACTCAACAAGAGCGACCCGCATTATGTTAGCGCCCGGTAGGCCCTTCCAGGGCCCAGGGACCGTCAACAGGATGCAGACCCACCTTCCATGGAAGTGTAAGGCGAGGCCAAGACGAGGAAACAGTCGAGCGAATATAAATCGAGAATCTCGGAGATCTGACGGCTCTGGAATGTGTCTCGGGCGCCGCGGGCTCCCTAGAGCGTTCTGGAACGCTCTGAGAGCGTTCCAGAACGCTCTGGAACGAGTGGATTCTCGTCCCAGCCTCGGAGGCGGCCAAGAGGGGGGCGTCCAAGAGGGGAGGCGCAAATACTGGCCGGCGGCATGCGCGCGGCCCAGGGCGGGTCCAGGAACGTCATGTAGTAAGAAGAGGCGCCATGAGACCTGAGGAAATATCATGGCCCACGCCGTGATACCCACCCCCCGTAGTCATCATCCCCCTCTTTGCCGCCCCCGATCCCAGCCCCGTCTGCAAGGGGGTCCAGCGGCCCGGGGCCAGCGGTGTAAGAGAATCGAAGCATCGGTCTCCGTGGGTCTGGGACCCCCCTTGCTGGTCCCATGGCAGGGCGGGGCGCTGCGCACAGAGGCCCCCTTCGGTGGCAACTCATGGGAGCCTCCCATACCATCCTGTCGGCTCTTGCGCATCGACGCTAAATCGACGCTGAGTCGACGCTGAGTCGACGCCAACCGACGCCAAGTCGGCGCTATCTCATCGACTCCCAGGCGCTGATCGACGCCAATAGACGCGAAAGACTACAGCACGAGGACACGCGAGGCTCCCACGGCTCGCTACCGGCACCCCCTGTGGAGGCAGCCCGGGAGGGCCCCGAGAGGAGACCGGGCTCCTCGAGTGCCTGCGGGGGCCTGGTGGCAAAGGGACGCCCTCCTGTCCGCTTCGGGCCGGCAGCGCAGCCCCTGCCGTTAGGTCGAGCATGTCCCCCCACAGGCGGATCTCGGACGAACAATGAAAAAAATACAAAAAAAACAAGATGGAAAATAGTAAATAGCAACAGCAACAGCAGCAGCAACAACAACAGCAGCAACAACAGCAACAGCAACAGCAACAGCAACAGCAACAGCAACAGCAACAGCAACAGCAACAACAACAACAACAACAACAACAACAACAACAACAACAACAACAACAACAACAATCATTTACCCGAACGCGTGGTGTTCTCCCCAGTGCCAGGGTTTTCATACGACGCCAGCAATACCCCCACTTCGTGGGGGGGCATTACAAGCTCTACCAAATATCCAAACGACTCTTCGCGACCACCCAAACCCAGCTTCCCGCCCTATGACGTTGGGACACTTCACTTCGTGGCGTGCGGACGACCGTGGCTACTACACTGGCGTGGGGTACACACCCACAGAACCCAATGGTTTTTGGAGATTTCGGCGTGCGCGCGCGAAGAAAAAACGAATGTGTCCCGCATGGTATTATTTGACAGGGATGATGGCCCTGGCAGGTGCGCAACCGTTGTCGCAGAAGTTCGAAAAAGTTGCTCGCAAAAGCCCGTTTGACAGAAATGTTTAAAAAGTGTTGGGTTTCCTACGAATCCGCAAGAGCGCGCGGGATGAGATTTTGACATTTTTTTGTTGAAAAACCATTGGTTTTTTGATGTTTTTATGTTAAAATCGCTCCGAACACTAAGCTTTTGGAAGGATTTCGTCTTGCGCGCGCGAATGTCCACTTTACCTTATTTTTTGCAAGGGATTCTTGAAATTTGATTATATTAGAACAAGAAATGTCATTTTATAGTGTTTTTTGCAAGGGAAAACGGATTACAACAAAACAACCGGATCTTGATCACTCGAATTACCTGAGGCTTCCTCACGAAAATGATGAAAACGTGGCTGCGGCCTAGGCGCGGCGGGGGGGGCGCGCACCAGGGGGCCCAACAATAATTATTCTTTAGAATTAATAATGTTCAACAACAACAACAACAACAACAACAACAACAACAACAACAACAACAACAACAACAACAACAAAAACAACAAACCAAACAAACAAACAAAAACAATGAAAAAAACAACAACAAAAACAACAACACAAACAAACAAACAAAAAACAAAAACACAAAAAAACAAAAAAAAAAAAAAAAAAAAAAAAAAAAAAAAAAAAAAAAAAAACACACACACACACCAACAAAAACAACAACAAAAAGTCCCCAGACTATCGTTTGACGATGTTTGAATATTCCTCCTGTAGAGGGACAGGCCCGACTGAGCCCTGCTGGCACGCTCGCAGCGGGGTGCGGAGCAGGGGGCAGGGCGCCCCAACAGCAAGTGGCGCCCAACAGAAACCGCCGCCGGCCGTCGTGGGGCGGGCGAGCCCTGTGCCTCGGAGGGACAGCGCCCGCGGCGACGCAGGCGGCGACTCTGGCTCGGAACGGCCAGGAGCTTACCAGCCTGGAACATATCCCTATCCCCACGCTAGACACCTCCTCACCACGATGCCAATCTTTAGGGATTCCGGGATTCCATGATCTTTTGAGGGCGCATCCCTGAGATTGTCGTCGCCTTTTGGCGTGTCAACCTTAGGGATAGGGATACGCTCGAGGCTGGTAAGGAGCCGCTGGCCGTCGCCCCCCGGTGTTTCCGCGCCGGCCCTGGACAGCTCGACCCCTGCTTCCCCCGGACCTGCGTTTTGCGCCGCGCCGCGTGTTTGCCCGCAACGACGGCCCCGTGGCCCGCGGGCGGCCCCTCTGGCCGCCCTCGACAGGGAAAGAGAAAAACTGCACAGGCAGAAGCTTTTGTGAAGGGGCCCAGGGACACACAAATAGATACACACAAATAAAAGGATTCCCCATAGTTTCCCATGTTTTCTGGGTTTCTGTCTTCCCCACCACTTCCCATATGTTGCCATATTTTCTGGGGAATCGACGATTAATTGTGTCTGTGTGTTTTCCCCCTCCTGATTTTGGAGGTCCGCGCGGGTGTTTTGGATCTGCGCTGAGGGAGCCAGGGGCGGCGCCAGAAGCGCCGCTACAGGAGGTCCAGTGCAGATCTAAGCAATCCGCGCGGACCGCCAAAAGTTGATGTCTGTGCTGGCTCCTAGTCTTTGAGGTGCTGCGAATGGCTCTGTGGCCCAGATACGGCCCCACAGACGCCCTCGAGGCCCCGAAACGCGCCCCGTCAGCATGAGAGCGGCAAGGGGATCTGCGACGGATGGGCCCCGAGAAAGCCTACAACGAGGGGGGACGAAGGCAAATTCACTCGAAACCCGTCCCCAGACCCCTCGGGGCCGATCAAACGGCCAGCTGCCCAGGCCGCGCCCAGCCGTGGCGACGAGGGAGGCCCTCCTCGCCCCCCTTCCGGCCCCCTTCGGGCCCGCCGGCACCTCCAGTGCTGGGCCCGCCTCCGCCCCCCAGCCAGCTCCGGCCCTCGGCCCCGCTCCCGCTCCTGCACGGCCTCGCTCATCTGCCGCGCCGCCAGCAGCTCGCGCGACGACATGCCCGCCGCCTCGCGCCGCGTGGCCAGCGACTCCTGCCGCGCCACTCGCGCCAGGGCCTCGTCGCCCAGCTCGCGCTGGCGCCGGGCGGTCTCCCTCAGCTCCTGCCGCCACTCCTGAGGGGCAACGGAAGGGGGAGGGGGGGACCAGCTCATGGGGGGAGGAGGAGGAGGAGGAGGAGGAGGAGGAGGAGGAGGAGGAGGCGGAGGAGGAGGAGGAAAGCATCGACCCGGAATCGGCGATGCATCGCCGTCAGACCGGCGATGGGCCCGCGGCAGCGAAGCCGCACGGCCCCGGGGCGGGGTGGGCCACCGGGCCCCCTATCAGCGATCGAGGAGCGATCGGGGGGCGATGTGCCCCCCACCCCTGAGCATAGCACCACAGGAGCCCGACCACAAGAAACCTTCCACGAGAAACCCAACCCTGAAACCCCAGGGCGTCCGCTGGCTTCTGGTACGCGAGCGTCACGCTTTCCACAGCAGAAGCATCGAAACCCAAGAAACCCGGGGCACCCTGGAGGCAGCAGGGTGTCTCTTGGCATGGGTTTCTGCTGCACTCGGTAGACGGAGAGCTCGGTCGATGCAGGAAAATGCCGCTGCCCTGCCACCCGCCCGCGCCATCCCGCGAGAAAGAGAAGAACCTCCTCCGAGGCAAAATGCACCCTGTTCTGGGCTGCGCCTGGCATCCAATGGCCTTCTCGCTCCAGCGAGGAGCCAAGCGGAGTGAGCCCCTCCTCCTTCTCCTCCTCCTCCTCCTCCTCCTCCTCCTCCTCCTCCTCCTCCTCCTCCTCCTCTTGGCATGGGTTTCCACTGTACCCCTCTGACGCTGCCCCGGAACACCTGCGCCTGGAAGGCGGCGCCGCCGCCGATCGCAGCAAACTCCTCCTGCGTCGCGCCCAGCACCGCCTCCGATTAACCAAATAAGGACCCCTAACCCTTTGGGAGGGGACCTAAGGTAGGAGGGCCAGAAACGTTGGGGATAGGGAGCCACTGCTGCAGATGTACCAGGCCCAACCGCCCAGACGTACCATCCCTGATGCGAAGACGGGAACCTCAGTGAGGCCACGTCTTCATCGTGTTATCAGGGTTAGGGGCCCTTTTGTTCTCAGTGCGCCTCGTACACGTACGGGTCCACGGCGGCGGCCCCGGGCGCGGGCGCCTGAGCCTCGTACACGTGCGGGTCCACGGCGGCGGCCCAAGGCGCGGGCGCCTCGTGGGCGAAGAGAACATGCTCGCTCGCACCCGCGGCCTCGCGGGCCGGGCCCCTGGGCTGCGACCCCGCGGCTGCGGGGCCTCTTCTCGTGGAGGCCCCGCGCGGGACGCCTCCGTGCGACCGCCCATGCACGCCACCGAAGACATGCATACACAGACACCCTCCGAGGAACTCTGTGCGTGTGCCTTCGGGGAGGGGACGGTGCACAAAAGAGTCGCTGGCCCTGGCGCTGGCCCTCGGTGCTGATCTGCACACCGGCTCCCTCCCGCGAGGCCCAGAAACAATCGATGAAGGGTGTCAGAGACAGAGGGAGGAACCAAACGCCGTCCGGGGCGTGGGTGGGCACGGGCACCGCGAGGAAAAACAACTCACGGGCGCAGCACAGTACAATAATTACAGAGGCCAAGCTTAGAGCCAGGAGGGTGCCTGCGTATTTTGTTTCGTGGCGGCGCACATCCGCGGGAGCGCGCCCCGGGACCCGGACCGCGGGGGCGCGGCTGCGGCTGTGCTCGCCGCTCTGAGAGGCAACGATTGGGGGGGAGAGGCATAGTGGGGGAAGCATCGACCTGGAATCCGCGATACGTCGCCGAGAGATCGGCGACATGCCTCCGATTTGGGATCCGCACTCTCCTGGGCAGGCTGGGGCTATCGGGCCCCTATCGGCGATCAGTGGGCGATTGGGGGTCGATGCATCCCCCCTGTGCCTATCCCCCCCAATTGTTAGGGAAACAAAAAGTGACGTAAGCATAAAAACTCGGAGGTCCGCGCGGACTTCTCGGATCCGCGCGGGACCCCCCGCCCCTGGCGCGCGGAGCGCGCCAGGGGCGGCGCCGGAGGCGCCGCCAGGGGGTCCCCAGCGCCGATCCGAGAAATCCGCGCGGACCTCCGAGTTTTCATGTTTATATCATTATCCGTTCCCCTAACGGAACGACCTGTGCGCGGCCCAGCGGGAGGGAGAGGGACGCCATGAAATAAGAAGAGGCGCCACGAGATCTGGGGAGACGCCATGGCCCCCGCCATGGTATCCACCCCCCCCATGGTCCCTGGGCGTCACCCCCCTCTCTGCCGCCCCCCCCCCTATCGTTGCCCCCGCCGCTCGCGGGCGCCGGCGCGACCGCCCCGGCGGGCGCCGGGCCCCCGGGCGCGAGCGAGAAGGCGGGGCCCGCCGCCGAGGCCGCGGCCGCCAGGCGGAGGCCCCGCGGCGGGCGGGCCGCGGGCGGGGCGTCCTGGCAGGCCGCGGCGGCGGCGGAGGCACGACCCCCCACGGCCCCCATGCCCGCTCCACTTCCTCGGCTTCCCTCCCTCTCTCTATCCCCTCCTCCCTCCCTCTCTCTATCCCTCCCTCCCTCCTCTCTCCCCTCCCTCCCCTCCCCTCCTCCCTCCCCTCCCTCCCTCCCTCCTCCCTCCCTCCCAACGGCCCCCATGACCGCTCCACCTCCTTTTCTACAGGGGGATCTTCGACGAAAAAGAGAAAGTTCCCCAAAAATACCCCAAAAAGGTTTTAAAAAAACTGAAAAAGTAGTCCCCAGACTAGTTTGGGACTATTTCTTGACTATTTTGGGGGGTGTTTTTGTTTTTCGTCGAAAGTCCCGCTGTAGGGGGACAGGCCCGACTTAACATATCCTCGGCTTCCCTCCCTTCTCTTCCCCTCCTCCCTCCCTCGCTCTCCCATCCCTCCCTCACAGGTACTCCACACGCGTGGGTCTGCTAGCTGTGCTACCGCACATGGAAGGAGACCTGGCCAAGGGCCAACCAGGCCCTCCCCGAGGTGAAATCGGGGGTGGGGGTGTTTTTTTTAACTATGGGCGGAAGCACACCCAAATCTCCGCCGATCTCGATTTCCTGCTGCTACTCGATTTTAATCCAAGCGTTTCCCTCGAGTTCGGCCTCTGAGACCCGTCCGTCTTCGGAGCCTTGAGACCATTAACAATTAATCTGGGACGGAGAACTACCCTGGGGAAGCGGTCTGGGACGAGAAACTGAGTTACACCCGAAGAGGCGCAAACCCTGAGATTCTTGCGTCGCACTTGCTTCACAGCTAACCATTTTGTATTGTTTCGGGTCCAGGGACCCTCACGGCTTTCTTTGATTTCGGGCCCTGGGACCCTCACGGATCGATCTGGCTCAAAACATGCCACGGAAAAATGGAGTCCCGGGCTCTGGTCGAGCTTTTGCGACGGTGTTGCAATCTCCGACGATCTGTTTGTTTCAATCCTGGCGTTTTTCCTCAATTTGGCCTCCGGGTCCCGTTTTCGGGCCCAAGGATGATCAAAAATGAATATGGAACGAAAAACGAACCCCCGGGGAAGCGATCTGAGACGAAAAACTACCCCCGAGGAGATACAGACCCTGAGATCCTGGCGTCGCATTTCTTCAACAACTCGCGGTTTTGCCTTGTTTCGCGCCCCAGGGCCCTCACGGATCGATCCAGCTCGAGAAAAAGCCGCAGAAAGATGGGGTCGTGGGCTCTGGCCGAGTTTTTGTAACGATGTTGCAGTCTTCGACGGTCTGATTTTTCAATCCTGGAATCCTTCCTCGATTTCGGCCTCTGGGACCATCAAAATCGGCGGTGGACAAACCTCCCTTTAGTAAACCACCTCTTAGTGACAACGGCCAAGGACCGGACCCGCAATAATGACGGCCGCGACGCCCCCTCGCGAACCGAAAACGGCCAACTCGCTACTCGACGTGCCAGGGCAGGAGGTCTACCAGAAACGAGTCGAGGAGGAGGAGGAGGAGGAGGAGGAGGAGGAGCAGGATGAGGAGGAGGAGGAGGAGGAGGGGGCCTCCCAAATAGTCGAGGAGGAGGAGGAGGAGGCGACGTGCCCTCCGTGAGGCCCAGCGCCACCCTTACGGGTACAGCAGGAGCCCGACCACAGGAAACCTTCCACAAGAAACCCGACCCTGAGACCCCAGGACGTCCAGTGCTTTCTGGTGTGGGAAAAAGTCACGCCCTCCATCGCAAAACCATCGGAACCCAAGAAACCCAGGGCACCCTGGAGGCAAGCAGGGTCTCTTGGCATGGGTTTCCACTGCACTCGGTGGACGGAGACTTCGGTCGATGCAGGAAGTTGCCGCTGGCCTGCCTTGTCGCTCCGGCGAGGAGCCAAGCGGAGTGAGACCCGCTTCACCCGCCACTCCTCCTCCTCCTCCTCCTCCTCCTCCTCCTCCTCCTCCTCCTCCTCCATCTCCTCCTCCTCCTTCTCCTCCTCCTCCTCCTCCTCCTCCTCCTCCTCCTCCTCCTATTCCTCCTCCTGCGATTCCTCCTCCATCTCATCATCATCAACCCACCACCACCACAAAAAACACCACCACCACCACCACCACCACCACCATCATCATCATCATCATCATCATCAGCAGCAGCAGCATCATCATCATCATCAGCAGCAGCATCACCATCACCATCACCATCAGCATCACCATGATCAGCATCATCAGCATCAGCATCGTCATAAGATTCATAATCATCATCACCATCATCGTCATCATCATCATCATCATCATCATCATCATCATCAACATAACCATCATAATCAACACAGACATAATCATCAGCAGCATCATCATCAGCAGTATCAACATCATCTTCATCATCATCAGCATCAGCATGAGCATCTGCATCCATCATCAGCAACATCATCATCAGAAAAAGCATCATCCTTACCATCATCAACATCATCAGTATCGTCATCATCATCAGCATCAGCACCAGAATCAGCATCCGCATCATTATCATCATCAACAGCATCAACATCATCATGAGCATATTCATCTTCATCTTCATATTCATCTTCAGCTTCATCAACATTACCATCATCATGATCATTATTATCATCAGCATCATATTCATAGTCATCATCTTCATCATCATCACCGTCACCATCATCATCATCATCATCATCATCATCAGCATAAGCATCAGCATCCTCATCATCATCGTCATCATCATCATCTGCATCACCACCATCATCATCACCATGAGCATCATCATCGTCATCATCGTCATCATCATGTATTATGACCACAACCACCACCATCATCATCAACAACACCATCATCGTCTTCATCACCATCAGCATCCGCATCAGCATCCATCATCACCATCATCAGAATCATCGACATCGTCATCAGCTTCATCTTCATCATCGAAATCGTCACCATCATCATCAACATCATCAGTATCCTCATCATCATCAGCATCAGCATCACCATCACCATCCTCATCATCATCATCATCATCATCATCGTCATCATCATCATCATCAGAATGTTCGTCATCACCACCATCATCAGCATCATCACCAGCATCGTCGTCATCTTCATCATCATCATCATGATCACCACCACTAGCCTCATCATCATCATCGTCATCGTCATCACCATCAGCATCATTATCAGCATCAGCATCATCATCACCCATCATCATCATCCTCGATATCGTCATCGTCATCAGCATCATCACCATCATCATTACCATCGTCATCATCATTATCAGCAGCAGCAGTATCGTCATCTTTATCAGCATCAGCATCAACATCAGCATCCTCATCATCATCAACAACATGGTCACCATCATCATCATCATCAGCGTCATCAGCATCATCATCATCATCATCATCTTCATAAACATCAGCATCAGCAACAGCATCATCATCTTCATCTTCAGCTTCATCATCATCAAAACCATCATCATAAGTATCAGCATCACCATCATCATCATCATCATAAACATCAACAGCATCATCATCATCACCGTCAGCATCGTCGTCATCATCATCACCATCACCATCATCATCATCATCATCATCATCATCATCATCATCATCATCATCATCATCGTCAGCATCATCATCATCACCAGCAGCATCAGCATCAGCATCAGTATCAGCATCAGCATCAGCAGCATCATCCATCATCACCATCATCCATCATCACCATCATCATCACCATCCTCACCCAGCATCGTCATCGTCATCTTCATCATCGTCATCAAAATCTTCCCAATCATCATCATCATCATCATCATCATCATCATCATCGACAACATCGTCATCATCATCATCATCATCATCATCATCATCATCATCATCATCATCATCATCGACAACATCGTCATCATCATCATCATCATCATCATCATCATCATCATCATCATCATTGTCATCATCATCATCATCAGCATCATAACCACCATCATCATCACCATCATCATCGTCATCATCGTCATCATCATCATGACCATCACCACCGTCATCATCATCATCATCATCATCGTCAGCGTCATCATCATCATCATTATCATCATCAGCCGCATCAGCATCAACATCAGCAACAGTATCAGCATCCGTCATCATCATCATTGTGATCGTTATCAACATCATCATCAGCATCTTCATCATCATCACCACCATCATCATCATCGTCATCTTCATTATCATCATCGTCACCACCATCATCAGCATCATCATCAATATCATCAACATCATCATCATCATCGTCATAATCTTCATCCTTATCTTCATCATCATCATCATCACTATCACCACCATCATCATCTTCATCATCATCTCCACCATCATCATCATCATCATCACCATCACCATCATCATCATCATCACCATCATCATCATCCCCCTCTCCTCCTACCGATGGGCCCAAGAGGGGCACGTCAGCTCCCCCAGAGGTCTGGGCCACTCCCCCGGGACCGGCGCTTCATTCCGAGCCAATTTCTGACGGCCCCAGGGCCCGACAAGGGCCCCCAGAGTCAAGTCAGGCATGTCCCTCTACAGAAGGAATGTTCGAGAATGGTAAAAAGATAGGTCGGGGATCGATTTTTCGTGCTCTTGACTATGTTTGTATATTGTTTGACTCTGTTATATTTTCTTCGAAAACCCGCCTGTAGGAGGACATGCCCGACCTAAGCCGGGAGGCCGAAACTGGCCAAAAAGCTCCTGCCGTGAGATGCGTTACAACGCGAGGATGTCAGGAAGTGTCCCACAGCTCCCCCAGTCCGAGACATCCGCCGATGTGATGTTTGATCAGTGCACGGCGCCAGAGGTCCCAACCGCCTCTCCCGAGGCAGTTTTATCGCCATGTTTGGTAGCACGTCGGACCCGAAAACGGGGCCTGCAGGCCGGAGCCGAGGCAGAGCGCGAGGACCGCAAAGATCATACAGCAGAGCATCGGAAATCTGAGACCTCGGCTCTCCCGATCACGGCCAGCCTACCTCCCCCGCCGCTCTCGGGCGTTGCTGAATGGCGGGCGGTGGTGAATGGGGGCGGGAGGGGGGGGGGGAGAAACGTGCACCTTTCGTGCCCCTTCTGTCCTCAGGGAGCCCCTTCCGGGCCCCCCGAGGGCACAAACAACGCACCTCTCTTCACCCCCCATTTGGCGGGCTCCAGGAACCCTGAACCCAAAAATGCTGCCATCTCTTCTTCTTTCTTCTTTGCAAACGGTTACGCCCTGGCGCCCCCTTTACTATCCTGGCAGCAAACAGCGTCAGCGCCACAGTGGACTGATGCTGACTCTAAATGGCTGCCCTACATGGATACGTGCAACAACGCACATGGCCTCACAAGTGCTCCATCATTTTCGCAAGCCCCGTCTCCAGCGCGATAGCTTCGGCCTGGAATGGTGAAGCCCAAGGCCCCAGATGATGTGAAACACACGCTCAACGGCGAAAATTTGGCTGGCCGTCCCCTCTGGCTGCCATCGCTTGCGGGTGCATCTGGTACTTCCGCCAGCTCCCGCCGGCGGAGGTAGCCTCGTGTTGCCTCCACCGCCTCCCGCCGCCGCCCGTCGAGGAGAGAATGACAACTTCTTCGATCCTCGAAGTCAAAGGCTCTCAAAATGCTCTTAGAACCCAGACATGCTCTAAGAACGAAAACAGTGTTCTTAGAGCACGAGGCCGACGTGCCGAAACAAAACAGTCTCAACCAGGAAGGTTCTAAGAGCGAGCATGTCGTGCAGACCACACAGGGTTATCAGGACATTCTTTGGTGGGCCGAGAGTAGAGGCCTCCTAGATGGGGTCAGAGTAGATGGGGTCGGAGGATCGCGCCGCATCGCCGATGCATCGGCGATGCATCGGCGACGTCGGCGATGCATCGGCAACGTCGGCGTGGGGAAACACGGGCTCCACATCGAGCCCCATCGCCGATGCATCGGCGATGAGGCGCGATCCTTCGACCCCATCTACTCGGACCCCCTCTTTCTGGAGGTGGGCAAGCCAGGACGCCTCGCCACTGCTCGACACTTACATTTGTGCTGCTCCCATCGTACTTAAGGACCACCTCCCAGAAATAATTTCGAGCACCCGGAAAAGCGTCGAAAGAGCGTCGAGAGAGTGTCGAATCAGTGTCGGACGAGTGCCTCCCAGGGCCCGACACGTCAAAACCCTCGAGTTTGGGGGTACTGTTCTGGCGCTCGAAATCCTTTCTGGTGATCAAGGCTAGAGCTGGTTGGAACATCATAGACTGAAAACTGTCGCCCCCCCTTTTGACCACGCCACGCCCGACGGTCGGCCAGGGGGCCCTGCCGCGGCGCCCGGCCAGCCGGGCCAGTGGAGGGCGAAAAGGGGGGGTCGGCCCCGCGTTTAGGTCGGGCGGGTTCTCCTGCAGGCGGAGCTGGGAAGGAGGCTCAAAAGCACTCCACAAGTGCTCAACAGTCAAACAAATGATCGAAAATTCGTCCCCAGGCTTTTAGGCGATGTTTGATTATTGTTTGACATTCCTCCTGTAGGGGAAAATGCCCGACTCAGCCCCACGTGGCAAACCCAGACATCCGGCTGCTCCAATTTTTGTTGCTCGATGCGTGGGCTCTGGAGGTCCAGACCACTTCCTCCTGCCCTGAGATCCTGGCGTCGCGACGTGTTTTCACGGCGCGCGTTTTCGCCTTTTTCCGGGCCCCCGGACCCTCACTTAACGATCTGGCTCGAAAAATGAAACAGAAAGATGGGGTCCGGCTCGAAAAAAAGAGACGCGATGTTTTGCGATGCTGTATGATTTTCGCTAGGTCGGATCTCGGGGCCTGAGTCGTTGTTGTTACGCTCCAGAGGCTCGGCGAGGGCCCCCCGAGGCTGGACCTGGCGCCCCCCCACACCGCCTGCCACATGTTTGGCGGGACCGTCGGATCTCTGGGGGCTCTCATCGGGGGCACGCAGACATGGATTCGCGATCCATGGACTCGGCGCGCGGTCGCCAAATCCATGGATCGGCCGGGAGGTGCCCTCCCCAAAATGTGGTCGGTGCCGCCTCGCTCGGCGGCGGAAGTCCGCGATCCCCCGTGGAAGCGGGACCCGTCGCTAATCCACGCCCCCCTGATCCATGTTGGCGATCGCCTGGGGAGGAGGGGGAGGAGATATTGATGGGGGAGGAAGGGGAGGAGGAGGAGGGGGGGAGGATGGGGAGGAGGGGGAGGAGGGGGAGGAGGAGGAGGAGGAGGAGGAGGAGGAGGAGGAGGAGGAGGAGGAGGAGGAGGAGGAGGAGGGGGAGGAGATATTGGTGGTGATCAGGAGGGGGAGGTCCTCAGCCCCCTCCCCCCTCGATCCATGTCTGCGACCGCCTCATCCCAGACCCGGGTCGGCCCGAGGGGGCTGGCGGACCCCCGCCAGCGCTGGCCCCCGTGGAGCCCCGGCGCCCGACGCTCGCCTCCCCGGGCCACCGCCGGGGCCGCAGGGAGGGGAGGAGACGTGCACGCCTTCGGTGCCCCCGTTGGGCCCCTGGGGGGGGGGCCTCCTCCGGGCACCTTCAGGGCACACGAGGTGCACCTCTCTTCCCAGACCTCCTCGCGTCGTGATGGGAAGAGGGCAGGACAAAACGAAACGAAGCAAAAAAACACGAGGGGAGGTGGCGTCTCCCTATTGTCTGCCTCTGGAGGCCCTCACTGGCCCTCATGAACCGTCAAGAATCGACTCAGGACGAAAAACTGGTCCCGGGGGAGTGGGGCGAGACCTCGGGATATCGGGGGGCCGACGCATTGAAACAAAAATCCTGACGTCGAGGGTCTGGGTTGATCGCCTCCACATTACCCTGAGATCCGCCGCAGCGAAAAAATCGCGACATCGCGAGAAATCACGCCTGGAGCCCCGGACCCTATCTTTCTGCGTCCTTTTTCGAACCGGATCGACCTGTGAGGGTCCCGGGGCCCGAAGAAGAGAAGTATCAGGAGGGGAAAAAACACACAGACACAATGAATCGTCGACCCCCCAGGAAAATATGGGAAAATACGGGAAGTGGGGAAAATACAGGAAAATACGAAAACCCAGAAAATATGCGAGAAAAATAATGGGAATCCTGAGATTCGTGTGTATCTATTTGTGTGTCCGAGGGCCCGAATAAGAAAAATGGGCACGCCTGGCGCCCCAGAACCCCATCTTTCTGCGTCATTTTTCGAGCCGGATCGATCTGTGAGGGCCCCCGGGGCCCGGAGAAGAAAAATAGGCCCGTAATGAAACTCAGGGCTAGACCTAAACGGTGTTTTGGCGATTCCGTGGGCCGTTTTCGTTTCGACTTCGTCTTGCGGCAACGGCGGATTGAATACGAAACGAGGGAAAACGAAAACAAAACGAAAACGCCAAACGCCCCTTTTAGGTTCAGCCCTAGTGAAACCATCGCAACGCCAGGACCTCAGGACACCCGCCGCCCAACGCTCGCCTCCAGGGCCACCGCGGGGGCCACGGGCAGCAGCAACAGCGCTGCGGCGGCGGGGTGCCACCGCGCCGGCGCCCTCCTGCGGGGCTCGGCTGACCCAGGTCCATCCAGGCCCAGGTCAGGTCAGGCCTTGCAGGATCCTGCCCCAGACTTCCTGTCGGGCGCGTCCCCCCTACAGGGGGGATTTTCGACGAAAAATAATGCCCCAAGAAGGCAAAAAAATACTCCAAAAATAGTCCCCAGACTGTTGTTGGACTATGTTTTGACTATTTTTGGCGTATTTATTTTCGTCGAAAATCCCCCTTGTAGGTGGACAGGCCCGACTTAACCCCAGACATGATGGCGTCGTAAAAAATTCAGGACGGGAAATTTGTTGTTATTTTCGGTCCCGGGGGGCCCTCGCAGGGCCTCGGGACCATCAAAAATCGACTCAGGACGAAAAACCGGTCCCGTGAAAGGGTCGGGACTTTCGGGGGCGCCGTCCTGACAAAATCAAGATGTCGCATGTCTGCAGCAGGATCCTGCAGGATCCGGCGCCCAAGCCCGGGTTAGTGCAGCCTCCAGTAGGGGCCCGACCACAAGAAACCTTCCACAAGAAACCCAACCCTGAGGCCCCGGGGCGTCCACTGATTTTGGGGGTGTGGGAACACCACGCCCCCCACAGCAGAACCACCGAAACCCAAGAAACCCAGGGCACCCTGGAGGCAAGCAGGATGCTTCTTGGCATGGGCCTCCACTGTGGGGCTCTGCAGGATCCTGCAGGTAACGGCACTCTGACTGACCCCGGCTTGCATTCACCCCCCGTCTCTTGAGACCCGACTCCCGCGGGCGCTCTCTCGTTCTCTCTCTCTCTCTCTCTCTCTCTCTCTCTCCCGGCGCGGTCGGCGGGGAGGGCCACGCCGCCGCCCGAGCCCCCCAGGTGTTCGCCCCCGGACCCCCTGGGATAACCACCTACCACCCTGACCTTCCAGGAGGGCTAAAAAATAACACCCGACGTAAAAACCGATCCCAGAGCTATCAGACGTCTTGGTTTTAGGCTGTTTCGTTTAGTTTTTTAGGTTTTTGGGTTTCCAGTGTTAGAAAATAGCTCTCTGGAAGGTCAGGGCAGGCCACCCCAACCCGACCCGAAGACCCAAACTTCGGGTTGCGGGGGGGGGGGGGCGGGTTCCACGTGGGGATCCGCCCTCGGCCCTCACGGAGATAGCTCTCAGACGTCAGGATTCGGGCTGATGATGGACGGGCCTGGCCTTAAGTCGGGCGTGTCCCCCTACAAGGAGATTTTCGACGGAAAAAAGAACACCCAACAAAAAAATCCAAAATGGTCAGAAAATACTCAAAAAAATGTCCCCGTACTATTTTGTTCTATCTTGTTATATTCCTCCTGTAGAGGGACAAGCCCGACCTAAGCCTGGCCGTCAGCACACCGCCGATGCAGATCGCGCGCGGTGCCGCAGGGCGCGCGGGCTCGCGCGCGCGGCGCAGTGCCAAGTTGGCGAGGAACGCGAGGGCGCTGCGGAGGCACGGGCGCGGGCCCCAGGTCCTCGCCCTCGCACCCGGGCTCCTCCCCGCAGCATCCGTCGTCGTGGTCGTCCTCGTCGTCGTCGTCGTCGTCGTTGCCGTCCACGTCCGTCGTCGTCCGCCGCCGTCGTCTTCGTTTGACGCGGGGCTCCACGGCGTCGGGCGCGCCGCAGCCGGCATCGAGAGCCCGCCGGGGTCGGGCCCCGCCGGCGGGCTCTCAGCGTGCCGCGCGGCTCCCCATGGGGGCGAGAGCGCCGGGGCGCCTGGCGGGGCGGGGCCCGCCTCGGCTTCGCGGCTGGTCGTCCTCGTCCTCCCCGCTGTGTCTGTGCGTGTCTGTGTCTGTGTCTGTGTGTGTGTGTGTGGGTCCGTGTCTGTGTCTGTCTGTGTGTGTCTCTGCGTCTCTGTGTATGTCTGCGTGTGTGCGTGCGTGCGTGCGTGCGTGCATCCGTGCGTGCGTGCGAGTCTGTGTGTGGGTGCGTACGTTCGTGCGTACGCTCGCGCGTGCGTGCGTGCGTGCGCGCGTGCGTGCGCGCGCGCTTGCAGGTGTGCGTGCGTGTGTGCGTCTTTCGTCGGTCCTCGGCCTCGGCCTCGTCGCGTACGCTGTCTTCCCAGCCCCACCTCGCCGGACCCCCCCTTTCATCCACGCCCGGGTGGCGTTTTGCCCGCAGCTGCCGCGGGCGCCCATGTGGCCTTGAGGGCCCGGCCGCTCCAGACGCGCGCGCGCAATCGCTGCTACAGCATTTCTCCACCCTGTCGCTTCGACGCCAAGAACTGTGTGTGCGTGTGTCCTCGTGTGTGTGTGTGTGCGTGTGTCCATGCGTACATGTGTACGCGTGTACGTGTGTACATGTGGATACCTCTCACTCTCTCTCTCTCTCTCTCTTTCTCCCTCTCCGTCCTCCTCCTCCTCCTCCTCCTCCTCCTCCTGCTGCTGCTGCTGCTCCTCCTCCTCCTCGTTCCCATGCGTTCCCACGACGTTTCCTCTTCTTCCATGATCCTTATCATCCTGAGGTCGTCACTTTCCGTCCCCCGTTCTTCGCACCACGCCATGCCCAGTGGCGCGCCAGGATCTGCCTGAGAGCGCGAAGGATGCGAGCCCAACTCTCGACTCGGTGCCTCGTCGGGCCCTGGACCATGCCAGAAGGTCAGGGAGCATAGATTCGGACTCCTGACAAGCCACGACAGCCAAAGCACCTCGGCCCGGGTCCCGGAACACTCCCGTACAAGCACTGTCATCCATCGCCTCGATCGCCCTGTTTCGCGTTCAGCATCTATGTCTGCCAGGATGGTCGATGACATGGACAGACCTACCGATCAAAGCACCACCGCCTGGCCAACCCCTCGGCCAACCCTCCGGCCAACGCCTGACCAACCCCGGCCACCCCTCTCGGCCCGCCCTTCCCGCCAGCCCTGGCTAAGGGGGCTCTTTCCATGTGCCGTCGCCCACATGATACAGCACACCCGAGCTATCCTGGGGCCGGCGGCGTTGGGACGATCGCACCGCGGTGCAAGCGGCAACTGGGTCACGGAGACGCGAAGTCACGCGCCAGAGAGAGGCTCGGAGAAAGGAGGAGAGGCGGCCGCGGAGAAGGGAAGAAAAGAGGTCACGCTGAGGACTTCGAGTCCTTCGAGTGCTGCGCTGCAGCCTCGGCCTCCCGAGAGAATCGAACGAACTAGGCGACGGGGACGAGCAGCTATGACTCAGAAGCGCTTAGCCCAAACTCGCTGGGTCATCTTCTCGGCCACACCTCGAGTAACCGCATGGCTATTTTCACGCGAAAGGACACGCGAATGTAAAAAGGGCTTTTAGAAACTGGGGCAATCTCACAGAAGTCTCCGAAGAGGCGCTGGCCCAATCAGCGAAGGAAGGTGTGTTTCTTAACGGTCGGCGCGCCTGTGCACGTACTCCAACCACCACGAGCCCTGACCACTCCCAGCCTGGCACAGACCCTGGTGGCCCAAGACGGCCTAAGGGCCCAATGATATGCCTGGTGGCGGTGCACACTTGGGCCATTCATTTACTCCCATAAGGGACGCTACAGAACACAGCCCCTCTTTGGGCCCTCAAAGTGCCCAGGTGCAAAAGGAGCGAGAGAGGAACGACGGTGGAATGACCGAACGAGTGGCGAGCCCTTTTTCTCCGAACAGACGAATTGTTGCTATGGTTTCTGAGCCGCCGCTCCGCCACCCTTCATCCTCCCCAAACCTCCGAAAGCGCAATGTTCCACGACGTGGCCCCCAGAAAACCGCCCCCCCCCTTGCGAAACCGTTCTCTGGCAGCCCAAGAGGCGGCTCCCGGAGGCCGAGACCGCAAACAAACAAAACATCACCCGGTGACGTACACAAACCATTGTTCTAAGCTTGTGACGGATCGTTCTAAACAGATAACTATATACATACGTCGGTATATCTACATACATGTATATGTAGATATACATATGCACAATAAACCGCCACTTGCAAACAGACAAATTGAAGACCCCGCAGCGCGCATGAGCTCCCACAAATATGCCAGAAAGCGCGCAGGAAGAAGCAAGATAGAGACGGAGACCGAAGCATACAGAAGGGGTGTGAAGGCGGGACGCACATGTTCAATAACAGCAACAGCGCCGAGCGCTACATACGCGGGACAGAACAGCGCCGTGCGCTAGCTCTGTAGCAGAACAGCGCGTCGCGCTGGGCGAGGCAAGCGTGCGGGGCGGCATGGCGGGGCAGAGGCAGCCGAGGATGGGAGGCCACCTGGACAGAAAACAGCACCATGCTCTGCGTGGCGGAGCGGTTCCCTGCGAGCTGCGATGCGACAGCGCCGAGCGCTGCGTGAAGGGACAGCGCCGCGCGCTGCGGAAACGCCTGACATTAGGAATGCGAGCACTTGTCGTCAGTTGCATTTCTCGTCGCGGCCTCCCAGCAGCCCACGAAAATGGCGACAATCGCGCACTTTGCAGCCTCCCAGGGAGCCGCGAGGTGCCAACTGGATCCGCGTACCTCTCCACTCAGCACGACCTCCCAGGAGCCCACGAAAGTGGCGACGATCGCGCACTTCGCAGCCCCCCAGAGAGCCGCGAGGTCCCAACCGGGTCTGCGTACAACTCCACTCCGCGCGACCTCCCAGGAGCCCACGAAAATGGCGACGATTGCTCACTTCGCAGCCCCCCAGAGAGCCGCGAGGTCCAAACTGGATCCCCGTACAACTCCACTACGCGCGACCTCCTGGGAGCCCACGGAGGTGGCGCGACAATTGCGCACTCCGCAGCCCACCAGAGAGCCGCGAGGTCCCGATGTCCCAATTGGGTCTGCGTACCACTCCACTCCAAGCGACCTTTGAGGAGCCCACGAAAGTGGCGCAAGCTGCGCACTTCGCAGCCCCGCAGGGGGCCGCGAGATCCCAACCGGGTCTGCGTACAACTCCACTCCGCGCGACCTCCCAGTAGCCCACGAACGTGGCGCAAGTTGCGCACTTCGCAGCCCCCCAGGCCACTCCGCACAACCTCCCAGGAGCCCACGAAAGTGGCGACGATTGCGCACTTCGCAGCCCCCCAGGGAGCCGCGAGAGGTCTGCGTACCGCTCCACTCCGCGCCACCTCCCGGGAGCCCACGAAGGAGGCGACAATTGTGCAATTCGCAGCCACGCAAGGAGCCACGAGGTCCCAACTGACGCTGCGTACCACTCCACTCCGCGCGACCTCCCAGGAGCCCACGAAAGTGGCGCAAGTTGCGCACTTCGTAGCCACGCAGGGAGCCGCGAGGTCCCAACTGGGTCTGCGAACCACTCCACTCCGCGCGACCTCCCAGGAATCCACGAAAGTGGCGACAGGGAGAGTCCCGCACGAAAGCTGCCAGGCGGCGCAAGCAGGACGAAGGAGAGAAGGAAGGAGGAAGAGAAGGAGGGAGGCAGGAGGCAGTAAGTAGGAGGAGGAGGGAAGGGAGGAGGAGAGAAGGGAGGAGGAAGAAGGGAGGAGGAAGAGAAGGAGGGGAGGAAGGAGAGAAGGGAGAAGGAGGGAGAAGGGAGGGGAGGAAGGAGAGAAGGGAGGAGGAAGAGAAGGACGACGGAGGCAGTAAGTAGGAGGCAGGAGGCAGGAGGGAGGGGAGGAGGAAGGCTGGAGAGCACAGTGCTCCACTCAAAACGAAAACCCAACAAAAAAAGAGAGAGAGAGAGAAGCGGGTCGTGTCTGGTCGCGAAGCTGCAGCTCTGGGCTCGGGGAGGAGGCGTAGAGGCGCGGCAGAGGCGGAAGAGGGGTCAGAGGAAAAGGCGTCCAGACGGCCCCTGGAAGAAGTACGTGCGCATCCCGCTGGATTCATTCCCGAGCCCCTTCTTGGGACAATCCGCCCCTCGACGACCCCCCTCTCCGACTGGGCCCTCCCCCCAGGTCCGACCAGCCTGCCCGGGACCTCTCGCCCGGGGTGCGCCCTAGCCAGCATCTTTGGGAGGATCCGGTCGTGGCCACGCGAGCGCCCAAGGAGTCCAACAAGTGGCAGGGCAAAAAGGCGACGCCAGATCCAAGAAATACAAGTCCCTTCACGTTGGAACGTTGTCGGCTTCCCAAGCCCAAATAGGATGTCAGATGATATCAGAGAGCCTGGAGTCTCGTCCCCTGGAGGTCTCCAACGACCCCATCGATAAAGGCCTCGGGGGACCTCTGATGTCCCCCGGAGACACCGAAATAACATCAGCAGCAACATGCCCAATCATTCAACATCAATCTTCGATTCTGGATGCTGGGCCCAAACCTCTGGCACACACACACACACAGACACAGAAGCCATGCGCCAGCCCTTGGCACATGATCGAAGCATGGACTGCCCTAACTTTGTAGGGAGCTGCATAACCAAGAGAATCAGGGGGAGGAAGAGGAGGAGGAGGAGGAGGAGGAGGACGACGACGACGATGACGACGACGAGGGGGACAGAGAAAGTCTGCTACCCCGAAACATGTTTGCAGTGATCTGTGCACGTACTGGGCCCATTGCAGCTTGGGGCGGCCGCGTTTCAGAGCCGAATGCCACTGCCGCAGTGCTCTTTATCGAGACCTCCGGTGCTGTGATCTTTCTCGTACGAGGCCACGGACCGCTCGAAGCCTTCCCGTGGACCAGGTGTTCATCCCAAATCGTGTCTTGACGGCCCGTGGGTCCGAAGACGATCTCTCTGGATGCCGAGGCTGGCGAAACGCCCCCGCCTTACCTTCCTCGAGACGTCTGCAGGCGAGCGCGTTCTACGACTCGCGAAGTCGCTGCTCGCAAATGGCCTGGATCTGCCGCGGGGGGATCTACGATCTACTACAACGAAGCGAACATGTTTTCTTTTCTGACGTTTACGAGTACACGTCGGTCGGAAGAAGTAGGTAGAAACATGAAGTAGGAAGGCGGATAAAGTGGATTGGGTCCAGGCCCCCCCAGGGAATGACAAAACACCGCAAAAGCGTGTCGATTCTTGAAATGGGAAGGCGCTTGAAGTAGATTGGGATCTGGGAATACAACAAGTACCTACTTTCAACGACCGGCGTGCAAGAGGAACGCGCTCGGTGAGTCTGAGGCCGGGGGGCCCTCGGCCCTTGCCGGGCAAGGCCTGCTCCGCCCTCCCACACGGAAAAGGCCAGCTCGCCGCCCCTCGGACGTTCGCCCCCCGGTGCAGCGTTCGATGTCGTGCGCTGCTCGTCCGCAAGATGGCCCAAGGCTTCCAAGTCGGGCATGTCCTCCTGCAGGCGGACTGGGTGCGAGAGAGATCAAAAAGCAGCCCAGACATACTCAAAAATAGTCCACAACCACGAAAACACGTCGACAGACCGTCCCCGCACCCGCATCATTTCCGAACGGATGCTGAATACTCCTCCTGTGGAGGGACATGCCCGACTGAATCCAAGATTCGGGAGCGGCCAAGAGCGGGGTGTCCAAGAGGGGGGGGGGGTGCAAATCATGACCGGCGGCATGTGCGCGGCCCAGCGGGGAGGCCAGGGACGTAAATGAAATACGAAGAGGCGCCATGACATCTGGGGAAATATCATGGCCCCCGCCATGATATCCACCCCCCCTAGTCATCGCCCCCCTCTTTTCCGCCCCCGGCAAGATGCTCCGGGAGGGTCCTCGCCGGGAAAAAAAAGGAAACGACAAAAAAACGCACACGCCCGAGCCCGCCCTCCCACCGAGCGGCCAGGCCTCGGGGCGCCTCTGGCGCGGCCGCCGGAGCCCTGGGCCTCCCGAAGGGCCCCCCCACCCGCCCACCCGCCCGCCCAGCAGGATCGGCGGCACGCAGAGAGGGGGCGGCCCCTGGCGGGCGCGACCGCCCCAGACTTACCAGTTTGAAGCATATCCCTATCCTACGGGGCGTGAAAACGACCACAGCCACTGCTTTTCTTTTGTTGCCGCCTTCCAGCCTGCAGAAACAAAGCAGTGGCTGTGGTCATTTTCGTTGAGCTTGGCACCAGGGAAGTGACCACAACCACTGCTTCTTTTTCGGCCCGCTGGTAGGCGGCGCAAACAAGAAGCAGTGGCTGTGGTAATTTTCCCGTCCCGCATATCCCTATGTTTGACATCACCTCACCTCGATGCCGATCTTAAGGATTGGGCCTATCCCTAAGATTGTCCTCGCTTTTTGCTCGCCCATCTTAGGGATAGGGACAGCGAGAAACCATGAAGGGAGGCTCCTTCCACAGCTTCGGCCTCCGGAGGCCCCTGGCCGGCCCTCTGGGCCATCGAAGAACGACTCGAGTGCCTCGGCATGCAGAACCTGTCCAAGGGGAGGGGGTCGAGACCTCTGAGTTGGACGCCCGAAATGGGGACGGAAAACATGGGTACAAGGCCCAACAACAAATGTAGTCCCAAACCAACAGCGGCCGCTGTTGGGAAGGCGGCCTTCTCTCTCGAGTGGACACAGGCCGCGGCGGCGTGGACAGCGAGTCCTGTTCAAACTGAACAGGAACTGCTGTTGGGCATCGTACCCAGTCTTTCCGTACCCAATTCGTTCGCTAGAGGGCCACATGCTCGCCGGCCGGGTCCGGGTGCCGGGCGGGGCCACCTGCGGGCCCGTGGCGCGAGGGCCGCCGGAAGCCCTCCCCGGGCCCGCGACCCCGGGCCGTCGGGGCCGTCGGGGCCCAGGCGGCGAGGCTGAGGCTAAGTCGAACGTGTCCCCCCCACAGGGAGATTTTCGACGGAAAATAAAGCATACCCAAAAAATGCGCCGAAATGGTCAACAAATACTCAAGAAATAGTCCCCAGACTATTTGTTCGCCAGTTTTGCATATTCCCCCTGTAGGGGGACAGGACTGAAGGCTGGTGCGCTTCCGACAGGGGCGCCAGCGAAAGGGACTCCTGAGGCCGCGGCGTTGCACTCGAGACCTCGGCGAGCGCGAGCGCGGAGCGTCGCGCAGCGATCCTGTGGGCGAGGCCGAGCGGACTTGGGAGATCGGCATCGCCCGTCTCAAGAGTCCCTTTCCCTGGGGGTCCCGTCTGGAACCACGTGAGCTCGTGCGGTCTCTCATGTGGAGAGGCCTGGTGCCTCCAATCCTCGAGCATCGTTGAACCGATCCCTTATCCCCACTCGCGTGGCCTGGGCCCCACGGGCGCCGGTTTACCCTCCCAAATGGGGATACAGGCAGTTTCTGTCAGATTTCGAGGGGTGTATCCCCAACTGGGGGGATGAGATGGTGGGGGTATGGATGGGAATGGGGATGGGGATGGGCACTGGTTAACCGAAACTGAATCCTGGACCCGCGATCCTCGCTCCGGGCCGGGATCCTGCAGTCCTCTCGAGGGCGTCCGATTGGGACGTCGTGGCCCCCGCCATGATATCCACAGACACACAGACACACCCACGCACGCACGCACGCACGCAAACACGCGCGCACACGCACACGCACACGCACACGCACACGCACACGCACACACACACACACACACACACACACACACACACGCGCGCACGCACACGCACACACACACACACACACACACACACACACACACACACACACAAACACACACACACACACACACAAAACAAAAATATCCTGGCGAAGGACCCAACCAGATGCAGTTGCGAGTACCGCAATTGTGAGTATCTTCTTCGATGGCGCCCCTTATGGGGCCACGAACCGTATGAGGGGTGTGCCGGAACGTGGCGGGGTACACAACGCAAAGGAATACAATAGGTCTGATTACCAGAGAATGAACGCGGGTGAGTCAGAGCGCGAGTGAGTCTGAGTGTGAATGGGTATGCGTGCGAGTGAGTATATTTGCATGAATGCGATGATGGCTACGCCGAGTGTAAATGAATACGAATGTGAATGGCTCGAGCATGCCTGTCCGAACACTCGTGACACTGGGCGTGGCCGCCGCAGGCAGCCTCCGCAGGAACCCCGACGGCAGCGCCCGCACGCCGCGACACCCATGTCGGCACGCCCCTTGCGAGGATAGCGCCCGCTTTCGTCCCTTTTTTCCCTTTCTCTTTGCCCGCGCACTCCAAAAATCCAAGGCTGCGGGCGCAGCGCAGCGCGGAGTCCCCGCGACGCGCGCTGGTCGCCCCAGGCGGGGCCCCAGCGACGCGCGCGGGTCGTCCGCTGCGCGGAGCAAAGAGAGCCGGCTAGCTAACTGGCTGGCTGATAGCGGGCAAGGCTCTGACCGCTGGGCAGAGCGACGACGGGCGAACGAGGCGCCAGGCAAAACGCAGCACGGAGTTCCCGCGACGCGCGCCGGTCGCCCTGAGAGGGCCCCAGCGACGCGCGCGGGTCGTCCGCGGCGCGAGGCCCAACAATTAGTCGGGAAGTCGAGAGAAGGCGCGGCTCGGGGGGGACGCTCCATAGGTCAGGCCTCGCGGATAAACTCGGTGAAGCCGAGCTCCCTGGCGAGGGCCGTCGCCTCCCTCCTGCACCGCTTCGTGCGCGCCGCAAACTGCTCCAGTTGCTTCCGCAAGCCATCCGGCGGCCCTGCCAGGAAGAACTCGATGCGCGGCGCCCGCATGAGCAGGAGGTCCTCGTGGCGCGTGGCGCGCGAGAGCAGCACATAGAGCTCCAGCCACCAGTCGTCGTCCTCCTTCTTGCCGTTCCCGACCTCGTGGCGGCCGCAGTCCAGGATCACGCCTGGGCGACGTCGGCCGAGGGAGCGGTGCGCCGGGCAGCCGACGGCCCAGGGCGAGAGTCCACAGGACCAAAGGATGGCTGCGGACTGCTCGCGCCCTGGAGGTCTGGCCGTCCCCGGAGCTCCGTTCCCCCGCCCCGTCGCCTTCTCGCATGGTGAGCCCCTGGCACGCCACCGTGGTGATGACCCTGCCGTGCGAGAACGGGAAGCCCGTCCGCGTGACCTTGGAGGTGCGGAAGGTGAACGGCTCCGACGTGCGGGGCTCGATGAGCACCAGCGGGCCCGCGAGGTCCCCCGTGAGGCTGTCGTCGTGGCGCTGTAGTAGTAGTAGTAGTAGTAGTAGTAGTAGTAGTAGTAGTAGTAGTAGTAGTAGTAGTAGTAGTAGTAGTAGTAGTAGTAGTAGTAGTAGTAGTAGTAGTAGTAGTAGTAGTAGTAGTAGTAGTAGTAGTAGTAGTAGTAGTAGTAGTAGTAGTAGTAGTAGTGGTAGTAGTAGTAGTAGTAGTAGTAGTAGTAGTAGTAGTAGTGGTAGTAGTAGTGCGGTGGGCGCATGGGAGCGCAGCCACGGGGCCTTCGGTGGAGCTCCCTATGGGGCCACGAAACGTGTGAGGGGTGTGCCGAAATCTGTGCGGTGGGCGCATGGGAGCGCAGCCACTGGGGCCTTCGCTGGAGCTCCCTATGGGGCCACGAAACGTGTGAGGGGTGTGCCGACATGGGTGCGGTGGGCGCATGGGAGCGCAGCCACTGGGGCCTTCGGTGGAGCTCCCTATGGGGCCACGAAGCGTGTGAGGGGTGTGCCGAAATCTGTGCGGTGGGCGCATGGGAGCGCAGCCAATGGGGCCTTCGCTGGGGCTCCCTATGGGGCCACGAAGCGTGTGAGGGGTGTGCCGAAATCTGTGCGGTGGGCGCGTGGGGGCGCAGCCGCTGGGGCCTTCGCTGGAGCTCCCTATGGGGCCACGAAGCGTGTGATGGGTGTGCCGAAATGGGTGGGGGGTGACGCCATGCGGGCGGTGGCACTGAGGCCGTCGGTGAGATCCCATATGGGGCCGCGAAAACGGGTGAGGGTGATGATGGCGAGATGATGACTGGTGTTGATGATGACTCGATGATGTCGAAGATGATGTGATGATGATGATGATGATGATGATGATGGAGGCTGATGAGATGAGATGGTGTGATACCGAAACGGTCGCACACGCTTCGTTGGGCCCATGATTGATGATGACGATGATGATGATGATGATGATGATGATGATGGTGATGGTGATGATGATGATGATGATGATGATGATGATGATGAAGATGATGATGATGATGATGATGATGATGATGATGATGATGATGATGATGATGATGATGATGATGATGGCAGGAGGGAGGGGGCAGCGGGAGGAGGAGTGAACGCGGGGCGCTGTCTCTTCAAAACGAGGACCCAACACCACAGGATGGTTGGGAAAAACACACACACACACACACACACACAAAACACACACACACAACAAAACACACACACACACACAAAAAAAAAAACACAAAACACACACACACACACACAAACACACACACACACACACACACACACACACACACACACACACACACACACACACACACACACACACACACACACACACACACACACACACATTTTTTACGTCAGCGGCGGGGTAGAAGGGCTGCTCCAGCGGGCGACTGTCTGGGGCGACCGATACGCGGAGTGGCCGGCGTGCAAGAGGGGGAAAAATATGGGGGATGGGGCGGCCGCGAGGGACAGGAGGAGGCGGAGGGCACTCAGACGACACACACACACACACACATGGACGCACCCGATCCGCGATCCTCGATCCCTGATCCGCGATCCTCGATCCCTGATCCTCGATCCTCACTCCCCCCTCCTGGACGCGCCCGATCCTCGATCCCCGATCCTCGATCCCGGGGGGGGGGGCGCCCCGCGGAGCCTCGCCAGGGCGCGGCGGCCGCGGGCTACGGCTGCATTCTCGGGGCAGTGGGGGGGGGGGGGGGCGGGGGAGCGGCCGGGCAGCGGGCCGCCTGCGGCCCGAGGAGGCAGGGCGGGGCGGGAGGCCGCGCGCCGCGAGCGCCCGCCGCCGAGGCGCCGCCGCGCCGGGCCGCCCGGGCAGCACGGAGCCGGGCCGGCCGTCGAGGCGCGCGCTGCGGCAGTCGCCGCGCCGCCGTGCCGAGGCGCAGGGCAGGGGCGCAGAGGGGGCCCTGCCGCCCACGGCGCGCCTCGGCCACGCATGGGGCACCTCGGTCCGAGGAGCGGCCCGGGAAGCCGGAGCTCCTCGCGAACCCAAAGGGGTCCTCTCTTCAGCGTCCTGAGCTGGCGAGCGAGCAACACGCACCCAGAACTACCCACAGGGGGTCGTCGGGAGGAGGGCTGGCGAATTACGGGTATGGGTGCGGGCTGTCGGGCCCTGGGGAACGCTCCCGTTCGAGCGGGGACCCCATCCGACAACACGCACCCGCAGCCCTCTGCGACCCCCCTGTGGGTATGGGTGTGCGTTGTTGGTTCGTCATTGGCCGTGCTCGTCGGGGGGGGGGGGGCACTGGCTGCTGGTCGCAGCTTCAATCGCGGAGGCAGCGCGCCGAGGGTCAGCGGCGAGGCGCCCGTCGAGGATGGCATCGCGCCGCGACTGCCCTGGCTCCG